>JAYESA010000020.1:29390658-29737358 GCA_036927795.1 Iris macrosiphon | reverse complement strand
AAGACATTGACGGTGATGATGATAGCGATGAAGGAAGGAGAGGAGGTGGGAGAATGAAAGCAACAGAGATATTAAGCGCATGGCTGTAACCTTATAATCCTGTTTTGTGGTTTTTTTTAAGGTAAGGACCTTTGTTTTCTTTTATTTGCCCATTGATGGCTTCTTTTTATTAAAAACAAAAGGATAGGCCAAAAAATTATGACTTTTTTGTTAAGTTTTATAACGCAACATTCTTATTTTAAACTTTGGAGGAGAAGTAAATAACGTTTGGCTGTGTACATTGATTATTTTAAACTTCAGAGCAGAAGTAAATAACGTTTGGCTGTGTACATTGAGAGTGTACGTTGAGAGTGTACACTCCCAAAAAAATTACTAAAAATTAGCATTTAAATGCGATTTTTAGAAAATCATAAAAACCAGTTTTGTGAACTCTATGATTTGAGGGTTTGGCGGGTCCCACACACCCCCCAAACCCTGTCACTAGATTCTCTCTCTCTCTCTCTCTCTCTCTCTCTGAGCTCCTCAAGTTCATCGGCTACTGGATAGCCCTGAGGAGCTCCTCGAGCTCGACAGCTACTGGCGGCTCCCAAATCAAACCCCTAAGGAGCTTCTCCAGCTTGACACGCCTCCTCTAGCTTTCCAAACGGATGAAAGCCACACGGCTGTCGAGGTTAGATCTAGTTCAGATATGTCGCTGAACACTTAGACACCGCGGACGACGGTTGCTCGGACAGACGACTGATGATTCCTCTTGGAGAGGTGGAGCTCGAGGACGGTGGTGGGGTTGTCGACGACGACACGGACGAGGTCCTCCTCGAGCTAGTCTCAGGTTGTCATCTTCTTCGAAAAACGTACCCTAACCCTAAATCCGTCATCTTCTTCGGATCCGACTTCTTCTTCTTCTTCTTCAGGCCAACCCTAACTCTAACTCCGGTTATGACCAGTTGTTGGACACAGTTTGAAAACTTTCATGTCGACAAGAACAGTGACGAACGAAGAAGTTTTGGGAGGGACACAATTAGACACGAACAGTATGGACACAGTTAAAAAAAAATATTAAACAGAGTCTTCAATTTTTGATTCTTAAAATTCTTTTTTAGATGTAAGTAACAAAACGTAAAGTCAAATTTTTTATACTCAGAAAATAATCTTATAATTTATTTTTACAAAATATTTTTTTGAATAAAATTTTAGAAAACTTATTCAAACAGACCGTAGTTTTCATCCATACATTTATTGTAATATAGATTGTATTGTACAAGTAAAATGCATAAACATAAGTCGGAAACATTCAACTATACACGAAATGTCAAGATATAATAAAAGTTAGTATTGTTATGATATTATGTTGGTTAACAAATGACAAATATACCAAGAAGCTAGATAAATTGTATATATTAATAAAGTTATTGATCTTCTAAATTAGTATATATACAAACATGCTAGAGTTTCCGGAGGTCACTTGCTAAAGCCAAAAGGCATATTAAATATTTTTTAAGAAAGGAATATATATATATATATATATATATATATATATATATATATATATATATATATATATATATATATATAAAAAGAGAGAGAGAGAGGGGGGGGGGGGGGGGGGGGGGGGTGGTGGACACAAGCTTGTACAAATTATTGAATGCAAATTTTGCAAAAAATAATTTATTGGATATTGGAGTACGAAGAAGTAACTTGTCATTTACTAAATTTATAATTGTTATATTGTAAGCAATTAATATAACAGAATATCACTATCGTTCAAAAGATGTTGGGATAATATAATTATATGATTTTAATATTGTATCAAAGTAATTAAGGTGGTATCTTAAATAAATTTTACAATAGATTATATTATTATATAAACCATATTTTTTGTGCAATATTATGAATATATATCTAAAAATTCATTATAATTAACTATATGGTATTGGTGCGACAACATAAAATTTAACAAATGAGCAATAATCTTCTCGTGAAAAGACTTTACGATATGTCCTGCACCATGAGATCCAACTTAAGAGTATTCTTCTTTTTCAAAAGACAAAAATATTGTATATATTATTACCATGTTCATATATATTAATTAATGTTGGCATAGGAAATCCTAATCTACTACAAATTAGATTAATATACAATTAAACATATACTACAAATAAATGTTAAAAAAAATAAAGTAAATTAATTTTACTTACATTGAAATATATTTATTATTATGTCTATAGTATATTTATAACGTTATGCTATAGTGGTAACGTAGTTCGGTTTGATATCACAACAAATTATGTACAAATTATATTTGATTCTATAACTACAAAAGAACTTGTTTGATTAACGGTCATGTAAGTTTTTTCTTGAAAGTCTTTCCAAGTTGAGAGTTTTCTCAGCTGGCTCTTGTGGTCAGCGAGAAGAGATATAATCTTCCTGCCTAAGTGGACGGTCTCGGAATCAAATCGGGAAGAAGGTGTTGGTGTGTGTGTTTGTGTGTTGAGAACAATGAGTTCAAATGGCATGCAACGCAACGTGTATAAAGTCTCGTACGTATCGTTGGACATCGCAAAAAAAAAAAAGGGAGAGAGTTTTTGTTCAATGCCGCTGAAAGTCAACCTAGATTTTATTTTTATTTATTTCTATATATATTGATATTGTCATTTTTTATTTTGAATTTTCCGTTATTTTCTTGTAGGAAAAATAGTTTCTAAAATAAAGAGAAGGATGGGGTTGGGAGGGGGTTATTTGCAAAAGTCTTGAATCCAAACATAAAATAAGGGCGCGAAAGCAGATATCTAAGCATACCTCGATTGACGCCACCCGTAGGACAGTGACCCCGGGCGAACACGCGTAGACACGACGCAGCGAGGACCACACCCCGCCAGGACCACCGTCCGATCAAGCCCGCTCTAGCCAACCACGACGCTACACGTGTCCCTCCCGTGGGGGACCACGGGGGAAAGCTTTTGCCGCCGGCAAAGCGGGCCCCACAGTCTCACTCAGTGGTCCCGAAAGCGATCCCCGCCAAGCCCTTGATCAGCGGTCCCCGCCGGATAAGTGGGGCCCACATCAGCAGTGAGTGTGGGCCCGGGCGTACGTGGCTGGTGACGTAGGCCGGTTGTACTGGTGGCTCTAGTGAGTAGAGCAGCTGCTGCAGTGCCGTCAGGGCCGGGCTACATGAAAAGCAGCAGCTCGGCAAACTCTGCCACTGCCGAAAAAGTTTTTTCTTTTCTTTTCTTTTCGTTAATTTGTTTTTTCTTTTGTTTTTGAACTGTTTCTGGCTTTCTGCTGCTCCTATGCTACTGTATCCTATACGTTTGGAGCTAGTATCCAAAAAGGCTTGACCTTGAAAACAAATTTAAACTAATTAACATAGAATAATTTTTTTTCCTCTTGAGTTATTATATATATCTTTCATTCCTCTTTTTTATTTTTTTACAGTATATTTTTTAATTAATGCTACTTTTATTTTATTAATTTCTTAAGTGTTAAGACGGAGATTAAACCAGTCTCTTCTGTATCTTGGAATTCAAATCAAAGTAATAGAAATAGCATTAATTAAATTATCTAGTATATATATACGGACGTTATATATATTTTATACAGTTTGAAAATAGTAAACAATTATTTTTTAATTTTTACTATTTGAAAAAATAAAAAACAATTTTTTTTTATACGTAATTATTTAATTGCTAATTTAAAATTTAATAAATAATTTTAATTAATAAATAAAAATAAATTTTTTTTTGAAAAAGAACTTCTATGATGTAGTCTAACTTTTTTATTATTATTATATAGTAGTATAAATAATAGAGAAAAAAATATAATTAATAATTAATAATATAAGGTAAATAAAATCAAATCAAATCCACATGTTCTATTAATAAGTTAAGATTTGGTAAATTGTGGGCCTCATAGTAAGACAAAGGAAGATCTGTTTGTTTGTTTTTTTCCTTGGGGCCACCACATGCCATTTCCATCTCTTTGCTTTGAGTTCCGATCACCAAACAGGAACTTGAGATATAATATAAGAGTTCGGTATGGAAAGAAAAAAAAAAAAATTTGAAAATGGGATAATTAGCCGAAGGAAAATTTTGGTAAACTAACAACCAAAAGTTTCCAAAATTACATTTGAATTATCTGTTCTCAGAAGAAGAAAAACGAAATTCTCTCTCCCCTTTCTTCATTAAAAAAAGGTCCCTTATTTCCCAAACCAGCAAGCTTATTCTCTTCTCCACTTTAACCCCAAAATACGAGGTATGTGAACCATACTCTGCTTTTGTTTTATTGTTTGAACTCTTTCCCTTCAATCAGTGGTGTATCAAGGATTTTAATTCAGAAGACACAATATTTACTATTAATATAATATAAAATATAATAAAATATTTATAATTTAAAAATATTATATATTAATATTAAATATCATAAACTATTATAATTATTAAATAATTTATTTTTTTGACAATAAAATTCTTTGAGACTTCATATTATAAAAATATTGAATGATATCTTCATTGTCAACGACATTCAATACCTCTCTTTCAATATAGGTCATTAAACAATCATTCATCATCGTATATCCTAATCGATTACGTAATGAAATTTTGATAATTTTTGTTGCAGAAAACACTCTATATATTTGTGGCTGTGACAGATAATAACAATAACAACTTCAAGAGTAAATACACTAACGGATATGTACGATACTTCTTTAACTGAAATATTTTTCTAGCACGCTCACTAACCCCCGCAACCTCAGAAAATTGGTCATCAAAGAACACATCAAAATGTAGTTATCAAGTTGACGATCAAGGTGCATTAACTTCATGCTAGAGAAATCTGATGGGCAAAACTCTTCAAAGCGAAACCGTATTTTCTTATCATAAGCAGAGAATGAATCACATGGATCAAGACAAGTCATACACAACAACAAGTCTGTATATGTCTCATTAAAATGATTGTTCAACCTTTGAAGTTGCAAATCATGCACTTCATAAAATAATTCAACACGATAATGATGGAGATTTATTTTTCCTTCAAAGTTGCGGCAAGATCTTTCACGTTGTACAAATAATTTGTCCATTTATAGGATTACTATTTTGTGCTTAACACAAAATGAAGAAACATCTTCCAACAATGATTCTTATCCCTCATCTCTCATGTTTTGCAAGTGTTGCTTGGTTATTCTCACAAGAGTCGTGACACTTATTATATTTTGGTCTTTTCTCTGTAAAGCTTGTGATAAATCATTAGTGATTCCCAAGATATTCTTCATCAAATATAATTCAGATTCAGATTCAAATTCAAATTCAAATTCAAATTCAAATTCAAATTATAAAATGATTCCCAAAATATTTTCTGAATGACCCTTACCTTGTGACCTTTTGCATTATCCTTAACAATCATAACAACATCAACCACCGACGAGTACAAGCAAATCAAACTCATTAGTATACCATAATGAGAACCCCAACGGGCATTTCCTGCTTGTTTAAATGTCATTTATTGATTCTTACCTTGTCGGTCAAAATATCACCATTATAAATTCCTTCAACAACATTTTCAAATTATCCTTTTACGAAGAATGTCCCTATGCTTGCATAAGGCTCCAACAATACTTGATAAAAATGTAACATTGTCAAAGAATAAAAAAAATCTTTTCATGACCTTCTACAACCGCTACAAGTGTTAATTAAAGTCGGTGAGTAAAGCAGTAGACATAATAAGTCGATTTATTCTCCATTATAATCAAGCTTTTCAATCCATTGAATTCTTTTTGCATGTTTCTAGCTCGGTCATATCCTTGTCCCCGAATACTCACTACCAAAATATGATAAAATAACGACGTTTTTAGCGACGTCTTAATAAAACGTCGCTAATATTAAAGACTTGAGGGACTCCCAAAATAAACGTCGCTACACGTCGTTGTTGGCGACACATAGCGACGTTTAGCGACTGTACTTCGGTTTTTTAAAGAATAGTCGCTATAATCTTCTTTATTGTCGCTAAACGTCGCTGAGTTTTTTGATTTAGCGACGTATTTAGCGACGTTTCTTTTTTGATTTGTAGCGACGTTTCTAGCGACGTCTCTAACGTCGCAAACTTTTCAATTAGCGACGTCTATTGATGACGTCGCTAACTTTTTACTTTGCAATTAGCGACGTTTAGCGACGTCAATTGATTATGTCGCTAATTTTTTTAATTGACGACATTTAACGACGTCTATTGAAGACGTCGCTAAACTTTTTAATATAGGTTTCAGGAATTCATTTTCTCCCATTCTGTCGATTCGATCCCCAAAATTTTGAAACTCTCTCCCCCCCCCTCCGGCGTCCTCCTCCTCCCCCCGTCCCTACCCCCACCCACCGGCTCCCCCATAACCCCCAACTCCGGCTCCCCACCCCCCGAGCGCCCCCCTCCCGTACGGCTCCTTCCGGCGTGGCTTCTCCCCTCCGACGACCTCGAGCTTCTCCTTCTCCTCCTCCTCTAGGTAAACCCTAACCCTATCTCTCTCTCACACACACACAGATACAGACACGATATCACACTAACACAGACACGACACACACACACACTGACACAGACACGACATACACATACACTAATACACACATGATACACTGTCACAAACACACACACTGAGACAGACACGACACACGACAACCTCCCTCGCCCTCCACCACGACGCGGCCATGTTCGCCCCCCAACTCCGACACAGGCGACCCCAGACGCGGCTCCTCCCCCTCCGGCGCGGCTCCTCCCCTCTGGCGTGGTCCTCCTCTGTCGATCCCTCTCTCAGGCGCTTCTCCTCCCTTTCTCCCATCTCGGTAAATCCTAACCCAGACCCGGACACAACTAGGACACACACACACAGGACACAATCAGGACACATAGACACACACTAATGACTGATACTAACTATAATAGTATACCACTAACTTAACTAACTGTTAACTCATATCATTTATAACTATCTAACTAATATTACAACTAACTGATATACTAACTGATGCATATCCTATTTTACAATGATACCTATACTAGCTGCTGCTACTAACAATGATAACTGCTGCTATTAATACATGTATATTATTAACAATGGGTTACCTGGACACCCTCAACTCCGATGTACCCTATTGAACTTTGAGAACTTATACACATCAATATCATCAGCTCACACACATACTTAGATACCACACTCTGTATTGTATATTATTACACACACTAATGCAGTCATAGGATCAATGCTACTGTGGTTTCATAACTTATACCCCCCCACTTGAGATATCACTCCTTAAACTCAGTGCTGCTACTGCTGCTTCTGATCAGTGAGTATGGCACTGATACTCGACCAATATTCACTTTAAAATTGTCAAATAGCAGACAGTGTACACAGTGCACTGCCTCACTGAGCCCCTTGCTCACTCTCGAGTATCACCACACACACAATCACTCACTCTCTACTTCAACCAAGGTTCCCTAAATATCCTTCACACTACTCTGGCCTTACCCTACTACACTGTGCAGTATCAGTCCACCACATTAACAATTTCTTACTCGATACCCATCCAAGCACATACACTTGCACCTCATTATAGTCCAACTCAACTGCAGGGAATACCTCCTTCTATTCTTCCTCCATTCTCGAGCACTACAATATCTGTTGTTGTTGCTTGGTTGCAATTGCAACTAGAGGCAGTGCACTCACCCATCCTTCCTGTTTTCAGGAACCACACCACTCATCCTTAGCACTATGGTACAACCCCTCATCTCTGTAAACCGAGCCCCAAATCTGAACCATGGTCTACACCACTCCTATTTACCAGCACTGAAATCCCCCTCTTCCTAACACAACACACAAAACACACACACACACACACACACACACACACACACACACACACACACATATATATATATATATATATATGATTTACTTTTGTGATAGTGAACTAGAGGCCACTTGATCAGTCAGGAATGACATTCATAGGCAACTATGACAAAACGTAGCTAAATGATAGTGAACTAGAGGCCAACTCACGTGTTTGTGGCACTCCTATTTACCAGCTCATATTTACCACTATCTTACCAATGTAATATATTTCAACCTCACAATATTATCTTAAAAGATATTTTACTAACTACTACTTACTAGCACTATCAAATGCACTGTTGAACCCATACATTACACAATTCCATTTCTTTCCTGTTCATTAACAATGTAAAATGTCTAAATTGCAACAAGAAAACACTATCTATGAGTACAATAACATAAACATATAATAATTAAAATATTAACATAAAATTACACCTGTAGAATTCCTTAATTACATAAAAATTTTAAAAATATACTTTTTCACAAAAAGAAAGAAGTATATCATATAACTTATATATTTTGTTCAGAAACATGAATATTAGTAGCACAAGAAAACTATGGAGCACAAAATGATCCATCAGACACAAAGTTTACCATACAAGCAAACTTAGCAAAATCCATAGAAGCCAGAACCATTATGCAGTTAAGCAGTACAAGTTCCCATGTAGATGGACTACACCTAAGCAACCATCCATGAATTATGTACTAATTCCCATTAACTACAAAATTTCACCAATGATTTATATTTTTATCAAGTCCTTGGCTACCTCAGTATGCAACATGCTTATGGTGTGATGTTAAATTAAGTTGGGTTCGCAGTATCGATAAATAAGTATTTACAATTTTGTATTCGGATAGTTTATAAAATATTTAGTATTTTCCAAATGAAGGAATTAGTTAAGGAATTTTGTACTGTATTTTTAATATGGAACGTAACATATATTTTAACTATATGGATACATATATTTATATTTGTTATCAATTATATTCTTTGTTTCCATCTATCTTTCCAGATGGCACCCATGATCCGAGCACGTGCACGTCGCTTGAGAGAGGCACCTCCTACTGTTAAGGAGGAAGTGATACCTCCTACTGTTAAGGAGAAAGTGGATGTTAAGGAGGAAGAGGCACCTCCTACTGTTAAGGAGGAAGTGATACCTCCTACTGTTAAGGAGGAAGTAAATATTAAGGAGGAAGAGATACCTCCTACTATTAAATTGGAAGCGGTTGTTAAGGAGAAAGTGACAACTTCTACTGTTAAGGAGGAAGTGGTGCCTCCTATTGTTGGGCAGGCACTAGCTCAGAGGGGGAGTTTCAGTCATCCAACACCTATAGCGGAGATTGATCACCTAGACGTTGTTTATGCGAAGTATCTGAGGGACTGGTTTCTGCCCCAGCGTATTGGATTTCCTTGAGAGATTGAGAAATTGGATAAGACTTATGGTGTAACTGTGATACTTTTATTGTGGTTATTGTGTGACTGTGATACTTTTTATATTATGTTTTTTGTGTGACTGTGATACTTTTATTTTGTGTTTATTGTGTGACTGTGATACTTCATATACTTTTGTGATATTTTATTCCCAGAAAATTCAACGGAGGGTTGCTCCGGGTCTGTCTATTTTTATGAACTATTATAAGTCTGTGTATTTGTTTTATTCATATTAAATGTATGTTAATTTACCAGTGTTGAGTGTTCCATCGAAGGGGTCGGGCAACCCAGGAAATTCAACCGAGGGTTGCTCTAGGTCTATTTATATAAATTGGGAATTCATAAACTGTAGAAATATGGGTTTGAAAATAATTTTATATTCTTTTTTTATTTTTTTACTGAAAATTTAGCGATATTTAGCGTTGTTTAGCGACGTGTAGCGACGTTTATATACGTCGCTGAATACGTCACTAAATACGTCGCTGAATATGTCGCTAAATACGTCGTTGAATATCGCTAAATTGCTGACATGGCAGTGTCACACCCCGATCTTCTGCAGGCAATCGGTCGTCCCTGCAGGGCCCGAATCACCGTGCCAGCGCTCCCGCGGGATGATCGCTTGACCCATCTGGGCGTGATGCCGCACGAGCGTGAGCCGTGCCCGTGCAAGGCCGAGGTCCATGTAGGCGGTAAGATGTCTAAGCCACAGAGTCGCACAGATAGTTCGAGTGCAGCAGAATTATAAACGCACAGGCGATTGGTAACAAGTTCACAGAGTCGTCAATAGCGAAAGCATTGAATAAAACAAGTATAGAAATAAAATAAGCTCTTTATTGATATTGAAACAAGTATTACAGGCGACGCTAGGCCAAGATTAGAAGTCGCTCAAGCCTCTCTCTCTGAAACAGTAAAAGTATGCCAAGTGGCTACATATGTGGAATGATACATAGGCGATGTTTCAACATTATGTCTTGTATATGTGCTTTAGTTCCAGATGCAACGCTCCAAGGCTCCAAAGTGAACTCCGCGTCTTAGCACGCACAAAGGAGGCATCCGCACCGAACGAGGTTCTTCCGTACCCTGTAAGAAATCTAGTGGATTATCAGTACATGAATGCACCGGTGGGGAGGCTTCTCGCCCGCTCGACAAATCCAAATACGTTATGAAGGTTCCGTGCACAGTCTTGCCTAAGGATCAGTTTTATGGTAATGATGTAAAGCCTAACTCGTGTGGCAGTACGCCATGCGATATAAAGGAACACGGTGAGACTTACCAACTTACCATTCGTCCTTCCCTGTCCAAGTTAAACCAAGTTAAATCAAGCACGAGCATGTATATATATGAAAATTAGGGGCAATAGCATATGTAAACACAAGTGTTGTGAGCGAGATTATGTTTTGGGTGCGCGAGTTACACGGATTACTCAGGCGTATTGCAACGGATGTTCAAGTGTTCAATAAATTTTCTCAGGTTGCTCAGTTTATATATAGATGTCTTATACTCATATCGTTAAGGTATTTTAGCTTACTGGATGCGATACAATAACTCGCACGCGGGTTGCCGCTAAGCGAGGATGACTTATCTATATGAACACGAGTCGCTGGCATATCCATAAAGGATGGGCCACTGACGAGAATGTGTAAACCCCCAGATTTTGCAAGAATTAGTAAAATCAGGATTTTTTACAATTTTTTGGAATTTTCTGGGAATTTTCTGTAATTAAAATCAGAGTTTTGAATTATTACATAATTTTTAATTGATAATAAAAAATATTAAAATATTATGAAAATAATATTTTTGGGTGTAAAATGGAAAACTGGACTTAGGGTAATTTTTCTGGAATTTATTGGACCTCAGACCTATTTTTAAATGCCTAAAAACTATTTATTTATTTAATTAATTAATTAATTATTTTTTATTATTATTATTATTATTATTATTATTATTATTATTATTATTATTATTATTATTATTATCCTAATAATAAATCTGGCCCGGCCCAGCCCATTGGGCCGAGCCCAGCCCGCTAATGCTAGCGGGTCGGGTCGGATCCACCCGCCGCCCGACCCGACCCGAACCCACCTGAACCACTCGTCCCCGACCCCGAGTCTCCCGCCGCCTCCGCCGCGCCGTTGCCGCTCCGCCCGGCGCGCCCCCGCCCCGCGCTGACCGCCGCCTCCCTCGGCCCCACGCTTCCCCCTCTCTCCTATAAACCCCCCGAGCCCCCACCGTGCCCAGCTCCTCCCTCACCCACTCCGCCCCCGCCCGGCTCAGCCGCGAACCCCCGCCGCCGCTGCAGCCCCGGCCGCCCCTCGACTCCCTCACCCCGACCCTCCTCGACGTCGACGACCTCACCCCGCCTCCGGCAGCAGCGGAGGCCAGCAGCAGCCAGCAGCTCCGGCCGCCGCCGTCGGCTCCGCCGCCACCAGCCACCGCCCCAGGTCCCCCGGCGCACCGCCCTCGACCGCCTCCACTCCCTCCGGCCAGCCCCGAGCCGCCGCCTCCGGCCGACAGCCCCCAAACCCTAACACTAACCCAATTTCCCAATTTTTGTGTCGGCGTGTCGGACACGACACGGACACGAGAAAAACCCGGTTTCTGAGCCCCGTTTAGGTACTCATAACTTTCGCCTCGTAGCTCCGTTTTTATTTCCGCAAATTGCGTTGGGAAGCCTGTATGACCCTCTCGGTGCCCGGATAAACCGCTCGGGGCATCGCGTCCTGTGGTGATCGCACACCGCGATCCAAAAATAGGAAAAAATCAGACCCTGTTTCACCCCGGAACTGAGTACGCCCCGCCAAACGGGACGACTTCGTCGCGTGCGGTCTTCACAGATACGTGCGCATCGTCGATACGGACGTGTGAGTTTTCGTGGAAGCTAATTCGGGTGTGCGTGCACACCGAAATTAACGCGTATCCGCGGACATCGCCCCGTATCTGCCTTTTCTGCAATTCACCCTAACTTCGTGCACACACGTCGGATCGAGACGAAACTTGCGCCATCGGACTCGTAGCGATACACTGGTCCTGTGGGTCAAGTTTGGTTCGATTCTGAGAACGTTGACGAAATCGCGTGTCGTGGGCCCCACAGGCCCCGTTCGACGGACGATTTTGTGTTCGGCTCATCGGAATCCAAATCTGGAAGTTCCGTTGGGTTCGTATCAGCATTCCTGACCTGTTGACACTAAGTTTGGTGAATTTGGAGACCTTTGACCCGGACACGTTTTTCGGTGCAAAGCGGGCCCACCGGCGGACCCCGTTTTGACCCGAAACTGTCGTTTTTGCCCTTGTCTCCAAATTGGATCCAAGGACAGGCATTTCTAACTATTTGACATCTTCTGAGCGTGTTGGTAATGTCTATTTCAGCATCTGGGCTCATCTCTGGAAATTTTCCCCGAGGACAATTAATTGGATCCAAATAACAGGCAAGTACCTGCACTTCAAATTAATCTTTATATTGTGATAGTTAATTTCCTGCTCTACTAGTACCCTTGATGACTACACGTAGTGCTAGAATACTGAATTTCATGTCTTGGATACTGTATTTCATGCCTTGCTTTTCATGTCGGGTGGGAGAATACTAGAAGGCATGTAGTTTACCCTTCCCCTTATCATGTTTAATAGCTGTTGGTACGCGACTGTACCCTCAGCCGGATCTCTATTGTTCATGTTTAATAGCCGTCTATGATGGCCGGATTAGCCTTATAAACCCCTACATGCCAACTATGTATTCTAAAATAAACACAAGTTTACACAGATAGCTTCTGGTCTTGTTATAGTTCTTGCTGACTGTTGTAGTTTCAATTCCTGTCTCATTTATTTTCTGCTTTCTCATATTCCTGTTTATAGCATTAACTCTGAGATATTGATGTTCTTCTATGCAACTTTCTCAATATGATACTCAAGTTAGTTGTCATGAATATTTAGTTTAATCTTGTTGTGCATTGTGTACTTTGCTCCTTTCCTGACTGGATCCGTTGTTTTAGGCGACGATGAGGACCTTGCCCCTACATATTATGGTCCCTATGAGGGTACAGATGATACCTATGAGGAGCCAGAACCCACCCAGGAGACCCCTTCTGCAGAGTAGTTAGCAGTAGCTGTTTATTTTATTTCCTTTCAGCATGTACTCGGGTTTGTCCCCGATCTATCTTCTGGCTTTGTATTAACTATGGATCTGTTGTCACAATTTGTTTTATAAAAGTTAGCATTCCTATTTCCTGTTACTTTCCTTGTCTATTTATTATGGATGAGATAGATACTTATTGACCCCAGAAATGACCTAGACAGCGTACTACCGCCGACACTGCGGCGTAGGCTGGACGTGCCCACGCACTCGTGCCCGAATAACCGGGTGCGGGTCGTGACAGAATGGTATGCAACGAAAGAACAAGGTGTGCTACAAGCCATCCCGCAAGTACAATAGACCCTTACTAGCGAGAATGGTGCAGCGTGAAGCGCACACGCCATCCTGCTATATAATATATGAGTTCCATCCGGATCAGATCGGCCACGGTGCTCCAAAGATCGCCCGTCGAACAGGATGCTGTAATCTCCATTGTCTCTAAGTTGTCCGCGACATGCAAGTCTTGATCTTCCAAATTCACAACTTGACTTGATAATCCATGATTCTTGTTCTGAACGAGCATTGCTCCACGTGCTGTGATTCTTGCTTTGCTTGACATAATTCTCGTTCGATGTTCAACTTGACCTAGTGCATTCCTCTGGTTCGGGGACTGCCTTGACGACCTAATGGTCCCGGATACTTGTAGGTTCATATTGCACAGAAGATCTATTTGATAGTCTTCTGGCTAACTAGATGCATGCAAGATACGGATATTGTTACTTGATTTATGGCATAATTATGTGACGAACATTAAAATAAGACAACGAGTACAAACTATACTAAACAGGCAAGAATGCATTTATATTTGAAACTTAAGCATTCACGTTGGCACGGTCTAAGGGTAAGCGAGGAGTGAAACCGTTAAGGGACATACCGAACGACATGATCCAGGGACGTGCAGTGTAAAAAAGTGGACAGTGCACTACAAGGTGTATATATATCATTCTACTTGAGGCATAGCGGAGTCTACTTGCACAAGGCAAAGGTAGCATGTGAGGGTCCATATATGAGCAAAGTTTTATTTTCATGTTCTAACACAAGCAATACAAGTTGGGATTATTCCCTTAGCTAGGTGCGTTGTATTTGTCAAGCCCCAGTCCCAAAAATACGTAGGACTAGGACACATAAGCATGTCAGCCGTATGGATATGGCAACTCCAATATATGGAAACCAAACCCATACGTACGCTGTAATATGAATATCAAATCCACAAGTGGTATAAATCTATCATAAGTCACATGGTATAATCTAAATCTCATCCACGAAAATCAAATGTAAATAAATAACCAACATCTATGAAACTAGATCCCAATATAAGTATCTAAGGATGATAGTTGGGTGGAAACAAATCCACTACAACTCGAATATAAGAGCAAATACAATATATGAACAACACAACCAAACACAATATAAGTATACCAGCTAGCAATCACGGCTCGAAGAGAAGACCTCCTTGAAACATAAGTAATCATCCGAATCTGCGCTCCTGCGAATACTCAAGAACAGATACACCTGGAAGGGTGTCACGCCCCAGTCCCAAAATATTGAGGGACTGGACGCGTGATAATGGCCAGCAGCACGCACCGATGGACAAACCCAATTTAATGGATCCATCGGGGCATACTTAAGCTGTATAACAACAGTCAGGGTTTACTAATCTCATCCACAGAATAAAGATAGCAACATCAGCAAAAGAAATAAACAACATCCAGTTACAAGTAATTAAAAATTGGGGAACAACCCGATATTAAGTTTGTTTACACAAGTTCAATTAAACAGGAAAATAAAGAGTTTATTGGCCAAATAAAACTGAGCATGGCGAAGCAGTTGTTCAGGAGAAGTCCTCAGCGATCACCTCATCCTCAAGTTCCGGTACTGCTCCGAGAAGTGCTCCTGTTCCGTACACCTCAGGGTAAATCTCGTCTTCTAAATCTGGGGGCATAATCCATTCCAGGTCTTCAGGGGACATAGCAAGGTACAGATAAAACAAGCCAAAATATAATGCAGTGCAGAAATAAAGAAAACAACAGGGTAAATAAATAACCAGCTAAGTGATAATGCAAGTGATAGTTTTAGTCATACTCAGGCTGAAACTACTACAGGATCAGTGTCAAAGAAACTATAGCAGTATTCACTCGAAGGGCCAGTACGGTACCAAAGCTCTGTGTCAGAGTCTAAGGCACTTCCATTAAGTTATTATAAATATATATTCAACCTTTTGTATGGTAATTCTCTCCCCACCCAATGTAATCTCACGTCACAGTTCCATAATGTCTCATGTTCATGTCATGCAAGATTAAACTAATGCAATAAGTTATTTATTAAAATCTAAGAAAATATTGTTCAAGTCATGAAATCTGTATCCTATACAGAACTACCTAGAATAGTCAGGAAGATTCTGTATCATGATTTGTGTCAGGTGTCCTGGGTATAATGTACTTGATAGGGCAAGTACAAGAAATATAAATGTCACGATATCCATCTCTAGGTGACGTTATACAACCCCGCGTACGGTGTTGGCACCCGACTATTAATCGGAAGCTAAGTAAGTCACACGGCCCTAGGGTTGAGCATGTACAACAGTCACAGGAAATAAATCAAGAGAACAAAATGAATCAATAAACTGCAATTTATGGCAAGGTACACTTGCCTGGGTTTCCGGCTCCAATTGTAGCTCTAGCTTCAGCTGGGATTTCAGACAGTACTCCGGTTACTGAAATAGACATCACCATCAGGTCCAGAAAATATTAATCAGCTAGAAATGCCTGTCCTTGAGTCCAATTTGGAGACAAGGGGAAAAATGACATTTTTGGGTCAAGGCGGGGTCCACATGTGGGCCACTTTGTACCGAAAAATGCGTCAGAGTCAAAGGTCTCCAAATCTGTCCAACTTAGTGTCAACAGGCCAGGAACGATGATACGAACCCAACGGAACTTCCAGAATTGGATTCCGATGAGCCGTTCTCAAAATCGCCCGTCGAGTGGAGCCTGTGGGGCCCACGACACGCGATTTTGTTAACGTTCTCAGAATCGAACCAAACTTGGCTCATAGGACCAGCGTATTGCTATGAGTCCGATGGCGCAAGTTTCGTCTCGATTCGACGTGTGTACACTAATTTACAGCGAGATTCAGAAAGGTCGGATACGGGGCGTTGTCCGCGGATACGCATTGATTCCGGTGTGCACGCACATCCGAATCAGCTTCTGCAAAATCCCACACGTCCATATCAATGATGCGCACATATCGGTGAAGACCGTACGTGACCAAGTCGTCCCGTTTGGCGGGGCGCACTCAGTTCCGGGGTAAAACAGGGCGTTGGTTTTCCAGTTTTTGGATCGCGGTTCACGATCACCACAGGATGCGATGCACCGAGCGGATTGCACGGACACCGAGGGGGTCACGCAGGGTTCGCGATGCAACTGACGGAAATGAAAACGGGTAAACGAGCAGGAAGATATGAGTACCTGAACAGGGCTCAAAAATAGCGTATCCTTCGTGTCCGACTCGTGTCCGACACGTGTCTTGTGTCCGAACCGCGTCTAGGGTTAGGGTTTGGCTCTGCTGGCCGGAGCTGTGGCGGTCGACTTCGCCGGAGGGAGGCTGGGGCGGCACTGGCGAGGGCAGGTCGAGGCGGCGGCACGCGGCAGGCGGCGCTGGCCGGAGGCGGGCAGCGGGGAGGAGATGGGCTCGGGTTCTACTCGAGGGAGGGAGGTCGTGGTCGGGGTGGCCGGCACGGCGAGGGTGCTGAGGAGGCTGAGCTGGAGGCGAGCAGCGGGGAGGCGGTGGCGCTGGAGGCTGACGGCAAGGTCCGGGAAGGAGCAGGGCGGCCGGAGCGAGGTCGGTCGGTGGAGCGGCTTCGGGCGGAGGAGGAGGGTTTTTATAGGCGGGGGAGCGGGAGATGAACGGTGGCCGGTAAGGGAGAGGAGGCGGAGGGTCGGGGAAAGCCGGAGCGGCGCTGGCGTTACGCGGCGGACGGCGGCGACGGGTGCGGCCGGCGGAGCGGAAGCGGCAGGGTCGTCGGGTTGGGAGGGGAATAGATTAGCGGGTTCGCGGGTCCAACGGGTCGGGTCGGGTCTAACGGATCTGGCCCGATCCAATAATAAATGCTGGTCGGGTTTCGGGTTAATGGGTCGGGTCTGGGTTGGACCCGGATCCGACCCGCTAAGAATTGGTTTAATTAAACCGGTTCAGAATTTGGTTTATTTCTAATAAATCCGATTTTATTTTGGTTTAATAAATTAATTAGTTTTTAGGGCTTTAAAAATACTTCCGGGGTCCAATAAATTCCCGGAAAATTATCCTATGTCTAGTTTTTCATTTTACACCATAAAATATTATTTTCATAATATTTTAATATTATTTATTATCATTTAAAAATCCTTTAATAATTAAAACACCTGGATTTAATTACAATAAAATTCAAGAAAATTCCAAAAAATTGTGAAAAATTCAAATTTAAAAATTCTTGAAAATCAGAGGGATTACAATCTACCCCCCTTAAGAGGATTGCGTCCTCGCAATCAAAGAATAACCGGTCAATAGAGATGACACAGTTGCAAACATTGTTCGAAGCACATCAAAATCAAGGAGGATCAAGGTTAAGAGTAACACCTAGGAAAAATTATTTCCCTAAGCATTAAAAGTTATAAAATTTTCCAAATGTGGGAAATCTAGAAAATTACAGTTTTAGAAAACCAGGTTATCTTTCAAAAACATATCAGTTTATCATTTATAAAATATTCTAAATTGTTGGCAAGTTCAAAATTTACTAGTTTAACACTAGGTTATCAATTATTAACAAGTTAAAGTTATCAGGTTAAGTCTGGGGTCACGAACCAGCAGGCACGAACTACAAAAATGCTTGAAACAGAACTACAAAAACTTACTCGCATTAGCTACTCCATGGTTCTGCGCGTCTCCTACAGTCATCGCGAAAGATTGGCCGCGTCCTTGAGGTGGTGCCCTCTGCTATTGCTGGGCTTGCTGGTAGGGTGCTGCTTGAATTGCCAAGAGTGGACTTGGTTGATGTCCTCCTGGTGCTGGTAGAGCTTGTTGGTTTGCCCTTGGTGCTCCTTCTCTACGCTCAGGACAATCCCTCACTGCATGCTGTCTGGATCCGCAACCTAAGCACAGTCCGAATTTACGTCTACACTCCTTCTCCACATGGCCTATCTTGCCGCAGTAGTAACAAGTAGGAAGAGTCAGGGTTTTGGATGCAGCTCCCTGTGGTGCTTGGTGCAGATGGGGTTTCTTGGCAGCTTCTCCATTCGTTGCTCTGGCTGGTGCTGATGTAGAAGGCCTCTTCAGGTTGGATTCTCGTCTGATGACACGCTCCATACGTCGAGCTGCAGCAAGGATGTCCGTGTACGAAGTAGGTGCGACGGATCCGATCATTCTTTGCAGCTCAAATTTTAGTCCATCAAAGAACTTCTCAGCCTTTTCTTCTTCTGTTGGGATCAAGGTAGGGGCAAAACGACTCAGACGAACGAACTCGGCGTTGTACTCTTCTACCGTCATAGTATCCTGAATGAGGCGATTGAACTTATCCCGCAGTTCTGATCGAGCGATAGCCGGAATGTACATCTCTTGAAAGAGTCTGGAAAACTCTTCCCAAGTAACTCGGTCTGGTCCGAGTCGTCTCTCTTCAGATAGCCACCAGTGGTGAGCATTGCCCGTCAATTGCATTCTGACGGCAGTCATCCAACGTTCCCTTAGTAGCTCAGCTGCTTCTAATTGATGTTGTATGTTGGTGAGCCACTCATGAACTTCTGTGGGCTCCTCCTTGCCTGAGAAGGTACGGGGCTTCAGTTGGCGAAAATCAGTGATAGAGCCCGTCGGTTGCCGTCTAGCTGGTAGGTTGGCTTGCTCCAGTGCATTTACTAGACTGTTCCTCAAGTAATCAGCCTCGCGACACTGAGCCTCGTGTTGGACTTGTTGCTGGGCTTGCATCATTGCGTAGATCAGTTGGAATATCTGTTGCCCGTCAATAGGCTGTCTTTGAGGGAATACAGGCATCGGTGGAACGAACTGCGGAGGCGGCGGAATGTCATCACGCCGAAATCTAGAAGCTTGCTGATCTGCTTGGCTGCTTCGGTGAGTAGAGGGATCTCCACTCAATAGCGTCACTTCATCTTCTCCGTAGGTGGCTTCAGCACCTATTGGTGTTCTTGCTGGAGTTTCGTCGTTTACTTATGAATCCATTACTCTACATCAAAAATAAACTATAAGAGGCGCACAGGAATCAAGGCAAGATGCAAGTCAAAAATTAGTTCGAATACGATATAGATATCAAAAACGATTCAAGCAAGTGGATGAGATCTTAAAAACTTATCCTATTCTTATTGCAGGTCTGTTCGGTCCCTAAGTTGAAACCGAACAATTTAGTCGTTGACCTGCATGGGCCACCACAAAAACTATGTCACGCCCCAGTCCCAAAATATCGAGGGACTGGACGCGTGATAATGGCCAGCAGCACGCACCGATGGACAAACCCAATTTAATGGATCCATCGGGGCATACTTAAGCTGTATAACAACAGTCAGGGTTTACTAATCTCATCCACAGAATAAAGATAGCAACATCAGCAAAAGAAATAAACAACATCCAGTTACAAGTAATTAAAAATCGGGGAACAACCCGATATTAAGTTTGTTTACACAAGTTCAATTAAACAGGAAAATAAAGAGTTTATTGGCCAAATAAAACTGAGCATGGCAAAGCAGTTATTCAGGAGAAGTCCTCAGCAATCACCTCGTCCTCAAGTTCCGGTACTGCTCCAAGAAGTGCTCCTGTTCCGTACACCTCAGGGTAAATCTCGTCTTCTAAATCTGGGGACATAATCCATTCCAGGTCCTCAGGGGACATAGCAAGGTACAGATAAAATAAGCCAAAATATAATACAGTGCAGAAATAAAGGAAACAACAGGGTAAATAAATAACCAGCTAAGTGATAATGCAAGTGAGAGTTTTAGTCATACTCAGGCTGAAACTACTACAGGATCAGTGTCAAAGAAACCATAGCAGTATTCACTCGAAGGGCCAGTACGGTACCAAAGCTCTGTGTCAGAGTCTAAGGCACTTCCATTAAGTTATTATAAATATATATTCAGCCTTTTGTATGGTAATTCTCTCCCCACTCAATGTAATCTCACGTCACAGTTCCATAATGTCTCATGTTCATGTCACGCAAGATTAAACTAATGCAATAAGTCATTTATTAAAATCTAAGAAAATATTGTTCAAGTCATGAAATCTGTATCCTATATAGAACCACCTAGAATAGTCAGGAAGATTCTGTATCATGATTTGTGTCAGGTGTCCTGGGTATAATGTACTTGATAGGGCAAGTACAAGAAATATAAATGTCACGATATCCATCTCTAGGTGACGTTACACAACCCCGCGTACGGTGTTGGCACCCGACTATTAATCGGAAGCTAAGTAAGTCACACGGCCCTAGGGTTGAACATGTACAACAGCCATAGGAAATAAATTAAGAGAACAAAATGAATCAATAAACTGCAATTTATGGCAAGGTACAATTGCCTGGGTTTCCGGCTCCAATTGTAGCTCTGGCTTCAGCTGGGATTTCAGGCAGTACTTCGGTTGCTGAAATAGACATCAACATCAGGTCCAGAAAATATTAATCAGCTAGAAACGCCTGTCCTTGAGTCCAATTTGGAGACAAGGGGAAAAATGATATTTTTGGGTCAAGGCGGGGTCAACATGTGGGCCGCTTTGCACCGAAAAATGCGTTAGGGTCAAAGGTCTCCAAATCTGTCCAACTTAGTGTTAATAGGCCAGGAACGATGATACGAACCCAACGGAACTTCCAGAATTGGATTTCGATGAGCCGTTCTCAAAATCGCCCGTCGAGTGGAGCCTGTGGGGCCCACGACACGCGATTTTGTCAACGTTCTCAGAATTGAACCAAACTTGGCTCACAGGACCAGCGTATTGCTACGAGTCCGATGGTGTAAGTTTCGTCTCGATTCGACATGTGTACACTAATTTACAGCAAGATTCAGAAAGGTCGGATACGGGGCGTTGTCCGCGGATACGCATTGATTTCGGTGTGCACGCACATCCGAATCAGCTTCTGCAAAATTCTACACGTACATATCAATGACGCGCATATATCGGTGAAGACCGTACGTGACCAAGTCGTCCCGTTTGGCGGGGCGCACTCAATTCCGGGGTGAAACAGGGCGTTGGTTTTCCTGTTTTTGGATCGCGGTTCACGATCACCACAGGACGCGATGCACCGAGCGGGTTGTACGGACACCGAGGGGGTCACGCAGGGTTCGTGATGCAACTGACGGAAACAAAAACGGATAAACGAGCAGGAAGATATGAGTACCTGAACAGGGCTAAAAAATAGCGTATCCTTCGTGTCCGACACGTGTCCTGTGTCCGAACCGCGTCTAGGGTTAAGGTTTGGCTCTGCTGGCCGGAGCTGTGGCGGTCGGCTTCGCCGGAGGGAGGCTGGGGCGGCACTGGCGAGGGCAGGTCGAGGCGGCGGCACGCGGCAGGCGGCGCTGGCCGGAGGCGGGCAGCGGGGAGGAGATGGGCTCGGGTTCTGCTTGAGGGAGGGAGGCCGTGGTCGGGGTGGCCGGCGCGGTGAGGGTGCTGAGGAGGCTGAGCTGGAGGCGAGCAGCGGGGAGGCGGTGGCGCTGGAGGCTGACGGCGAGGTCCGGGAAGGAGCAGGGCGGCCGGAGCGAGGTCGGTCGGTGGAGCGGCTTCGGTCGGAGGAGGAGGGGTTTTTATAGGTGGGGGAGCGGGAGATGAACGGTGGCCGGTGAGGGAGAGGAGGCGAAGGGTCGGGGAAAGCCGGAGCGGCACTGGCGTTACGCGGCGGACGGCGGCGGCGGGTGCGGCCGGCGGAGCGGAAGCGGCAGGGTTGTCGGGTTGGGAGGGGAATAGATTAGCGGGTTCGCGGGTCCAACGGGTCGGGTCGGGTCTAACGGATCCGGCCCGATCCAATAATAAATACGGGCCGGGTTTCGGGTTAATGGGTCGGGTCTGGGTTGGACCCGGATCCGACCCGCTAAGAATTGGTTTAATTAAACCGGTTCAGAATTTGGTTTATTTCTAATAAACCCGGTTTTATTTTGGTTTAATAAATTAATTAGTTTTTAGGGCTTTAAAAATACTTTCGGGGTCCAATAAATTCTCGAAAAATTATCCTATGTCTAGTTTTTCATTTTACACCATAAAATATTATTTCCATAATATTTTAATATTATTTATTATCATTTAAAAATCCTTTAATAATTAAAACACCTGAATTTAATTACAATAAAATCCCAGAAAATTGTGAAAAATCCAAATTTAAAAATTCTTGAAAATCAGGGGGATTACAAAAGACCAGGTCCTCAGAGGGACATAACAAGATACATAAAAGTATGCCAATAAAGTACTGAAATAAATATCCAATGGGTCGCCTAACCGTCTAAGTGAATGCAGTTAAGAACAACTTTCCCCACAAGTGAGCTATCTGGCTGAAAACTGGGATTTGGCATGGTTCTCTTTTGGAGATCCAGGGGCCTACAAAGGCACGTCGTCTTTCGAACGCCGGTGGCTCGCCTGATAATAATATAATATATAGTGGTCATCACCACCCGTATCTCCAACGGAGAATCTGGGTGCACAGGAGAAAAGTGCAAAGGAGCTCAAATGCGGTACTTGTTGTTCTCCCCACCCCATGCTCTAAGCATGTCACATCCATGACACAATTTGGTTCATAGCCTATTCTTAGTACCCTAGCCTAATCTTGCGACCAAACAAGGACAAGGATGGGACCACCGTACTACAATAAGCTATGTCCATGGACCTCTAATAACTGCTAAGTCTACTAGCATGTAAAGTTTCTAACAGCAGTTATTCCTAACGCACGGCCCACACGTACAGGAGGCCAAATCCTGCACGCCAGTCCGTGATTTATATGAGACTCACAACTCATGTAACAACTGCGTCACGACCAATGAACCTAAAGATGCTACGTGATAATGGGGTAGTCTCATAAACAAGGTCAATGCAAATATATAAATAGAAACATGTTACGACGACACTGTCGCGTGCATTTTATATAACAATTAAAATATATGAACTAAAGACAGAAAATAAAGATGCATGCAACATATGAAATATGAATAACAGTACAATGGAAAGGTATACTTGCCTGGCAAGAAAGCTGCGATATACCAATAACCTGCTCCAGAAGTTGCGCAGAACAAATCCAATATCCTATGTACATATAATATAATACAATAAAATTATTAGTCATTACACTAGCACATATTTACACTGGACTCGGGGTACACTAGGGGTGGCACTATTTGTCTAACACAGTCAATTGCGTGACTACTTACGCGGGTGTCCTATATTAAATATTGTATCACAGTCAGTTAGTCAAAATAATATGTGTTTAGGCCAGTTACATAAATGTACACAAGACAGTCATCTAGCATGTTCTTAGGGTCAACGTGGTCAAGGTAACCATGGGGTAATCCACAGTGTCCTAGGGTCGTACAATATAAATACACATACTCCTAATTATTATTAGCATATAATTAATTATAATATACATATATACCATATATATATATATATATATCATCCAATAATTATACGTATGCCAAGTTGAATAGTATGCATATACTAAATATATATAAATATATCAACTGAATAATATACGCGTACGAGTACGAGTTCGTGTACGCAGCACTGGGTTCACCGACTCAGGGTCCGATATCAGCTAGCAGTCATAAGCAATACACATATCCTAATGGCACACACACGAACATACATAAAAGGAAAAGACAGACAGGTTCATACCTTGGAGTACGTGTACGGGTACGACGGTGAGGTTGACGACGATGATGATGGTGACGACTATAACGACGATGATGATAACGATATGGATGACGATGACGATGGAGTGATAATGATGATTATAGATGACGAAGATGGTGATGTGTATGATGGTGATGACGAGGATAACGACGATGGCTATGATAATGGTGGTCAATGGTGAATGTGTGGATTTAGATTAAGGTAGTGGCGAGGAGGCTATGGGATGATGATGATGATGAGTATTGATGTTGACGATGATGATGTGGACTGGTGATGATGATTGTGGCCTGGTGATGGTGATGATGATGACTGGCTACGACGATGGTGGCGATGACGATGACACGACGGTGACGAGGAGGAGGATTATGGCGATTAGGGTTAAGGTATTGGTGACGATGATGGTGATTATAATGGTGGTGATTGTGATAATTCAATGGTGATGATTGTGAAGATGATTGGAGGTGACGATGATGACAATGGCCAAGGTGGTGATACCATGGTGGTGGTGACTGCTGACTCCGGCCAGCGAGGGGAGGGTGTCCGGCCGGAGGAGGACAGGCACATAGGGAGGAGGAAGGTGTTCAGGCCGGTGGGGGAAGAAGCTTGGCTGGAGGTGCTCGGGTTCCGGGGGAGGAGCTCGGCCAGGGGAATGGAGGTGGTGATCGTGTGGTGGTGATCGGGTCGTGCTCCGGGACAGAGGAGCGGAGGAGGAGTGGAGGTGTTCGTGGTGGTTCGACTGGGGTGTCGGTCGCTGGCTCAGGCGGAGGAGAATGACTGGAGGGAGAGGAGGAGATCTGGCCGGGTCGGTGTTAATGGAGGAAGACGTCGACGGTGGAGGTTCAGTCGCTCTGGGGGTCGGGGTGACCGGAGCTCCGGATGCGGTGTAGTCGGGAACTCGGGGACAACACCGGAGTCGCTCGGGGTCGAGATGACGGGGAGGCAAGGGCGGAAAATCGACCGTGGTGGTAGAAAACTAGGAGGAGGATGAGAGGTCGGCTGAGGGGTGATCGACGAGGTCAGGGCGGACTGAGCTCCGACGAGGTCTCCGGTCAGTTGGCCGGAGAAGAGGATGGGGAAGGGGATGGAAGTCGGCTATAGTTTTAGGGTTAGGGGGATTTTTAGAGAATAAGGAAAAAAGGAAGAAAAGTTGTATTTATACACATGTAGACTTTGGGTTTGGGTTGACCTAGTTAGGTGGGCTTGGTCAACACTCTTTGGCTTGGGCCTTGGGCTCACATGAGGGTGTTTGGGAGGGCTAGAACTTGCATTTATTAAATGCAAGGGATAGAATTTAGATGGGGACGATGTGTGCGCTGTACATCCCGAAAATTATGAGAAAATTTCGGTGAAGGGGAAAGAATAAATTTTTTTATGAATTGTCCACTGGTAGGGACACCTCAATGCATTTTTGCATAAAAGCCCCCCAACAATTGGAAAATTATACAAAGGCGGAAATTAGATTTAATTAATCAAAATACCGTGCACAGTGTTCTGAAATTAATTAGGAGTACATGAGAATAAAGTTAGATGGGACACAAGTGTCAGGGGCGTAGAGGGTACAATGTAGAATATTAATAAAATCTGGGTCGCACAAAACGGTCAAGGTTGTGTTTCTAATTTTGATTGGAACGTACAAGGGTACCGAGTTGGAATTTATTTAGAATTCAGAAATAACGTCCGCGACGTTTATTGTACGGCTAAAATATAGCACCAGAGAGCATGATTATAAGTTACATAAGGGTGAGAAAAGTAGGCGGGCATGTCTAGGATGAGGTTGTAAATTTTGTACATAGGCAATGGCTAGTGAAGTGCTTCAATTATCGAAGCAACGGTAAGTTGCGCTACATGATATAAATAGTGTACAATTAAATCAAATATCGTGTTCTAAATTCTAATTGGCTCAAACTAGCCATAATTTCACTATCTAAGCAAAGTAGGCCTAATTTTGGGTGAGGGGGTTTACAGTATTCTTTATTAGCATGCATGGGGTGATTCACCTAGAGACTAGCATGTATCGTCCATATTTTAAGTGTGCTGGCTAAGCAAAGACAAGTTCATCGTAGCCACCCACCTTAGCGATGATTCGCCTCGGTCGAGCGATACTCCGAACGAACCTCTGAAAGTCTAAGTCCGAACTCCTAAAGGGCCAAGTCAGGAAATCCTTTATCTCAAACGAGTCTTCTCGCTGAGCAAAGCGGGTCGGATCATCGCACTTTTTTGTTTGAATCAGCTGTCCTCTTGAATGGAACGGGTCATCACATTATACACCACTCAGAAAAAGTCTCGTCCTCGAAACTTCATGAGCGCAGATGTTCTATCACACTATCAGATCTTTCCCAAGCGTAGCAATCGGTACCACTAGATCCATTTGAACACAAATTCCTACTCGTTCCTTATATCGTATCGCGTGTATGCTGGGTCAGTCTTATTGAATGACTCGATAATCCAATCCAATTTCTGACTCGGTCTCTATTGCGCCTTAGCGCGAAACATATATCGCTTAACGCGGGGCCCGTTATAATCAATCATAAATAATGATTTAAGGCTGAGGCAGACTTATACAAATCGTTATACTTGTCTATGCGAGTCTAACATATTCACTTGCACTAGCATTCGAGATCAGCATATCGTGAGTCTGGATCGTGCACATATTCAAAGTGTACCTCAAACATATACATGTCAACCAACTTAACGATAGCGAAGTCTTAGCACTCGAGTTTCATATATCATTGAGTCTTGGATTGTGCACACATTCAAGACGTCCCTTAAACATATGCATTCAACCAATCTTAGAGATAGTAAAATCGGACAAGCTACTTGCAAAAATCTCAAGGGTTCTCGTTTTATGAATCACGATGATACTTCTAACAGGTTCGATAAAATCCAAGTCATTTCTATTCTAACTCAATTCAAGTTTTGCACTACCGTTAAGTACGATCTATCCGATAAATCGACTAGCGTCCATCCGTTCAGGTCAAACATAGCATACGCTTACCGTTTCCAGTCTAACACTAAGTCTTGTTGCCCTAGTTCTATGGCTTTGTTCAAGCAATATTCTAAAGTTGGTTACACAAGTCCTCTCACTCGGCACAGGATCATCTGCCTAATTACTAGGTCAGCTCACAAGGTCATAGGTACAAGTTCAAGCACATAATTCATCGTACAAATTTGTCGCACGAAGCTCGTCCCAATTTCTAAGGTCAAACCTTTGTTCATTTAAACGGGATATTCTACCCAAGCTCGTTTCACTCAGATTTCTAAACATCGAGCACGGATTATCCTACTCTCATAACCCGTTCGTTTATACAGGGGTCGAGTCCTTTCAGTAAAATTCATGATATATCCAAGATGCAGGACAAGCCTAGTGATTTGCATAGTCTATCTCCTCAAACATGTTTTGATAGAATCCATATATCCATATATAAGTCTAGACCACCAAGCCAAGATTCAATTCTAAACCTTAGATTATAATTCCAAGTCGTCCAACAAGATTCATGTATCCGTTCACGAAATCATCAAGCGTGATTTACTCAAGGTTCTAGGCTAACTTATTCCTAAAATACTTCTGATTCACTTGCATTCCCAATTTGTCTTATCGTTTCGAACCAAAAGTTAAGACGATCTACCAGTTGTCACACTCCGGTCTTCTGCAAGTTTGATCACCCTCGTTGGACGTGAGATCACCACATCAATGCTTCCACTGGATAATTATCCTAATTCGGACGTGACGCATGTACGAGCATAGAGTTATGCTCGCACAAGACAAGAACGTCGAACATTATGGTTATCTTCGAAACGATCGAGATATCTTAATATTTTACCTTGCTTCATCCAAGTTATATATAAAATCTATAAAGTCATGTCCGTTCATGCAGTAATTATAATTCGTCTAGTAAAATTATCCAACTTTAATGTTACCGTTCGGTAAATCCATAGTCTTACTTTTAATATTTCTTAAACAACTAAGTTCAAATATTCAAGCACAAGTTATCCACTTTTGATACGTTTCATTCATCGAGTTTGTTTGGAATAATCATCGAACATGTTTCCATGAGTTCGATCATCCCTACCGTATGTAAAATGACCACGCGCTCTCGCGGGATAATCGTTCTCGTTGGGACTGATTTCGAATATTAGCTTTTCAAATTTGATTCAAGATCGTTCTTCCAAACTCCAAGTCAAATCCATTATCGCTTACCTCTTTCTTCGAACCATAATATTTATTTCTCAGGCTAACTTCTATTCGAGCGATATTGTATTCAAGTTTTAATCTGTTTGTTTCAATCCAAAATCGCTTGCACAATCTACCAAGTTACCTCCAAGTTTTCTTAACCAAGATATTGATTTCCTTTCCTTGAATTCCTATTTGATATAAGCCTTATCATTTGTTCAAGATATTCTCAAATCGTTCAATCCAACTATCGCATGAGACCTATGAATCCGTTTGAACATTTCTAAATGATCCATACACCACTCATGAATCGAGTCATCCAATTAAATCTCCAATCATGTTCATATCAATCGCTAGTATATTCACCAAGTCGTTTCTTAGAATTTATGCATAATACTTAAGCATCACCTGATAAAATCTTAGTCTCGTATATATTCTTGTTGATAGTCATCCAAGTAAACTATATTTGATTTATATCTTCCGACACGAAATACCGTTTGAGCTATTTCCCAAAATCCAAGCACGATTCTCTGTGTTTGCCTAAGCAATAAATCTAAAAATATTTCTATCGGCTGCCAATCTAAGTCTGACTTGTCCTTTATCTGAACGATATCCCAATCTCGTTAGCAAACTAGCTTGCACCAAAGGATCTTGGCGCATGATACTCAACACAACTTAGCCAAAAGGCTGTGTGCATAGCTAACCATTCGATCGATATTCTATTTCGCAAACTAACCAGTTGGGTAATCACGTATAAGTATTCGGGTTTGCACATAACTTGTAAATTCTAGCACAGGTCTATTCCAACCAAGCCTAATACAGGTCGGCACAAAGGCCTTCGCATCATGATCTCGTACAAGCAATCATAACATTCATATGCAACTTTTAAATATATTTATACTCATTGTTTGGAACATTCTGATGGGACATTGAGAGAGAGCGTATGCACATAACCCACGAACGAGCTTTCAAAACTGAAAAAATTAAAATAAAGTCCAAAGGCATAAAGCCATGCTCTGATACCAATATGTCATACCCCGATCTCCCGCAGGCAATCGGTCATCCCCGCTGGGCCCGAATCACCGCGCCAATGCTTCCGCGGGACGATCGCTTGACCCATCTGGGCGTGATACCACACGAGCGTGAGCCACGCCCGTGCAAGGCCAAGGTCCATGCATGCAGTAAGATATCTAAGCCACAGAGTAGCACAGATAATCTAAGTACAGCAGAATTATAAACGTACAGGCGATTGGTAAAAAGTCACAAGGTCGTCAATAGCGGAAGCATCGAATAATACAAGTATAAAAATAAAATAAGCTCTTTATTGATATTGAAACAAGTATTACAGGCGGCGCTAGACTGAGATTACAAGTCGCTGAAGCCTCTCTCTCTCTCTCTGAAACAGTAAAAGTATGCCAAGTGGCTATATTTATGGAATAATACATAGACGATGTTCCAATATTATGTCTTCTATATGTGCTTCAGTTTCGGACGTAACGCTCCAAGGCTCCAGAGTAAACTCCACGCCTTAGCATGCACGAAGGAGGCATCCGCACCGAACGAGGTTCTCTCACACCCTACAAGCAATCTGGTGGGTTATCAGTACATGAATGCACTGGTGGGGAGGCTTCTCGCCCATTCGCCAAATCCAAACACGTTATGAAGGTTCCATGCATAAACTATTAAGTTATCTTTCTAGTCTTACCTTAGGATCAGTTTTATGGCAATGGTGTAAAGCCTAACTTGTGTGGCAGTACGCCGTGCGATATAAAGGAACACGGCGAGACTTACTATTCGTCCTTCCCTGTCCAAGTTAAACCAACTTAAATCAAGCACGAGCATGTATATATATGAAAACCTGGGACAATAGCATATACAAACACAAGTGTTGTGAGCGAGATTATATTTTGGGTGCGCCAGTTACATGGATTACTCCGGCGTGTTGCAACGGATGTTCAAGTATTTAATGGATTTTTTCAGGTTGCTCAGTTTATGTATAGATATCTTATACTCATATCGTTCAGGTATTTTAGCTTACTGGATGCGATGCAATGACTCGCACATGGGTTACCGCTAAGCGAAGATGACTTATCTATATGAACAGGAGTCACTGGCATAGCCATAAAGGATGGGCCATTAACGAGAATGGTATGCAATTAAAGAACAAGGTGCGCTACAAGCCATCCCGCCAGTATAATAGACCCTTAGTAGCGAGAATGGTGTGGCATGAAGCGCACACGCCATCTTGCTATACAATACATGAGTTCCATCCGGATCGGATCGGCCCCGGTGCCCCGGAGACCGCCCGTGGAACGGGATGCTATAATCCCCCTTGTTTCCAAGTTGTCCGCGACATGAAAGTCTTGGTCTTCCAAATTTATAACTTGACTTGATAATCCATAATTTTTGTTCTGAACGAGCATTGCTCCACGAGCTGTGATTCTTGCTTTGCTTGACATAATTCTTGTTCAGTGTTCAACTTGACCTGGTGTATTCCACTGGTTTGGGGATTACCTTGGTGACCTAATGGTCCCGGATACTTGTAGGTTCATATTGCACAGAAGAGCTATTTGATAGTCTTCTGGCTAACTAGATGCATGCACGATACGGATAGTGTTACTTGATTTGTGGCATAATTATGTGATGAGCATTAAAACGAGACAACGAGTACAAACTACACTAAGCAGACAAGCATGTATTTGTATTTAAAACTTAAGCATTCACGTTGGCACGGGTCTAAGGGTAAGTGAGGAGTGAAACCGTAAAGGATATACCGAGCGACATGATCTAGGGACGTGCAGTGTAAACAAGTGGACAGTGCACTACAAGGAGTATATATATCTTTCTACTCGAGGCATAGCGGAGTCTACTTGTACAAGGCAAAGGTAGCATATGAGGGTCCATATATGAACAAAGTTTTATTTTCATGTTCTAACACAAGCAATACAAGTTGGGATTATTCCCTTGGCTAGGTGCGTTGTATTCTTTATTAGCATGCATGGGGTAATTCAACTAGCGACTAGCATGTATCATCCATATTTTAATACAATCAATTGATGTTGTCAAACGGAGATGATAGTCGGCTTGAGTTTGAATATACTGAGTAGCCAAAGAATGTTTATTGTGTTGTGGTTGCCTCAAAAGATCACAAACAACCCTCACACATTTGTTATGCGTACTAGTATGGTCTCCAACATGCCCATCCAACTTTGTTTCTTCCTCCAATTTTTAAATTCCTCTCCAACAAAGGAATCACCACTTCTTTGGCCACCATGATCGACTTTAAAAAGATAACAAGACAAACAATAAATAGCATATGTTATAATGTTATATTCGAGCCAATTAGAGTGCTCTTTGAACCACGAAGACTGAAATCTATGCTTCTCATTTGCACATGAACGCCAAAAAAAGTTAAGGGAGAAGAAGAGGCATAAATTGGAACAAAAATATCATTTGATTCATCGATTATAAAAAAAAGAAATAAGCAAGATTTTGTCATTGAGTGAAAAATGAAAAATTTATGAAAAATTGTAATCCCCACCACATAATAGTGCACCTATACGTCTTCGTCATTTTTAGGTTTACAGGGGCCTTTTGGCAAATAGTATCGTCAAACTTTCTCACTTTCTTTAACAACGTACTTATAAATTTTTTTAATAACAGAATCCGACGGATACTCATATTTTATATTGCACGTAGGCAAGGGCTGGCATGGGACAGAGGTGGCCTGGTTGGTGGCTCTTAGCTGCTTGAAGAAGCTTGCTCTCGAGATTTATTGAAAATTTTGAATAGTATACTATTTTCCATCTGGAAAAATATCCTATTTTGAAATATTAGCCAAGATTATGTAGCTAGCTTTTGAAATATTAACCATGATCGAATTTAAATATGAAGTTGCCTATTTTGAAATATTAGCCAAGATTATGTTAGCCAAGATTATTAAACTAAAAAACAGGAAAGATGGACATAATTAACTTAATGCAACTCACTTGAACTTGTTGGAGAACTTTTTGATCACCGAAATCAGCAAGAACTTGAATTTAGGTCAACTTCAAGCTAAGAGAAACTACAGAAAGACTATCATTAGTTATTTCAGGATTAAAAAATGACTAGGAAGAGGAGAAAATGTTAGTAAATATAGGCTATGCAACAATGGTTATTTGTTGTTGCTGCTGCTGGAGTTTGCTGCTAGTCATCGAAACCACCCACCTGAAGGAATACTCTGTCTCGAACGAGCATATCTCTGAACAATTCTCGAAATGTACCCAAGTCCAAACGAAACTTTTCCAACGATCTATCTCAAGGAACCAAGCGGAGAGGTGCATTACATGAGATGCTAGGTGTAAAATAGAATATGACGGAACTAACTCCTTCGGTGGAGCTAAAACAAACACTAATTCCCGCTGAGCTAAGGATGCAACATTCTACAAGGCTAAGATGACCACTTATAATGAGGCCACTACCAGATCCTTTGTCGAGGATAAAGGGAGGGAGAGAAAAAAAAATTAGAATTATGATTCTCTCAAAATTTATATAGTTTTAATACCATAAAACTCATAAAGAACTTTGTAGAAGCATAAAATATGCTGGAGAATTGTCCGTGTATTCTACAGTCAAAACCTCCAACATACATGAAGTCCCTCCCTGCGTAAAACAGAGCTTCAAGGTTGTTTGGCATAAAATAGGGCTTCAGAGCTGTCTGCGTAAAACAGAGCTTCAAGGTTGTTTGGCGTAAAATAGGGCTTCAGAGTTGTCTGCGTAAAACAGAGCTTCAAGGTTGTTTGGCGTAAAATAGGATTTTAGAGCTATCTGCGTAAAACAGAACTTCAAGGTTGTTTGGCGTAAAATAGGGCTTCAGAGCTGTCCGCGTAAAGTAGAGCTTCAAGGCTGTTCTGCGTAAAAGGTTGCTATACCTTCCTACGTTTAAAAAAATGTTGTTTTTAATGCAGCGTAAAGTTGTACGAGGAACTCTTCGTATTCCTCGGATGAATTTGTTAGTCAAATCAGTGAACCTGACATTTGACAAAAGTATTGCACGATGATCGAGAGAACGACTATGATGATGATTTTGCACAGAGATCCAGGTTGTCATTTTGTGACATATTTTTGATACAAGTCATTTTTATGCATTCAAAGGAAGAAAAATAGAGTCTTCTGAATACGCTGCCTATTCTACATTGACAAAAAAAAGTTTTTACGCTTAAGACAAGACAAAATCAGACGCCACGTCAAAAGTTGTTTCTTGTACAGAGCTCGAGGCATATCTCTGCATTTTATGCACGAGATTGAGACATATCTCTGCATTTAATGCACGAGATTTTATTCTATTTTTAAAATTTGTCATGACTGGAAAAGCTAAGACTGTGACTAATACGTTCACATCACCATCCTTTCATTTTATGCTAATCAGGCTATTTTCAACTATAGGAGTACGCCGTATGCTATCTCCTCGAAATATGCCAACTCGGCTATATTTGCAAAGGTATGTTGATAAGGCTACTTAGCCCAGAATATGCTCAAGACCTCAGTCATGAAGGATAATTGGCTATTTTACGCTGGTCATCTATTATTCATGAATTATCAAGTTTTACGCAAGGGCAGTTACCTACGTGGCTTGCATGCCATGATCTTCGAGAATCAGTTATACGCGTTACCTTATAAAGGGATACGTGTCATACGCAGATTCAGAAGATTATTTGAACGTGGGTAGCAGTTGTCATAACCGCAACATAAAGGAGGCAATCTTCTTCACAGTTTGGCCTTTTACGCCAACAAGACAGTCATTTGACTTTTACGCCAACCAGACAGTCATCTATTATTCATGAATCATCAAGTTTTACGCAGGGACAGTTACCTACGTGGCTTGTATGCCATGATCTTCGAGAAGCAGTTATACGCGTTACCTTATAAAGGGATACGTGTCATACGCAGATTCAGAAGATTATTTGAACGTGGGTAGCAGTTGTCATAACCATAGCATAAATGAGACAATCTTCTTCACAATTTGGCCTTTTACGCCAACAAGACAGTCATTTGGCTTTTACGCCAACCAGTCAGTTATTTGATTGATCACTATAAATAGAGACCCCTGGTCACAGGGTAAAGGGGGGTAGGAGAATTGGTTTTGGCTGACAACTTTGGCAACAAGAATTCAATCCTACTTGCAACTTTCCTTTGGCCGACTTTTGCCTTCAGTTCAGAGAAAGTTTGAAGCTTCTTCTACAGCACTTCTTCATCATCGTGTAGTCTAAGGAATAAAGTGATCGACTGCAGATCAGACTTCCATAGCAATACTTCCCCAGAATCATTTTATTGTACTTAATATCCTCGTATAGGATTATTTGTACTTTTCTCTTTTCTCGTTTGTAAGCAAAAGTTTCGTATAAACTTTGTTTATCCAAACAAAATGGTGACTCTGCTGGGGACGACTTTCTCCTATGACGAGAAAGCAATTGCTCAACACGATATTGTATCCATCAGATCGACGAAGAAGACTTTGGTCGTCCAGTTCAACCAATTTGCCTATGAAGACATGCTTCATGCAGGGGGTAGTTCTCATTCCTCCTCTGTCCATAACAACAGGAAGCAGCGTAAAGTATGGATGCCTAAGACGTCCTCTACCCTTCCTGCAAGTTTTCATTCACTGATCAACAAAGTTGTGACAACACAGCCAACACGCCCTGTGCGTAAAACTTTATCTTTCGTCTGTGACGTGGTAGACAAAACTTCTGGCAATGCCTCAGTGCCAATCCAGAAGTCTCAAACACGCCCTATGCGTAAACCTTCGTCTCCCGTCTGTGACATGGTAGACAAAACTTCTGACAATGCCTTAATGCCAATCCAGAAGTCTCAAACACGCCCTGCGCGTAAACCTTCATCTCCCGTCTGTGACGTGGTAAACAAAACTTCTGGCAAGGCCTCAGTGCCAATCTGAAAATTTTAAACATGTCCTGTGCGTAAAATTACATCTCCCATCTATAATGAGGCAGATGTACCCTTTGATAACATCAAAAGAAAATAAGTGACGAATCCTTCAACCTCTAGGCTTTTACGCCCACAAGAGAAGAAAGTTCCCACTTTACAGATTACGCATGACGCTAAAAGCCGTTTGAGGATTTTCTCTGTTTTACGCGAACCTATGCAAAAATCCAAATTACGCCATGATAGGTCTGTCCGCGTAAAGAATACTCGTTTCACGGGAAGATACACTCCTCAGACACATGATGGATCATATGCTACTCATATAGGTGGACTGTTGTATTCCTATGGTAGAGAAAGGGTTATGGTTCCTAATATACACATTTCTACTGATGTAAAAAGGCAGAATAAGCCTTCTTCTTCTTTTGGTAATCTCCCTGATTTGCATGATTTCTTGATCCAGAAACACAAAGACAGGGGATCTCCTAATATGTCTATCACACCCCCTAGAGAACATTGTTGTAATAGTCATAAGGTTGTAATTAACTGTTGCTATTCTAAAGCAAAACGGTCAATGTTCGACCGATTGAACTATTCTTTGTCATTACAGGAAGAAGAACCAACATTTGCTTCAGTAAACATGGCTTCGTATATTCCTAGAGGAAAGTCGAGTTCAAGACGTCATCCCTCCAGAACTCCAAGCCAAAGGAGATTTGATAGACTCATCGAGACTTTTGAAGAAGGTGTTTTTTGAAACACTCACTCGAGGTCACGACAATCAGCTTCATATTCTTCAGATTTTGACACTGGGAGTCGCCAGTTTTTTGAACTAGATGCTGAAAGTATAGATTTAATCTCTATAGAGATCTATACTAATCCCTCAGTGGCATCTAGAGAAATGAGAGTTTATGCTGTTGGAGACGAACATGAAGAAGCTTCCCCATCAGGAAGTACTGAACAACGCTTCACTGCATTAGAAATATCACTTAAAAAAATGCATACCATGATGGAGAGTATGCACCAAATGATGGTGAGTCAACATACAATTGCAATAGCTCAAACACCTGTTCATCTGACTCAACTACGTGTGGGGGTAGACATACCACCAGCCAATGTAAGCCAAGAGCCTGTTCAAAATCAAGAATCAGCTGCTCCTCAACCTCTTAACCCGGAGAATGTATTACCTCCTATTGGAGTTATAATACATCCAATCTCTTACCTTTTTGCTGTCCCTCTTCCATCTGAAGATCCAATACAAGCAGTTCGAAAATTGAAAGCCCAATTTGATGCTTTGAAACATAAAGATCAGCTCAAGAAGTTGGGAATTAACCAGCCATATCCAGCTGTCTGGGATAAGATCCCTTTTTTGCCAAAATATAAACCACAGGCTATGGTTTTGTTTGAGGAAAAGATATCGCCAAGCCAGTATATGAACTACTTCAGCATGATGACGGTATTGTTGCAAGGAAATGATGCCCTTCTCACTCGAGTGTTTAAAGGCTGTATGTCTGGAGTAGATTACCAATGGTATCGTAGTCTATCTGACAACTGCATTACTTCTTTTGAAGATTTCAAAACTCTATTCTTCGCTCGATTCTACGAGGGAGGAATGGACATATCTATGTCATCACTCATTGAAGTAAAGTAGAAAGAAAAAGAAAATATTCGTATTTTTATTGAACGCTTTCGTCAGGCTACTTTATAGATGCCTCCTGGAGTTCCAGATTCAGTCTTGGTGGACATTTGCAGAAAGAACCTACTCCCACTGATCTCAGTATTCACAGGACCATATCAGTTCCATGATTGGTCCTCATTTATCATATCGACAGTAGTCGCTGAAGATAATAGTCGGAAGGCCCGAGACAACGGAATCATGATCTCTACCTCTGATAAAGGAAGCGTTCATCCTCCAATAATGAAAATACTCGTAGTTCAAAAGGAAAAGAAGCCCTGACAATCAATACGTCCAGACAAAATACTCCGGTAACTATGCAGACAAATTCTGGAACTTCCAAACCCAAAGTCTCCCCAGTGAGCAACCTTCAGGTCTATCCTCATTTTTGGATAGACCACACTCAACAAATCACTCCCCAGTGAGTTTTTAGGACATGGGTTCACGTCCATATTACCTCTGAACTGTTGTCCAAATATTTTTTTTTCGGCCGAGTTTGCCATGTCCAAGTGACCTCTGAGAAAACCTTCCAGGTTTTGGCTATCGATCATCACGTCCATATTACCTCTGATATTGGTTTTTATCCCCACTTATCGTCCGTACCCAATCTGGAGTATGCCCGCGATGCTAAGTCCACAAAACCTATCATATTACCTTTGATAGGGTTTGTTTTGAATCTATTACTCGTACCCCAAGTGCGTAAAAGGGTAATAGGTCCACCAAAAAATTCTCCAATAGGGTTTGCGATGTCCTTCGCACCTCTGAGCAAACCTTTCGGGTTGGCTATCGATCATCACGTCCACAGTACCTATGATATTGATCATCGTCTAAACTTATCACCTGTACTTAAATTTAAGTACGCCAATAGTGTTAAGTCCACCAAACTTGCCAGCTCTGGCAAGGCATATTTCAAACTTATTACTTGTACTCTCGCGCGTAAGACGTAATAAATCCACCAAAAATCCTCCCGTGGGATATCCTCATGATCGTACCTAACCTCTCGGTATGGCTATTGATATGCTCATGTCTACGTCACCTCTGAACTTTCATCCTCCCCCGAGAGTCTGCCATGTCCAAGTGACCTCTGAGCAAACCTCTCCCTACGACTATCATCAGTCGTCATCTCAACTTATCACCCGTGCTTAAATTTAGGTACGCCAGCGATGTTAAGTCCACAAAACCTATTATGACCATATTACCTCTGATAGGGTTTCATCTTGAACTTATTACTTGCACTCTCGTGCACAAGAAGTAATAGGTCCACAAAAAAAATCCTAGTGGGATGCCCGCAATGGAAACGAATAATTCAAGTCCACATTACCTCTCAACTACTTTCCTTTTTTTCCAGCAGAGAAAAAGTCAGTTCATGTTCATATTACCTCTGAAATATGTCTCTCTACTATCCCCACAGAGTCATATCTTACCACGTCCATATTACCTTTGAGTAAGATATTTTCAGAACTTTTTCTTGTCCACATTACCTCTGAGTAAAGTTCTTCTTTTCAACTTTCTATTATCACGTTCGTATAACCCCTGATAGTGCTAGTCGTTTCGACTTATTATCCGTACTTAAGGTACGTCATGGGTAATAAGTCCAGAACCCTAAAGTTTACCATGTACATATTACCTTTGAGCAAACATTCTAGCATTGATCATCGATCATCACGTCCATATTACCTCTGATATCGATTGTCTTCCAACTTATCATACGTACCCAATTCGGAGTATGCCAGTGGTGATAAGTCCACAAAAACTGTCACGTCCATATTATCTCTGGCAGGGCTTGTCTCAAACCTATTACTTGCACTAACGTGCACAAAAAGTAGTAGGTCCACAAAACCTATCACGTCCATATTACCTCTGATATAGTTTGTTTTGAATCTATTACTCGCACTCCAAGTGCGCAAAAAGGTAATAGGTCCACCAAAAATCTCCCACTGGGATATCCTTAGGACCGTACCTAACATCTCGGTATGGCAATTGATCAGCTCACGTCTACGTCACATCTGAGCTATCGTCCTCATATCCTCCTCCGAGAGTCTGCCATGTCCAAGTGACCTCTGAGCAAACCTTTCCCTACGACTATCACCAGTCGTCAACTCAACTTATCACCTGCCCTAAAGATGAATTCCCTATTGAAATTCAAATTCTATCACTCAGAATAGCAGTAGCTAATGAGCTGACTAAGGAAAATAATGATCGTTTAAGACTTCAAGAGCTAGAAGGGTTAGACGAAAGGCGCCTTCAAGCTCAATAGCGCATTGAGTTCTGCCAAGCACGCATCTCCAGAGCTTTTAATCAAAAATGTGAAGGAAAGAGTGTTCAAAGTTGGTGAGCTAGTTTTAGCTGTGAAGAGGCCAATGATCATTACACATAAAATTAAGGGGAAATTCTAGCCCAAATGGGAGGGCCCTTATGTGATTGAAACAACATTTCTAAATGGCGCTTACAGATTAGCCAAGCCTAATGGAGATTTGATAATGGCTCATATCAATGGCAAATTCCTGAAAAAGTATTATGCTTGATCTCCCTTGATTAATGGAGTATGATGAAGATTTTATTCTGATGATACTATTAGTTGGATCATATTCTATCATGTTCATATTACCTCTAAATAGATATGTTTAACTAATTTGAAACTTTAAAATCTATCATGTCCATATTACCTCTGATAGTGTTTTGTATACAAATTTAGTTGAATCATATTCTATTATGTTCATATTACCTCTGAATAGATATGTTTAACTAATTTGAAACTTCAAAACCTATCATGTCCATATTACTTCTAAGCTATCGGCCTAACAATCTCCCCAGCGGAGCAACTCTCAGGTCTATCTATATTTTCGGATAGACCACATTCAGCAAACTACTCCTCAGTGAGTCTTTCGGACATTGGTTTATGTCCATATTACCTTTGAACTACTGTCCCATTATTTCTTCCCGGTCGAGTTTGCCAAGTCTATATTACCTCTGAGCAAACCTCGCAGGCTTGGCTATCGGTTATCATGTCCACATTACCTCTGATATCTGTTATCATCTCAACTTAGCACCCGTACTTAACTCTAAGTACGCTAGCGGTGTTAAGTTCCCAAAACCTGCCATATCCATATAACCTCTGGCAGGGCTTATCTCAAACCTATTACTTGCACTCAGGTGCGCAAGAAGTAATGGGTCCACAAAACTTATCACGTCCATATTACCTCTGATAGGGTTTCGTCTCGAACTTATTACATGCACTCTATTGTGCAAGAAGTAATAAGTCTGCTTAAGATCCCCAGTGGGATATCCTCAATGGAAGCAAACAGTTCACGTCTATATTACTACTGAACTATGAGTTATCGATGTTCTCCATCCAAAGAAAATAGCCACATCCATATTACCTCTAGTTTATTTTTTTTCACCAAAAATACTGGGATCGTGCCTAACCTCTCGGTATGACTATCAATTAGCCCACGTCTATGTTACCTATGAGCTATCATTTTCACACCCTCCCAGTGGAGGTTGCCATATCTTTCGTACCTCTGAGCAAACCTTCCTACTTGACTATCGATTATCACGTCCATATTACCTCTGATACCAGTCATTGTCTAAACTTATCACTCGTACTTAATTCTAAGTATGCCAGCGGTGTTAAGTCCATAAAATCTGCCACATCCATATTACCTCTGGCAGGGTTTTATTTTAAACTTATTACTTGCACTCCAGTGCACAATAAGTAATAGGTCCACCAAAGATCCCCAGTAGGACATCCTTAACCAAATCCGATTTTATCGTAGTCAGTTATGATTTGGAACCACGTCAATAGTCATCTTTGTGGTGAAGGACTATGAAAAATCAAGTTTATTTGCTTGCCCTTATATAGGCAGAAGAGAACATACAAATTCCAACGACTTCTTAAATATAGCCTAAAAAATTAGCCTTGAAGAACGAGTCAAATTTGACCATTTCATGCTTCATTTAAAGTATTTCAAATTATGAGAAATTTAAAAACTTTGAAGGGGGTCTTGTAGAAGCATAAAATATGCTGGGAAATTGTCCGTGTATTCTACAGTTAAAACCTCCAACATACATGAAGTCCCTCCCTGCGTAAAACAGAGCTTCAAGGTTGTTTGGAGTAAAATAGGGCTTCAGATCTGTCTGCGTAAAACAAAGCTTCAAGGTTGTTTGGCGTAAAATAGGGCTTCAGAGCTGTCTGCGTAAAATAGAGCTTCAAGGTTGTTTGTCATAAAATAGGGCTTCAGAGTTGTCTGCGTAAAATAGAGCTTCAAGGTTGTTTGGCATAAAATAGGGCTTCAGAGCTGTCTGCGTAAAATAGAACTTCAAAGTTGTTTGGCGTAAAATAGGGCTTCAGAGCTGTCCGCGTAAAGCAGAGCTTCAAGGCTGTTCTGCGTAAAATGTTGATATACCTTCCTGCGTTTAAAAAACATTATTTTTAATGCAGCGTAAAGTTGTACGAGGAACTCTTCGTATTCCTCGGATAAATTTGTCAGTCAAATCAGTGAACTTGACATTTGACAAAATTACTGCACGATGATCGAGAGAACGACTGTGATGATAATTTTGCACATAGACCCAGATTGTTATTTTGTGACATATTTTTGATACAAGTCATTTTTACGCATTCAAAGGAAGAAAAATAGAGTCTTCTGAATACGCTGCCTATTCTACATTGACAGAAATGGGTTTTTACGCTCAAGACAAGACAAAATCAGATGCTACGTCAAAAGCTATTTCATGTACAGAGCTCGAGGCATATCTCTGCATTTTATGCACGAGATTGAGGCATATCTCTACATTTAATGCACGAAATTTTGTTATATTTTTAAAATTTGTCATGACTGGGAAAGCTAAGACTGTGACTAATATGCTCACATCACCATCCTTGTATTTTACGCCAACCAGGCTATTTTCAACTATAGGAGTATGCCGTATGCTATCTCCTCGAAATATGCCAACTCGGCTATATTTGCAAATGTCACGACCCGCACCCGGAAAATTGGGCATGAGTCGTGGGTACATCCAGCCTACGCCGCAGCATCGGCGGTAGAACGCTGTCTAGGTCAACTAACTAAATAATAATCTCACACAAAAATCGGCCATGACCTCTCCAAAAGGAGGGCAACCACACAAACAATATAAACCTGTCAAGATCTCAACTCCAAACGGAGGAGCAAATATCACAATGATAATCAAGTACTCAATCACGAATCTAAGCACGATAAAATAACACAGAGATCTAACATTTATAAAGTCTAACCAACAACAACTACTACAACAACCACAACATCAAATAATAATACAACAATATCCAAAATAATATACAAACAAGGTCTCAATCTAAAACCGGAGACAAATCCGGTGCTAAAAGCTAATAAAAACAATAACAAAGTCCCAATGATCCCGGCTACCAACCCGAAAATCACCCCTAAACTAGAGGGTCCCTGTCTGCACCATCGACAGGCTTAGGTCCATAAAACGTCGGACACCAATCCTCCGGATACTCTGAAAAATATGTCCAGTCAGGACTGGAGCAAGTACATCTCTAACAGCAGTTCCATTTAAATGATAAAAACTATAAAACAGTTATAGCAAGTAGCAAGAAGAATGAAGCAAGTATGAAACAAAAAAATATGTATAACTGGTGCATAAAGGTAAAGATGCATGGATATCAGAGCAAGATAGTAATAACTGCAAGATACAAGAAATCTACACTAAGAGTAAATCTGTACACATGAACGTGTAGTGAGTCCAGCATGAAAAATATGTAGTGAGTCAAGTCCAAAAACATGTAAGTGAGACAAGTCAAGAAATGCATGAGAGTCCAGACTATAAAGAATAAACTCGGTGTCTTTAAAATACTTGTTTCGACATGTAAACGGCTAGGGGTAAGTACGGCTCACCGTGCACTGGGTGCGCGGCTGCTATCATTCCAGATTAGACCAGAGGGAGTGATTCCTGATGATGCCAGATAGAAATGTTTACATGTCTACTCGAGTATTTCCCCGCCCCGACTAATACAAGTGGATCCAAGACCCGACACGTAAATCAAGATGAGTCCAGCCTGAACATGAATGATGCCTGTAGGTGATGCCAGTAGTGATTCCAGAATAGAGGCCAGAAACATGAAATATACGTATCGCAAGTAAATAAATCCAGAAATATTAATCAGTGTCCCGTGTTGTACCAGAATAATCAGATGATACTATACTAGAAGCTGAATCATAATAATCATCAAATAATAAAAACTATCAGAGAATGTACTCGCCTGACGTCCTGAGCAACTGGCGATCCGAACCGGTGTCGTAAGGACCTAATATGAAAAACAAGGTTAAACAGGGTTCTAATGAGTTAAACAGATATAAAATAACTAAAAATAGGCTTCTAGGGTCGTTCTAGGTCAAACGGATCAAACCGGTGAAATATGGGTCAAAAAGTTAACTCTGGGTCCAAAAAGTCAACTCTGGGTCAAAACTAGGTCAAAAGTTGACTTTGGCGGTCAACCGAGTCAACTACGGTCAAGTCTGGGTCAAACTAGGGTGCTCCTGAAATTCTAGGTCAAACCGAGGTCATTAAGCTAGAAAACTCACAAACTCGCCTCCTTGAGATACCGGAATACCCTCGGTATCCGATACCTCAACCTAGGCTACGCACCCCGCCTAAATCCGCTAAAACCTATGCTAGCAAGCGTAAATATATACACATATACATATAAAAATTACTCCAATACTATTCCTAGGCTATTGCTCAAAAACCCCGCTCGAAACTCAATACCTTGGATATCTCAAGGTATTGAGATACCTCGGTATCTCAAGGTATTGAGATACCGCTCTAAACTCCTCTAACTAGCTATCTAGCTACTAATTATGCACCTAGTTATTAACCTAGGCTAGGTAATATAGATATCTACCATATATATATATATATCTAAGTAGGTATCTACCTATATACATATATATCCACACACATATATACTCATACCCATTATCTTACCTATACACATAAATATATATATCTATACCTAGATATCTAACTATCTATCTAGCTATGTATATATCTATATATATATCTATGCATATAGATATGGATATCTAACTATCTATCTAATATTTAGCTATCTACCAATCTATCTATCTATCTAAATATTTACCTATCTATGTTTATGTCTATCTATCAATCTAAGTATCTAACTATCTATCTAATATTTACCTATCTAGAGATATCTATTGATCTATCTAACATATACCTATTTATCTATCTATGCATCTATCTAACTAATTATACCTATCTATCTATCTATTAGTCTATCTATCTATTTATCTCATATATCTATCTATCTAGCTATTTACCTATCTATCTATCTATTTATATATCTATCTATCAACATATATATATATCAATCTCTCTTCCTCCCTCACTAGCCATCGCTACTCTGGAGCTTGCTGCTGTTGCTAGCGCTGCGTTTGCTGCGGCTGCTACTACGTATGCTGCTGCCACTGATGCTGGATTTGCTGCTGCAGCTGCTACCTGTTACTGCTGCTGCTGTGCTCTATGCTACTGCTGCTGCTGATTCTGCTGCTGCTGCAGCAGGTTCTGCCCCCCCTCTCATCTCACATACACACACACACACCCCTATATATATATACATATATATATATATACATATATATACATCTATATATATATAACTAGATATCTATATATATATTCACACTCATCTACACACTCTAACACACACACTAGCACACTCACACACTAATACACACACACACTCACAACACTATCAACACACACACATAAGCACACACATATATCTATACATATATAAACACACATCTATATATATATACACACATATATATCTACACTCATATATTTATATATATATACACATACTCACTCACACACTCAAACATAAATACATATACCCTCACACACACTCACACTCACACACCCTCACACACACTCTCACACACACTCTCACAAACACACAACCCCACACACAAACACTCCTACATATATATATATATAAATACATATATACATAAACTGAAACTCATATATATATATATATATATATATATATATATATATATATATATATATATATATATATATATATATATATATATAGGCACTCACTCACACTCACACACACTCACCTACACACATACACTAGCACTCACTAACACACTCACTAATACATAACCACACATATATATATATAAATAGAATATATATATATATATATATATATATATATATATATATATATATATATATATATATATATATATATATATAGGAACACACACACAAATAAATATATATATAGAGACATATATACACAAAACACAACACTACCACAACGATGCACACAACGCTCACAACGCCCCACCTACGCACGCCCAACGACCCCGACACTCACCAACGCCTATAAATATATAAAATATAACTCGAAAACTCTAGCACACACTCCCCGATACTAACCCAACACGCGCACAAGCCCGAAACGAGGAAACCAAGTCAAAATGGCCGTTCGGTCATTTCGACGAACACGTGGTGCGCGGCTCGGAAAACCTCCTGAAACGCACACCAAACGAACTCAGAATCGGCCCAAAATTTATCCACGCGCTCTACACGATGTCTAGATCCTAGAAAATATGCTCCCGCATCGATTCTAGGTCCGTGGCGGAAACGCACATGCACTTAGAATCGGCGACGACGAAAAGCCCCAAATTTGCCCGAAACGCCCGTTTCTCCGCGACGCGGCTTCCCGTGTCCGAACGAAGACACGCACTCACCCTCAAGACACCCGACAATGTCTACCTAGGTCCATCTAACCTAGGGTATCACCCAAAATTGGGCCAAATTCGGATTCCACCCGAAATTGACACAAAACCTAATGTTAAAGTCTCTAAACCCAACCAAACTAGTTCCAACTTCCTCCCACGGGTAGCCTAAGGGTCTAGGAAGGTTCTAAACTATTAATTACACTATATAAAAATAATTACAAGGGGGAAAATTAGGGTTTACCTCTTGGAAGTTGGAATCCCAAGCCAAAATCTCCAAAATGCTCCAAATTCTCCAAATCAAGCTTCCAAGCTCCCAAATCTAGCTCCAACTCCAAGTCTAAGCTCTACCCACCTAGGTTGGAGAAGAATGTAGGGTTAGGGTTCACATAAAAGTAAGAAATGGAAGAAGGAAGAGAAGAAAAAGAAGAAAACTTACTTGAAGTGAAAAATTGGAAGAAAAAATGAAGAAGAAGAAGGAGTAGAGAAGAAGAAGAAGTGAAGAAGAAGAAAAGGGGATGGGGGCTGTTGTGTATGCTGCGGGAATGGGGGTTTGGTCAGGTGGGAGCATGAATAAAGGGGTTGCCAAGTTTCCAAATGCCCAAAATGCCCCTACATGACTTGGTTTCGGGTTTCGGGTTCCAAAAGCACTCAATCTAAGCCCCAAAATAATTCTCACAAGGGTGTGGGCTGGGTCGGACATGGGTCCACTAGGGTCTGACATGGGTCCAGGCTAGCCAAAATCCTAAAACAAACAATAAAAATATAATACAATCATTAATTAATTATAAATATAATTAATAAAAAATAATGCACAATTAACTAAATTAAAAAAAAAAATACCCGGCTCTGGAAATGGGGTGGTGACAAGCCTATCCTCCTTAGAAAATTTTGTCCTCGAAATTTAAAGTCAATCACACTCTCTCTAGGTCAAACCCCCAACAAGCACAGTCAAGAAATTCTACCTAAACAACATACAAGATCAAGGTCCTACTGGTCGTGTTATCACAGTCTTAATCAGGGTCACTAAACTATCTACCACAGCACAAAAAGTCTAACAGGTACTAATGAAGCACACCACAAGGAATGGAAAGGACAGGAAGAAGAAACAAGAGACAGACCTGCTAACCCGACATCCGTAGCATCGGCCTCCTCGACCGTCAACGCATAAGCCCTGTCCTGCTGGGGTGTATCCCTCTGCTGGTGCGAGGCATGATGCTGTGCCACAGATGGCCTAGCTCCAACTCTCTGATCCTGTGCTCCACCCAATGGAGGTGCAGTAGGGCAATCTCGCATCTGGTGAGCAGCGGATCCACAGAACAAACACACCTTCAGCCTCCTCCTACAAACATCCCAGGTGTGTCCTGCCTTCCTTCAGTAGGCACAAGTGGGCACACTCTGATCCTGACCCTGTTGCGCTGCCTTCTGCACATAGGGACGCTTAGCTGGTCCTGCACTACCACTGACACTGCCTAAATCATCCCTGCCTCTCTTGGACTTGAGCTCCAAGTCATCCTCTGCTCTCTGAGCATCTCCTACTATCTGCTCAAAAGTCGCCTCGCGGTCGCTCCTGGTCAAAGACTTGACCGCCATAACCAAGCCCTTGCGAAACTTTCTCGCCTTGGCTGCCACACTCAAGCCATCTACAAATCTGCCCAGACGGCAGAACTCCGCTGCGTACTCGTCCACTGTCATGCTCCCTTGGACGAGTGCCTCGAACTGGCTCTCCAAAGCACTGAGCGCCACATCTGGGAAAAACTTCTCCTTAAAAAGCCTCTTGAAAGCCTCCCAAGTAAGCCCTGGCGCCGCAATCCTCGTATCTGTGCGATACCATATCAAGGCAAGGTCGAACATCTGACTGCCCGCTGTCTCTATCTGCATGCTGTCTGGAATCTGCGCCAGCCTGAAGATGCCCTCAATCTGCTCTATCCAGTCATCTGCGTACAGGATCCCTTCTGTACCACAGAACTACTTGGGCCGCATCCTCTGGAAGTCAATAATACTGCCTGGCCTCGGATGCTGAATCTGATCTGCCTGTGGCTGATTATGTGCCACCCTATCCACTGCCGTCATGGCCACCTGGTGGGCGTTCTCAATGCCCAATCTTATCACATCCACCTGACGGTGCTGCACGTCCATCATCTCCCTGAAGAACGCAAACAACTGTGTGGCATCTACTGGAGCAGGAAGTGGTGGAGGAACTACCGGAACGACTGGGATAGTCCTCGGATCGACAGGTGAAGGAGGATCCCCGAAAGAAGCAGATGCTCCCTCAACCGCAGGAGTGGTGAGTGGAGCGGTAGCAGCTGCCTGAATACGAGCTGGACGAGAGGTAGCAGACCTCTCCGAGGCAACTGCTGGAACGGTACGATGGGATCGTGTCTTCGGAGGCATCCTGAACACAGATCAAAAGAAGTCAATACGGCGCAAGATACGATATCATCAAAGAAGGATAGTAATATTTCAAAAGAAACAATTTCAGAATAATTAGATTTGAATTATTCCTAGTCGTGATTGAGTACACTCTCATCCTAGATCCTAGATCCTATAGCAGGCTCGCAGCAGTACAACTAAGTTGTTGTACCACCACGATATCGCACTAATTGCGAATCGAGACCTGCATGGGGCGCCACCAAAAACGTGTCACGACCCGCACCCGGAAAATCGGGCATGAGTCGTGGGTACGTCCAGCCTACGCCGCAGCATCGGCGGTAGAACGCTGTCTAGGTCAACTAACTAAATAATAATCTCACACAAAAATCGGCCATGACCTCTCCAAAAGGAGGGCAACCACACAAACAATATAAACCTGTCAAGATCTCAACTCCAAACGGAGGAGCAAATATCACAATGATAATCAAGTACTCAATCACGAATCTAAGCACGATAAGATAACACAGAGATCTAACAACTATAAAGTCTAACTAACAACAACTACTACAACAACCACAATATCAAATAATAATACAACAATATCCAAAATAATATACAAACAAAGTCTCAATCTAAAACCGGAGACAAATCCGGTGCTAAAAGCTAATAAAAACAACAACAAAGTCCCAGTGATCCCGGCTACCAACCCGGAAATCACCCCTAAACTAGAGGGTCCCTGTCTGCACCATCGACAGGCTCAGGTCCATAAAACGTCGGACACCAATCCTCCGGATACTCTGAAAAATATGTCCAGTCAGGACTGGAGCAAGTACATCTCTAACAGCAGTTCCATTTAAATGATAAAAACTATAAAACAGTTATAGCAAGTAGCAAGAAGAATGAAGCAAGTATGAAACAAGAAAATATGTATAACTGGTGCATAAAGGTAAAGATGTATGGATATCAGAGCAAGATAGTAATAACTGCAAGATACAAGAAATCTACACTAAGAGTAAGTCTGTGCACATGAACGTGTAGTGAGTCCAGCATGAAAAATATGTAGTGAGTCAAGTCCAGAAACATGTAAGTGAGACAAGTCAAGAAATGCATGAGAGTCCAGACTATAAAGAATAAACTCGGTGTCTTTGAAATACTTGTTTCGACATGTAAACGGCTAGGGGTAAGTACGGCTCACCGCGCACTGGGTGCGCGGCTGCTATCATTCCATATTAGACCAGAGGGAGTAATTCCTGATGATGCCAGATAGGAATATTTATATGTCTACTCGAGTATTTTCTTGCCCCGACTAATACAAGTGGATCCAAGACCCGACACGCAAATCAAGATGAGTTCAGCCTGAACATGAATGATGCCTGTAGGTGATGCCAGTAGTGATTCCAGAATAGAGGCCAGAAACATAAAATGTACGTGTCGCAAGTAAATGAATTCAGAAATATCAATCAGTGTCCCGTGTTGTGCCAGAATAATCAGATGATACTATACTAGAAGCTGAATCATAATAATCATCAAATAATGAAAACTATTAGAGAATGTACTCGCCTGACGTCCTGAGCAACTAGCGATCCGAACCGGTGTCGCAAGGACCTAATACGAAAAACAAGGTTAAACAGGGTTCTAATGAGTTAAACAGATATAAAATAACTAAAAATAGGCTTCTAGGGTCGTTCTAGGTCAAACGGGTCAAACCGATGAAATCTGGGTCAAAAAGTCAACTCTGGGTCCAAAAAGTCAACTCTGGGTCAAAACTAGGTCAAAAGTTGACTTTGGCGGTCAACTGAGTCAACTACGGTCAAGTCTGGGTCAAACTAGGGTGCTCTTGAAATTCTAGGTTAAACCGAGGTCATTAAGCTAGAAAACTCACAAACTCGCCTCCTTGAGATACCGGAATACCCTCGGTATCCGATACCTTAACCTAGGCTACGCACCCCGCCTAAACCCGCTAAAACCTATGCTAGCACGCGTAAATATATACACATATACATATAAAAATCACTCCAATACTATTCCTAGGCTATTGCTCAAAAACTCCGCTCGAAACTCAATACCTTGGATATCTCAAGGTATTGAGATACCTCGGTATCTCAAGGTATTGAGATACCGCTCTAAACTCCTCTAACTAGCTATCTAGCTACTAATTATGCACCTAGTTATTAACCTAGGCTAGGTAATATAGATATCTACCATATATATATATATATCTAAGTAGGTATCTACCTATATACATATATATATATCCACACACATATATACTCATACCCATTATCTTACCTATACACATAAATATATATATCTATACCTAGATATCTAACTATCTATCTAGCTATGTATATATCTATATATATATCTATGCATATAGATATGGATATCTAACTATCTATCTAATATTTAGCTATCTATCAATCTATCTATCTATCTATCTATCTAAACATTTACCTATCTATGTTTATGTCTATCTATCAATCTAAGTATCTAACTATCTATCTAATATTTACCTATCTAGAGATATCTATTGATCTATCTAACATATACCTATTTATCTATCTATACATTTATCTAACTAATTATCTATTTATCTATTTAACTAACTATCTATCTAACAAATCTATAGATACCTATCTATCTATCTATTAGTTTATCTATCTATTTATCTCATATATCTATCTATCTTGCTATTTACCTATCTATCTATCTATTTATATATCTATCTATCAACATATATATATATCAATCTCTCTTCCTCCCTCACTAGCCCTCGCTACTCTGGAGCTTGCTGCTGTTGCTAGCGCTGCGTTTGCTGCGGCTGCTACTGCGTATGCTGCTGCCACTGATGCTGGATTTGCTGCTGCAGCTGCTACCTGTTACTGCTGCTGCTGTGCTCTATGCTACTGCTGCTGCTGCAGCAGGTTCTGCCTCCCCCCTCTCATCTCACATACACACACACCCCCCCTATATATATATATATATATATATATATATATATATATATATATATATATATATATATATACATATATATACATCTATATATATATAACTAGATATCTATATATATATTCACACTCATCTACACACTCTAACACACACACTAGCACACTCACACACTAATACACACACACACTCACAACACTATCAACACACACACATAAGCACACACATATATCTATACATATATAAATACACATCTATATATATATACACACATATATATCTACACTCATATATTTATATATATATATATATATACACATACACACTCACACACTCAAACATAAATACATATACCCTCACACACACTCACACTCATACACCCTCACACACACTCTCACAAACACACAACCCCACACACAACCACTCCTACATATATATATAAATACATATATACATAAACTGAAACTCATATATATATATATATATATATATATATATATATATATATATATATATATATATATATATATATATATATATATATATGCACTCACTCACACTCACACTCACACACACTCACCTACACACTAGCACACACTCACACAAGCACTCACCTACACACATACACTAGCACTCACTAACACACTCACAAACACATAACCACACATATATATATAAATAGAATATATATATATATATATATATATATATATATATATAGGAACACACACACAAATAAATATATATAGAGAGACATATATACACAAACACAACACTACCACAACGATGCACACAACGCTCACAACGCCCCACCTACGCACGCCCAACGACCCCGACACTCACCAACGCCTATAAATATATAAAATATAACTTGAAAACTCTAGCACACACTCCCCGATACTAACCCAACGTGCGCACAAGCCCGAAATGAGGAAACCAAGTCAAAATAGCCGTTCGGTCATTTCGACGAACACGTGGTGCGCGGCTCAGAAAATCTCCTGAAACGCACACCAAACGAACTCGGAATCGGCCCAAAATTTACCCACGTGCTCTACATGATGTCTAGATCCTAAAAAATGTACTCCCACGTTAATTCTAGGTCCGTGGCAGAAACGCACACGCACTTAGAATCGGCGACGACGAAAAGCCCCAAATTCGCCCGAAACGCCCGTTTCTCCGCGACGCGGCTTCCCGTGTCCGAACGGAGACACGCACTCACCCTTAAGACACCCGACAACATCTACCTAGGTCCATCTAACCTAGAGCATCACCCAAAATTGGGCTAAATTTGGATTTCACCCGAAATTGATACAAAACCTAATGTTAAAGTCTCTAAACCCAACCAAACTAGTTCCAACTTCCTCCCACGGGTAGCCTAAGGGTCTAGGAAGGTTCTAAACTATTAATTATACTATATAAAAATAATTACAAGGGGGAAAATTAGGGTTTATCTCTTGGGAGTTAGAATCCCAAGCCAAAATCTCCAAAATACTCCAAATCCTCCAAATCAAGCTTCCAAGCTCCCAAATCTAGCTCCAACTCCAAATCTAAGCTCTAGCCACCTAGGTTGGGGAAGAATGTAGGGTTAGGGTTCACATGAAAGTAAGAAATAGAAGAAGGAAGAGAAGAAAAAGAAGAAAACTTACTTGAAGTAAAAAATTGGAAGAAGAAATGAAGAAGAAGAAGGAGTAGAGAAGAAGAAGAAGTGAAGAAGAAGAAAAGGGGATGGGGGCTGCTGTGTATGCTGCGGGAATGGGGGTTTGGTCGGGTGGGAGCATGAATAAAGGGGTTGCCAAGTTTCCAAATGCCCAAAATGCCCCTACATGACTTGGTTTCGGGTTCCGGGTTCCAAAAGCACTCAAACTAGTTCCAAATCTCTCCAACTAACCTCCTAAAAATAAAACAATAAATCTAAGCCCCAAAATAATTCTCACAAGGGTGTGGGCTGGGTCGGACATGGGTCCACTAGGGTCTGACATGGGTCCAGGCTAGCCAAAATCCTAAAACAAACAATAAAAATATAATACAATCATTAATTAATTATAAATACAATTAATAAAAAATAATGCACAATTAACTAAATTAAAAAAAAAATACCCGGCTCTGGAAATGGGGTGGTGACAGCAAAGGTACGTTGATAAGGCTACTTAGCCCAGAATACGCTCAAGACCTCAGTCGTGAAGGATAATTGACTATTTTACGCTGGTCATCTATTATTCATGAATTATCAAGTTTTACGTAGGGGCAGTTACCTACGTGGCTTGTATGCCATGATCTTCGAGAAGCAGTTATATGCGTTACCTTATAAAGGGATACGTGTCATACGCAAATTCAGAAGATTATTTGAACGTGGGTAGCAGTTGTCATAACCGCAGCGTAAATGAGGCAATCTTCTTCACAGTTTGGCCTTTTACGCCAACAAGATAGTCATTTGGCTTTTACGCCAACCAGGCAGTCATCTATTATTCATGAATCATCAAGTTTTACGCAGGGGCAGTTATGTAACACCCCGTTCCGCTCAAGCGGACTGCCGTTTCAAACGGCAATAGTGCAGCTGTCCCGACCCGCTTTGCCTCAAACGAGAAGCAAATGATATCCAGACTTGTCCCTACAGGAATTTGGCTTAGGCTTTTAGAGGCTCGCTTGACGTATCGCTCTACCGAGGCGAATCATCGCTTAGGTGGGTGGCTACTGTGAACTTGTCTTTGCTTAGCCAGCACACATAAAATCTGGAATATTCATGCTAGTCGCTAGGTGAATCACCCCCTGCATGCTAATAAGAATCCAACGCACTTAGATAAGGGAATAATCCCAACTTGTATTGCTATGCTATAAAATGGAAATTGAAATACTGCTTATATTCAGACCCTCGTATGCCAAGTCCCCTAACGATCTAAATCTCGGTTTACTTTCGGGCCCGAGCAAACGTGTTTACTTATGCCCCTTAGAAACGCATGCTTGTCTGCTTGAATGTTGCCTTGTTTTCATCCAAACACCGGGAGACTACTAAGTAGACGTTTCGTGCATGATTGAACCTGCAAGTATCCGGGATCGTTAGGTCACCAAGCAGCCCCGAACCAGAGGAATGCATCAAGGCAAGATATTCACTGTACATAATCAAGATTCAAGTATCCCGTGTACTCGTGTACTCGTGTTCCTGTGCACTCTTGTTCTCATATTCTCGTATTCTAGTGCACGCGTGTTCTCGTGTTCTCGTGTATCTCATGATAATTGGAAGACCCTAATTTGCATGTCGCGGACTAGTTCCACGGACGGTCACCGGGGCACTGGGGCCGATCCGGTCAGGATGGAGCTCGTGTGTAGTCTCGTGTTCAGGGAGGATAGCTTGCAATGCATCGTGTTCGTGTGCCTCGTATACTCTCATAGCATGCTATTATTGTCCTCGACTACGTCCACAAATGGTTATGCCAGCGACTCGTGTTCATATAGATAAGTCATCCTCGCTTAGCGGCTATCCGCGTGCGTGCCATTGCATCGCATCAAGAACAACTGAGCACTCCAAATATTGTCCCAATCAATGACTCTTGTGTTGCATATGCTATGCTCCTGAATGTTTATACTTGCCCGTGCTTGAATTAACAATGTTTGCCTTGGACAGGGAAGGCTAAATGGTAAGTCTCGCCGTATTTTCTCTCATGTCGCACGGCGCACTGCCACACGAGTTAGGCTATTCAAATATTGCATGAAACTGATCCTAAGGCAACTAGAAAGACAACTTAATAGTTGTACACGAAACCTGTATTACATGTTTGGATTTGTCGAGCGGGCGAGTAGCTTCCCCACCAGTGCATTCAATGTACTGATAATCTACCAGTTTGTATGCAGGGTGCGGGAGAACCTCGTTCGGTGCGGATGCCTCCTTCGTGCGTGCTAAGGCCAGGAGTTCCCTCTGAAGCCTTGCAACGGTGCATCCGGGACTGAAGTACATATACAAGACATAATGTTGGAGCATCGCCTGAACATCGCCTGTATAATTATTCCACAATTATAGCCACTTGGAACGCTTTTACTGTTTCAGAGAGAGAGGCTTGAGTGACATGTAATCTCGGCTATACGCCGCCTGTAATACTTGTTCATATCAATAAAAGAGTTGCTTTACTTCAACTTGTGTTTCAATGCTTCTGCTATATTGTTGACTCAGTGAACCTGTTACCGATCGCCTATGCGTTCATGACTCCGCTGCACTCAGAAAATCTGTACGACTCTGTGGCTTAGAACTCTTGCCGCCAGCCAATGAACCATGGCCTTGCATGGGCGTGGATCGCGCTCGTGCGGCATCACGTCCGGATGGGTCGAAGTGATCGTCCCACGGGAGCGCTGGCGAGGGTGATTCCCACCTAACGGGGATGGCCGAAATAGCCTGCGGAAGATCGGGGCATGACATGTTGGTATCAGATCCTGGCTTCTACGCCTTTGGAATTCAATTCGAATATCTCTGTTTCGAAAGCTCGTTCGTGGGTTATGTGCACGCTCTCTCTCAATGCCTCGATGGGATGTTCCAACAATAAGTCTAAATACTTTCAAAATACGTTTTGAATAATATACTTGCTTGTATGATGCTGTGCTGCGAGTGGCCTTTGTGCCAACCTGTGCGGACCCTTGAGAGTATCGCTAGTAGCTTGTCCGATTTCACTAACTCTAAGTTTGGTTGAATGCATCTATTCGAGGGATGCCTTGAACTAGTGCACCATCCAAGACTTAAGAAAAGGTGAAACTCGAGTGCCAAGACTTCACTATTACTAAGCTGGTTGACGTGCTCACGCTAGAAATGCATTTTGAAAGTGCGCACGATCCAGTCTAAGCGATATGCTGATTTTGACGCTTGTGCAAGTGAATATCCAAATGAACAAGTACAACGACTTGTCTAGGATTGCCTCAACCCTAGATCACTGCTTGTCCTTAGTAAGTCTCGAGGACGAGACTTTTTCTAAGTTGGGTAGGATGTAACATCTCGTTCCGCTCAAGCGGACTGCCGTTTCAAATGGCAATAGTGCCGTTGTCCCGACCCGCTTTGCCTCAAACGAGAAGCAAATGATATTCAGACTTGTCCCTACAGGAATTTGGCTTAGGCTTTCAGAGGCTCGCTTGACGTATCGCTCTACCGAGGCGAATCATCGCTTAGGTGGGTGGCTACGGTGAACTTGTCTTTGCTTAGCCAGTACACATAAAATCTAGAATATTCATGCTAGTCGCTAGGTGAATCACCCCCTGCATGCTAATAAGAATCCAACGCACCTAGCTAAGGGAATAATCTCAACTTGTATTACTATGCTAGAACATGGAAATTGAAATAGTACTTATATTCAGACCCTCGCATGCCAAGTCCCCTAACGATCTAAATCTCGGTTTACTTTCGGGCCCGAGCAAACGTGTTTACTTATGCCCCTTAGAAACGCATGCTTGTCTGCTTGAATGTTGCCTTATTTTCATCCAAACCCCGGGAGACTACTAAGTAGTCGTTCCGTGCATGATTGAACTTGCAAGTATCCGGGACCGTTAGGTCCCCAGGCAGCCCCGAACCAGGGGAATGCATCAAGGCAAGATATTCACTGTATAGAATCAAGATTCAAGTATCCCGTGTACTCGTGTACTCGTGTTCCCGTGCACTCTTGTTCTCGTATTCTCGTGTTCTAGTGCACGCGTGTTCTCGTGTTCTCGTGTATCTCGTGATAATTGGAAGACCCTAATTTGCATGTCGCGGACTAGTTCCACGGACGATCACCGGGGCACTGGGGCCGATCCAGTCCGGATGGAGCTCGTGTGTAGTCTCGTGTTCATGGAGGATAGCTTGTAACGCATCATGTTCGTGTGCCTCGTGTACTCTCGTAGCATACTATCCTTCTCCTCGACTACGTCCACAAATGGCTATGCCAGCGACTCGTGTTCATATAGATAAGTCATCCTCGCTTAGCGGCTATCAGCGTGAGAGCCATTGCATCGCATCAAGAACAACTGAGTACTCCAAATATTGTCCCAATCAATGACTCTTGTGTTGCATATGCTATGCTCCTGAATATTTATACTTGCCCGTGCTTGAATTAACAATGTTTGCCTTGGACAGGGAAGGCTAAATGGTAAGTCTCGTCGTGTTTCCTCTCATGTCGCACGGCGCACTGCCATACGAGTTAGGCTATTCAAATATTGCATGAAACTGGTCCTAAGGCAACTAGAAAGATAACTTAATAGTTGTGCACGGAACCTGTATTACGTGTTTGGATTTGTCGAACGGGCGAGTAGCTTCCCCACCAGTGCATTCAATGTACTGATAATCCACCAGTTTGTATGCAGGGTGCGGGAGAACCTCGTTCAGTGCGGATGCCTCCTTCGTGTGTGCTAAGGCCAAGAGTTCCCTCTAAAGCCTTGCAACGGTGCGTCCGGAACTGAAGCACATATACAAGACATAATGTTGGAGCGTCGCCTGAACATCGCCTGTACAATCATTTCATAATTGTAGCCACTTGGCAAACTTTTACTGTTTCAGAGAGAGAGGCTTGAGCGACTTGTAATCTCGGCTATACGCCGCCTGTATTCATATCAATAAAAGAGTTGCTTTACTTCAACTTGTGTTTCAATGCTTCTGCTATATTGTCGACTCAGTGAACCTGTTATCGATCGCCTATGCGTTCATGACTCCGTTTCACTTGGACAATCTGTGCAACTTTGTGGCTTAGAACTCTTGTCGCCAGCCAATGAACCATGGCCTTGCACGGGCGTGGATCACGCTCGTGCTGTATCACGCCCGGATGGGTCGAAGTGATCGTCCTGCGGGAGCGCTGACGAGGGTGATTCCCGCCTAGCGGGGACGGCCGAAATAGCCTGCGGGAGATCGAGGCGTGACAAGTTACCTACGTGGCTTGCATGCTATGATCTTCGAGAAGCAGTTATACGCGTTACCTTATAAAGGGATATGTGTCATACGCAGATTCAGAAGATTATTTGAACGTGGGTAGCAGTTGTCATAACCACATCGTAAAGGAGATAATCTTCTTCGCAATTTGGCCTTTTACGCCAACAAGACAGTCATTTGGCTTTTACGCCAACCATGTAGTTATTTGATTGATCTCTATAAATAGAGACCCCTGGTCACAGGGTAAAGGGGGGGCAGGAGAATTGGGTTTGGCTGACAACTTTGGCAACAATAATTCAATCATACTTGCAACTTTCCTTTGGCCGGCTTTTGCCTTCAGTTCAGAGAAAGTTTGAAGCTTCTTCTACAACACTTCTTCATCATCGTGTAGTCCAAGGAATAAAGTGATCGACTGCAGATCAGACTTCCATAGCAATACTTCCCCAGAATTATTTTATTGTACTTAATATCCTCGTATAGGATTATTTGTACTTTTCTCTTTTCTCGTTTGTAAGCAAAAGTTTCATATAAACTTTGTTTATCCAAACAAACTTTAATTTCTTAATATCTATAAAACATGAGAAAATTTGGTACGCTGATAGAAGCAAGTCATGACATCCTCTGTTAATCTAAAAATATGGAAGTAAAATGAGGTATACAATAATAGTTAAGTAACAATTACAAGATTACAAATCAATAATTTGAAGCACCCTTTGAAAAACAAATGTGCAAGAAACTGAAATGCACTTTACATTGATCTTTTTGATGCTTGGTGGAAGTGAGGGATACATTATTAAAATACTTCGTCAAAGACGTCTCAGTTCAAAACTGTCAAGGAAAGGATGGACAAGACATTCGTAGAGAATTCAATATATTTTTTGAAACAAAGTTGTTATGTATTTTTTGGGACGAGGCATTATATATTATCGCTCGCACTATAAATATCTCCTAGGCAAAGATCAATTGTACAAACACCTACAAATGTCTATATGTAAATTATTATTTTATGTACCTAAGGATGAGTTGTCTAAGTTGGAGACGAACATGAGGCACTACATCCTCGTGTGTGTTATAGTCTAGATGATTTCATCTACAAACTTTATGATCTTGTATAGAAGATGGGATGTCATTTTTTATCGAAGATTGGACGAATGAAGACATCGAGAAGTTATGTCTACTAAGACTGAGAACTTGCTCGGTTATCAGCCTCAAAATAATGATCAAGGATTTCTTCCGAAAGTTGAGTAAGTGGATCCTGAAAATGATGTATCACGCTCCACTCCTAAAATACATGTGCGTTCGACACATGAGTACGACTAACTACACACTAATGGATTCGTCTAACTGTACAAGTATTGGGTGTTCTAGCAAACATATCTTATAGTCTGACCTATAAATTATACGTGCCAATCTAGTTAACTAAAATTCTTCCCAACATGTTAACTACTATAACACAATTATTTTATGTTAACCACTTCATCATAATTATTTTTTATAACTAATAACTTACATCTTAATTTTGGGACCCCAGTAAATATGGGTCCCGGTACGGGTGCACTCCGTGCATTTGCTCAGGGCCGACCATGGGCGACAGCTGTGTGGTGGAAAGGGGAGGGATAATTTGGTCAAGAAAATATTATTTATTTATGTTGAAATAGAAAAGTTAATCCTTGATGTAGTGGTTAAGTATGATATTAAAGTTGAGAGTATCAAGTTGAAAAACTTGAATAGTTGAGAGTATATAGTTGAAATTAAGCCACAAAAAAAAATTTAATCACTAAAATAAAAATAAATAAAAATATAACAAATAAATTTGTTGCCACTCAAATTTGAGCCAGATACTTTTAGTGTGTAAGTCTAACATAATAACTATTATACCACAATTCTTTTATGTTAATGGTGACCCATAGTATATTATTGTTCTATTATAAATAAGTTTATAGTGACCTATTTCTAGTATTTGGGCTCATGAACATCGTCAAAATCTATCGTGGGACATGGCCAGGTTGTTTTAACAAGCATATCATATCATGTTATTATGATATTTTATTTTGTTCGTTCTTTCTTCCTTCCTCATAAGTTATTTTGGTTCTGTGGGAGATTTATTCAATAGACTGGTCTCACCACGTGACAGAGGTGAGGTCTTGCTCTCCTCCAATAGCAGTTTGGCACATCACTCTCTGTTTTCTTCCTCTAGTTTAGTTTAGTGGTATGTCTTGTTATTATAGGAAGGAGCCACTACCACGTAGTGTAGTGTCCCATCCCCGATCCGACCGGATGACACACTACGTAATGGGCTTGTGGCTAGTCTAACTCAAATATGAACTTAATATTGAATGACCCTTTCGGTATCGACTCCGTTCAGACAAATAAAAGAGAATCATTCCAACTTATGGTTTGGCATCTGTTGGAATAAGTCCAAGTGCAGTGGACTGCGTCTCGGTGAGTATTCTCCATATAAGAGTCCCTTCGACGGGACCGGTCGGCTGTTGGTTTTCTTGAACGTTTTCGTTGTGAGGTTTTGGATAAATTATTTTTGTGTCATTTTCTGCTTTCGTTTTCTAAGGAATTCGCTAGGACAGATTGAGAACATATTCTAACACGATGTTGGTGCCATTGCAGAAACGCGCGTAGTTGACGTTTGATCGTAGCAAAGCGAGTCTCCTTCCTCGGCACATTCTCTAATCGGTGGGTGGTTCGGTCCCTTCTTCTCTACTCGGTCGCATAAACACATACTTTGCCTTGAATACATTCATATCGACAATGCCCGGTTGAATGTAAATATATAATGTTAGCCACAATGCATGCTTACCACCAAGGAAAGAACATGGGATAACTATAATTATCGAGCACATTTGTGCATGCGACCTATAACATAATCTTCGTACGCGGAGTCGATAGTTGTGGTTTGAACACGGAACTGTTGAAAGAAATATGATACTAGAATCATCGATTTGTGGCAAGATGCCTCAGAATATTTGGTGCCTATGGGTTTGTCAAATCAGAATATATGGCTTAGAGGAAAGATTGAATCAGTGCATGAGTTCATAAATAATACTGCTTAAAATTTGCTTCGTGTCATGCTTATGCATCAAAGATAAAATATTCAATCATTTGCATGGTTATGGACAACTTGTGCAAAGAGTTAATATTTTCTTGAAACGGTATCTGGGGCACCAGAACCGAATCAACCTAGGGAAGAAATAATGGAACGTGCTAAGGCGCGGGGTATTACGGGACCTCCAGAGGGCTCGCAACTCGACTGAGAGACTATCACTGAAATGCCTTAAAATAGTCCATCATGGTGTCTTCAATATCACCAATGACCGCATATAAGATATTACTCATGCTAATGTATTATCTTGTGCAGGGGTTAAGTATTCTATGTTTTAATGCATGGACATGTGTGCCGAGTGAATAAGCGATCACTGATGCGTGCGTTATATATTAAACTTACTGCTTTCAAATGTACCTATGATATGAATTGCAAATTTACTCTAGTTCCTGATAGCAAGATAACATTCAATGCATGCGTCCTTTTAATAAGCAGCGTTGGTTTAGGCTTGTGGGATCGTCCTGCTCACCGGTATAAGTTACGTACTGATACCCAATATCTCAGGTGTCGGGAACGCGGAGGGCGCACGGTACTAAGCTGAAGCTGAAGAGAGAAGATGCGACTTGAATCTCTTCCTATTTTGAAGTATAGATGAAGCCTAATTCATTTTGAAGGCATTTTGTAACAATCTATACGAAGTGTATAATGTATGGGACAACAAGTATTATTCATGGCAGCTTGTTTGTCTTTTTGTTATTTTAATAAAATATAGCCGACTCGACATAAATAATGTACTTCATATCAATGTAATGTATTTTAAGTTATGAATGAAAAAGCAAGTTTTTTCCTATTCAAATGATGCATCTCAATATTTTTGTTGTAATATGAATTATACTCTGTGTTTCAAATGGATAATAAAAAATACACGTTATTGCCTTGTGCGTTGCGCAACCTAGGCACGCCCGACATCACGCTAGGGGGACCATTATCGACTTTACGGAGTCAGGACGTGACAAGTGGTATCAAAGCACTAGGTTCAATTTCTCTGATTTTTTTTAAAATATTTTCTTGAGGTTTTGATGCATTTTTTCGAAGGAATGCTTTCGATGTATACTGCTGCATGAAATAATAGTTCCATACAGTAAACCAGTAGATATTTTAAAAAATACAAACGGGTTTACTCTTTTTTTGTAGCGATAGCTAAGAAGAATAACACTATTGCTACAAGCAGTGCTCTGATTATCCCGAACAGCACAAAAAGCTCAGGAGATTCCAGAGGGATGGGTTCAAGAGATGCGACAGAAAGGATACTGCATATGATAAAAGTGCAGCAGAGGCAAGCAATGACCCAACATGAGCAAATTCAAGCCTAATTTAGTGTGCAACAGAAATAAATGGATGCGATGATGCAAATCATCACAACCTTGGTACCTAGCAATAACGCTGTTGCGATGGCGCCCACGCCCCGAGTCGTGGTAGAGGAAAACGATGACGAAGAAGAAGTCCAGCACTCGGTCAGGATTTCTTGCAAAGCAGGCGAGTTCACAAAGATGCACCCGCCAACGTTTACTGGGAAGGCCGAACCAGAAATAGTGATGGGGTGTATCGCTAAGCTCGAGAGACCGTTTAGCCTTCGCATCATCAAAGGATCAAAGCGGGTGGCGTGCGCAGTAGTACAACTAGAACTAAGGATGCATGACTGGTGGGAGGCCACAAAACTGGGAATTTATGACACAAAGTCGTACTGCAAAATTACTTGGAAAATATTTAAGGACGCCTTCCTTGAGCAGTACATTCTCCGTACGATGCGGCAGCAAAATAAGGATGAGTTCTTCGTACTGAAACAAGGCAACATGTCTGTGGATGACTATGACTCAGTCTTCATAAAGCTAGCAAAGGTTGTAGGGGCCTTCCTACCAGACAAGCAGTCGTGGTGCCACCGCTTCAAATATGGCTTAAATGATAACCTTCGTCTGGATGTCATGAATCAACGATGTGCAACCTACAAAGAGTGCTATAAAACTGCAATGAAAAGCGAGCGACTATCTAGGCACGGTTCACAAAATTTGAGACTGACCGTCCACAATAATTTCAATAAACATCCCAATGACATTGGAGGATCCAATGCGTACAAGCGTTTGAATATGTTCAAACACAGGCCCCCCTACCAAGGAATACGGTATAATAAGTGCGGCATAAACGGGCACAAGACTGAGGAGTGCTATATGAGAGCATGCCTTAAGTGTGGTCACTTTGACCATAATGCATCACATTGTCCGGGATGTAAGAATCCTCCAAGGAATAAATTTCATAATCAGAAGCCTCCGAGGAACTTTTCGAACCATAACAGGGGATCCCAACTTCATGACGCAAATGCGGTGCCAGTGAACCCGCAAAATCAGCATCCTAGAGCGCAAGGCAGAGTCTACGCATTGACTCAAGGGAAAGCGTTCGCTTTCGATACGGTTGTAACAAGTATATTACTATATAAAGATATACCTGCTAGAGTGCTTTTTGATTTGGGTGCAACACATAGCTTTATATCTGCTAAATTTGCTAAAAAAAGTAAATTAGCTATGACATCGTTAGATATGAACCTTTATGCAGTACTCTATTGGGAATAGACATGCCTGCAAGTTTAATTTGTAGGAACGGTTATCTTTGCATCGGGGGAAGGAAGCTATCATTGGATGTTATCATACTAGATTTTATGGAGTACGATATAATCCTAGGCATGGATTGATTAGGTGCATGCCATGCCACGATCGAATGCTCGGAGAAGAGAATTGTGTTTTGTCTATCTGGAGAAACAGAGTTCTCATATTCGTGTAGCTCAACATCAAAGACAATAATGATAGTATCGACAGTGACGGCAAGACGCTTAATGTGTTCTAGCTGCGAAGGGTACTTGTCTTCTGTTAGAGACACATGTAAGGAAGGTGCAAGCGCGACTCAAGCTGGCATTGTGGAAGATTTTCTAGATGTGTTTCCAAACGAGCTACCAGAAATGCCACAGGATCGTGAGATAGAGTTCATGATCGATACCTTTCTAGATAAGAGACCGATATCAAAGGCACCGTACAGGATGTCGCCAACTGAACTTAAAGTACTCAAAGTACAGTTACAAGAATTGTTAGATTGAGGCTACATCCGTCCGAGCATTTCTCCCTGGGACGCTCCGGTATTATTCGTGAAAAAGAAGGACGAATCGATGTGGTTATGCATTGACTATCGGGAACTAAACAAAGCAACGGTATGAAATCAGTATCCCTTGCCTCGGATAGACGATATATTCGATCAACTTCAGGGAGCAATGGTGTTCTCCAAGATTGATCTCCGATCAGGCTATCACCAACTAAAGATTAAGCCTGAGGATGTACGAAGTCAGCATTTTGAACCAGATACGGGTATTATGAATTCCTAGTAATATCGTTCGGTTTGACAAATGCTCCAGCCATATTTATGGATATGATGAACATAGTCTTCCGATCCTTCATAGACAAATTTGTGGTCGTGTTCATCGATGATATCCTTATATTTCAAAAAGCAGGGAAGAGAACGTGGAATATTTGAAGATCGTGCTCCAAACCTTGTGAGAGCATCAGCTGTTTACCAAACTAAGTAAGTGTGAATTCTGGATGAGTAGTGTGTCCTTCCTCGAACATGTTATCTAGGCAGAAGGCGTCTCGGTAGACCCAAAGAAAATTGAAGCGATCGTAGACTGGAGGCAGCCTACATCGGCAAGCGAGATTTGAAGCTTCCTAGGATTAGCTGGCTACTACCGCAGGTTCGTAAAGAACTTTTTGAGAGTGTCATCACCTCTGACTCGCCTCACCTAGAAGGGAATCACATTCGTATGGAACGGCGACTGTGAAACTAGCTTTCAGGAGTTAAACAAACAGCTAGTCTCAGCTCTAATCCTTGTACTTCCGGAAGGGCGTAAAGGGTTTCAGATTTATAATGATGCATCAGGACTCGGCTTAGGGTGCGTTCTAATGCAACGGGCTTCGAGATAGTTGAAGCTGCACGAGAAAAATTATCCAATGCATGACCTAGAACTAGCAGCAATTATGTTCGTGCTAAAATTATGGTGACACTCTCTCTACGGTGTCGTTTGCAAAATATACATAGATCACAAGAGACTCAAGTATCTTTTCATCCAACGGGTATTGAACTTACGACAGAGACGTTGGTTGGTGTCACCCTCACTTTTTTAGCTAGGGGTAGTTTGATAATTTACCATGGATATTTAATTTTAGAAATATAATATTGGATATTGTATGATGATTGTATATTTTATTTAATTAAGATAAGCTATAATTATTATTACTAGTATTAATTAGTCATTAGAGACTTGTATTAATTAGTTAGTTAGAGAGACTATACAATAATTAGACTTATCACATATGGACCTATTTAGATTTGTCATGACAAATAGTGGGCCCAACTTGGACCCAAGCCCATTAGTCATTCCACTAATTAAATTAAGAAAGATTAGTGTAATTATAATTATTTAGAGACTTCCAAATATATTCATCCTTAATTATTCCTCATAATGCAACATGTAAGGGACAACTTGGACTTTTGATATTGCTTGGGAAAGGGGGAAGAGGCCGGCCACATGAAGAGGGGGGTTCTTCTCTCTCTCTCTCTCTCTCTCTCTCTCTCTCTCTCTCTCTCTCCGCATTTGTATTTTATTTTGCTTCCAAATTCTAGATCTCCAATTTTCTAATTTCCCTCCATTAAATTTTTACACAATTCACCACCAATTCTTTCTCAAATTCATCACTCTTGGAGCCTTGAATCTTGGAGAAGCAAGGAGCATAAGGAGGAGAAGCTTTGGAGTTAGATATCGTGTCTGGATCGTGTCTAATTATATTTTCATTAGAAATCTATCTCTAAATTGGTAATTCCTAAATTTTTCTCTCATTATAGTTTCTTAATCATGTATTTGACCATTATGAATCACTCCATGGCATAGGACTACCTATAGGAACAAATTTTAGGCTATTTGACTTTGTATTGTGAGTTATATGTGATATTTTGTGTGCATGTTGGGAGAATTACAAATTTGACACATCAATTGTGTGTCATGAGGCCAATTAGATCTAATTAGACTTAGATCGGGGTTATAGGACTAGGTATGTGTCCATAAATGGATACGTATAGGCCGTATCACGATATTTTGCGATACGGTGTGATACGGGGCCAATTTTGAGTGATTTACATGAATTCTCTTCATTATATGTTGTAATAACTTCTAATACTTGTACACACACACACACACACACACACACACACACACACACACATATATATATATATATATATATATATATATATATATATATATATATATATATATATATATATATATATATGACTTGAGGGAATGATCAATTGTAGAGAATGGGGAGTTTGGCACCTCATAGATATTCTATTTGGTGCACTATAGGTATTTATTTAAATGTCTCAATATATATATATATGTGTGTGTGTGTGTGTGTGTGTGTGTGTGTGTGTGTGTGTGTGTGTGTGTGTGTGTGTGTGTGTGTGAGAGAGAGAGAGAGAGAGAGAGAGAGAGAGAGAGTTGTGTGTGAGTAGGTGTCGAGTGGCATTGGCAGACTTGAGGATGTTGCATTCAATATATGGGTGGATCGGGTTTCACATAGCAGCATTAGCAGTATCAGTGGCAGCAACATACAGTTGTAGCATCAGCATGCTCGAGCAGTAGCATGCTCGAGCAGTGCAACATAGCTGCAACAATATCAGTGCAGCATAGCTGCAACAGCAAGCAGTTTTCAGCAAGCACATAGCTGCAGCAGCAAGCAGCAATAGTTGCAGCAGTATCAGTGTAGCATAGCTGCAGCAGCAAGAAGTTTTCAGCGAGCACATAGCTGCAGCAATAACGGCAGCAGTATCAACAACATAGCTGCACAGCAAGAGCAGCAAGCTATGTAGTAGCAACAAGCATCAGCAACTGCAGAGCAGTGCAGTATGCATTAGGCAATAACACTTAGCAGCATTTGTAACTACAGTAGCTCCAGTGTGCATAGATAGTTTTTTGCAGTACTTTCAGCAACGTGGGGAAGATTGCAAATCAGTGTGCCACAGTGCACATGTTGTGCACAAGGACTGTGGCATGGCACGGCAAGGAGGTGCTCGGGTATGGGCATGGGAGTATGTGGAGGTAGTTAAGGATTGAGGGTAGGTAAGTGATGTTAAGGTTTGATAAGGTAACTGTTATAGGTAATTTATGCATAGATACTAAGTTTTTTCTATAATAGTTATAACTCATAGGATCAACCAATAAATGTTATAACCTAGTTTGATTAGCTAGTATAGGGTATAGCTTGAGATTGATAGTACGTAGTATCTTAATACATAGCTTTATCTATTATGATTAGTACCATTTAGGTACCTTAATAACATTAGCTAGTATAGTAATACCTTAAGGTAATCACTTAGAAACTCAACCAAGACATAGTATAGCTAGTATTAGCTAGTTAATGATCAATCGAGACCCATTAACTTAGCATGGACCTAGTGAGCAAGAAATGGACCTATAAATGGCCTTAAAATTCATATTAGTCTATTTTAACTCATTTATCATCCATTTTACCTAAGTGACATTGATATATCATATATAGGATTGTGTGACACCAGCTTGGGCATCGAGAGACACACATTGCTCAAGACCTCAGGCGAGTGTATTTTTTTGTTAGTTTTTATTTCATAATAGTGTATATATCTCATGTTCTAGAACTGTATACTTGATTCTGAAACAGTGGTTTCACGGACTGATACTATATGGATCATGTCAGGAGATGTTATTCCTTACCGTGTTCAGCGTGTACTCCTTCACATATATTTTATCGTGTGTATCGGGTATTGATTTAGTGTACTTCATGTTCACATACTGCTCGTGTTCAGTGTGCTTATATTTGTGTACACATACTGCTCATATCCAGTGTGCCCATATTCGTGTTCGTAACGTGTCATGATTGGATCCATTGGTATTGGTTGGGGATGGGGGAATATGAGTTGATTATACGATCAAGCCCCAGTATATTCGTGTACATGTCGATTATATATCACACGTGTAATCGAGTTATCATATTGTATTCTTGTCAACCTAAATCGGTCACATAATAAACTTGTATTCCATGGAACATTATCTAGATTCCAGTTATTTCTATTATATTACAGATATTCTATTGTATGTTCTTCATTCCATTATATTACATGTGTAATGATCCGTTCTGCTCAAGCGGATAGCCGATTCAAATGGCGAAAGTGCAACGAACCGACCCACTTTGCTCAGCGAGATGACTCTTTTGAGGCAAATAATTTCCAGAATTGGCCCTTCAGGAGTTCGGATTTAGACTTCCAAAGGCTCGCTCGGAGTATCGCTCGGCCGAGGCAAATCATCGCTAAGATGGGTGGCTACGATGAACTTGTCTTTGCTTAGCCAGCACACTTAAAATATGGACGATACATGCTAGTCGCTAGGTGAATCACCACATGCATGCTAATAAAGAATACAACGCACCTAGCTAAGAGAATAATTCCAACTTGAATTGCTTGTGTTAGAACATGGAAATTAAACTTTGCTTATAAATGGACCATCGCATGCTATCTTTACCTTGTGCAACTAGACCCCGCTATGCCTCAAGTAGATCGTTATATACTCCATGTAGTACAATGTTCACTTGTTTACACTGCACGTCCCTAGATTATGTTGTTCGATTTGTTCCTTTACGGTTTTACTCCTCGCCTTAACCTTAGACCCGTGCTAACTTAAATGCTTATGTTTCATATGAATGCAGTGGTTGCCTGCTTATATGTTAACTTATACTTGTTGCCTCATTTTAATGATTGTCACATATTTATGCCATAATCAAGTAACACTATCCGTATCGTGCATGCATCTTGTTCGTCAGAAGACTATCAAATAGTCCTTCTATGCAATATGAACTTGAAAGTATCAGGGACTGTTAGGTTGCCAAAGCAATCCCTGAACTAGGGGAATGCATTAAGTCAAGTTGAACACTGAACGAGAATTATGTCAAGTAAATCAAGAATCAAGAATCATAGCTCGTGGAGCAATGCTCGTTCAGAAAAAGAATCAAGAATTATCATGTCGTATTGTGAATTTGGAATGAACAAGACTTGCATGTCACAGACAACTTGGAAACAAGGGGGATCTTCGGATCCCGTCCACGGACGGTCTCCAGGGCACCGGGGCAAATTCGATCCAGAATAGAATTTTGTGTGGGCTCTCGTGGGCTGACGGGATGGCTTGTAGCATACCGTGTGCTTTCGATGCATTCCATCCTCGTCATTGACTCATCCTTTATGGCTATGTCAGCGACTCCTGTTCATATAGATAAGTTATCCTCGCTTAGCGATAACCCGCGTGTGAGTCATTGTATCACATCCAATAATCTAAAACACCTGAACAATATGAGTATAAAACATCTATACAGAAATTGAACAACCTGAGCAATCGATCGAAACACTTGAATATCCAAGGCAACACACCTGAGAAATCCTTATAACTCGTGCACTTGAAATAGTACCTCGTACATGACACTTTGTTTGCTTATGTTATTGCACCTGGTTTTTATTATATATGCTCGTGCTTGATTTAACTTGGTTTGCCTTGGATAGGGAAGGATGAATGGTAAGTTGGTAAGTCTTGCCGTGTTACTCTTATATCATACGGTGCACTGCCACACGAGTTAGGCTTTTCATCATTGCCATAAAATTGATCCTATGGAAAGACTAGAAAGATAACTTAATAGATGATGCACGGAACCTATATAACATGTTTGGATTTGTCGAGCGGACGAGAAGCCTCCCCACTAGTGTATTTATTTACTGATAACCCACCAGATTGCTTGCAGGGTGCGAAAGAATCTCGTTCGGTGCGGATACCCCATCGTGCGTGCTAAGGTATGGAGTTCACTTTGGAGCCTTGGAGCGTTGCATCCGAAACTAAAGCACATATACAAGATATAATGTTGGAACATCGTCTTTGTATCATTCCATAAATGTAGCCACTTGGACGCTTTTATTATTTCAGAGAGAGAGAGGCTTGAGCGACTTGTAATCTCGGTCTAGCGCCCCTTGTAATTCTTGTTCAATATTAATAAAGAGCTTGTTTTTACTTTTATACTTGTGTTATTCAATGCTTCTGCTATTGACGACTCTGTGAACTTGGTACCAATCACCTATACATTTCTTATTCTGCTGCACTCGGACTATATGTGCGACTCTATGGCTTTGACCTTTTACCACCTGTTCATATCATGGATTTGCACGGGCGCGACTACGCTTGTGCGATATCACGCCCAGTTGGGGAACTATCATCTCGTGGGAGCGCTGGCACTGTGATTCGCACCTAGCGGGGATAGCCAATTACCTGCAGAAGATCGGGGTATGACATAATGGTATCAGAGCATGGCTTTACGCCTTTGAACTTTGTATCAATTTTCTCAGTTTTGAAAGATCGTTCGTGGGTTATGTGCATACACTCTCTCGTTGACCCGATCGGATGTTCCAAACAATGAGTCTAAATACTTTCAAAAGTGCATGTAAATGATATGGTTACTTGTACGAAATTATAATACGATGGCATTTGTGCCGACCTGTGCTAGACTTTATGAAAATAGACTCATGCTAGAATTTGCAAGTTATGTGCGAACCCGAATACCTATACATGATTTCCAAGCTGGTTAGTATATGAAATAGAATATCGTTCAAACGGTTAGCTATGCACACAGCCTTTCGGCTAAGTTGTATAAAATATCGCGTGCCAAGACCCTCAAGCTAGTTGCAAACGAGATTGGGATACCGTTCAGATAAATATAAGTCAGACTTAGAATGCAACCGATAGAAACGTTATCAGATTTATCGCTTAGGCGAATATAGAGAATCGTGCTTAGATTTTGAAAATAGCTCGTACGGTATTTCGTGTCGGAAGATACAAATTGAATATAGTTTACTTGGATGACTATTAACACATACACACACACACAACACACACACACATACACACACACACACATATATATATATATATATATATATATATATATATATATATATATATATATATATATATATATATATATATATATATATATATATATATATATATATATATGTACAAGACTAAGATTTATTAGGTGATGCTTAGGTATCGTACAGGAATTCTAAGGATCGACTTGGCGAATATGCTAGCGATTGATGCGAACACCGATTGAGGATTTAATTGGTTGACTCAATTCCTGAGTGGTGTATGGATCATTTAGAAATATTCAAACGAATTTATTGGTCTCATGCAATTTCGGATTGAATCAAACGTATTAAACTTGAATAAAATATCGCTCGAATAGAAATTAGTCCGAGAATGAATATTGTGGTTCGATAAAAAAGGTAAGCGATAACGGATTTGACATGGAGTTTAGAAGAACGATCTTGAATCTAGTTCAAAGGATAACCTTTAAAATCTGTTTCAAGCGAGAACGATTATCCTGCGGGAGCACCGATGTGGTAATTTTACGTAGATGGGGATGATCGAACTCATGAAAATATGTTCGGTGATTATTTTAAACGAACTCGATGAATGGAATGTATCAAAAGTGGATAGACTTTGGCTTGAATATTTAAAACTTAGTTGATTGAGGAATACCAGAAGTAGACTATGAATTTATCAAACGGTATCATTGAAGTTGGATAATTTTACTAGACGAATTATAATCACTGCATGAACGAACATTACTTGGTAGATTTTATATATATAACTTGGATGGAGCAAAGTAAAATGATAAGGTGTCTTGATCATTTTGAAGATAACCATAACGTTCGACGTTCTTGTCTTGTGCGAACGTAACTCTATGCTTGTACATGTGTCACGCCCGGATTAGGACGATTATCCAACGGAAGCGTTGGCATGGTTATCTTACGTCCAACGAGGATGATCGAACTTGCAGGAGACTGGAGCATGACAACTGATTGATCATCTTGACTTTTGGTTCAACACGATAAGACAAATTTGAGAATACAAGTGAGTCGAAAGTGTTTCATGGATAAGTTAGCGTAAAACCTGAAGTAAATCACGCTTGATGATTTCGTGAACGGATACATGAATCTTGTTGAGCGACTTGGAGTTATAATCAAAGGTTTAGAAATGAATCTTGGCTTGGTGGTCTAGACTTAGAATGGATATATGGATTCTATCAAACACGTTAAGGAGATAGACTATACAAATTATTAGGCTTGTCTTGCAACTTGGGTATATCAGAGATTTGACTAAACGGACTCGAATCTTGTACAAACGAACGTGTTGTTGTGTGTAGGATAATCTGCACTCGATATTTAAAAATCTGAGTAAAATGAGCTTGGGTAGAATATTCCGTGCAAACGAACTATAAAACTCCTCGACTAATTTTAGGCCTACTTAGCTTAGATAGAGAGACTAGAGTTAGTTTTTAGCTAATTAGAATTAGAACACAGTATTTTAGATTTATTGTGCAATATTTGTATCACTTAGTGCACCTTACCGTTGCTTCGATAATTGGAGCGCTATACCAGCTTTTACCTTCAAACAAATTTTACACACTTTTCCTAGACGTGCCAACCTTCCATTCTGACATTTGTGTAACTCATAAATACCCTCCCTTGTGCTTCATTTTAGTCACACAATATTCGTTATAAATGTCCGTTCTTAAATCCTATTAAATCCAACTTTGCATCCCTGTCTGTTCCAATCAAAATTGGAGACACAATCTCGATCCATTTTGTGCAACCCAATTTATGATAATATTCTATTCTGAGTCTACTACGTCTCTGACACTAGTGTCCCATCCAATTTTAATCCTATGAATTTCTAATTAATTAAAGAATACCCTTGACACTAATTTTAATTAAATTGGTGTAATGACCCAACCTAACCCAAAACTAGACCCAACACCAACCCAAACCCCACTCACACCCTCAAGGCTCATACTAAATATCTCACACCATTTTAACCCACTATATCACACCAAATATGGTATTTTTCCTCATCCAATCCCAAACTCCATTGTTTGTACAATTTCCCAATTGTTAGGGGCTTTTGTTCAAATAGACAATTAGGTGTCCACCTCCCATTGGAGCCAAGCCATGAAGAACCCCCTTTTATTTGTTGACCGATCTCCTATGGGTTTCCCCCCCTTTTGTGTGTACAACACACCACTTTTTTCTTCTATCTCATCTATACCCCCATTCAAAATTAAGCCCATCCTAACCCTCCAATCCTTCATAAGAACCTTTCCCCCATCCCTAGAATTGCATTATGGCCGGCCCTAATCCCAATGACATCCTCCTCTCTATCTCCTACATAAATACCTCCTCTCTCTCTCTCTCTCTCTCTCTCTCCAAAACTACAACCAACACCCACACCTAATCGAACCCTAAAACACAAAACTCCTTCTCCTTCTCCTTCTCCTTCCTTCTGCTGACTTCCTTCCCCTTCACCGAACATCATCACCCAGCCCTCACCGTCGACCAACCACCATCACCGTCGACCAACCATCATCATGCCACCTTCCTTCTCCTTCTCCTTCTCGACCCAGTCGCCACAATCAGCCTCACTATCACCACCACAACCTCCACAGTCACCCCGACCCTCGCCATCATCCCCACGACCACCGTCTCCTCCGACCATCACACCGCCACAACAATCACCGCCACCACCTTCCTCCTCCTTCTGTTTATCCGGCCAACACCACTCTCTCAATCACCATTACCATCACACCATCATCACTATCCCGCCACAACCACCATCCTGACATCACCCCTGCCACCGCAGCCTCTTCCCGACACCACAACAACCACCATCGCCTCTCCCTCCTCACCTCCTTCCTCCTCCACAGTACCCATAACCGCCACCACCTTGCTCCTCCCTCTCTATGACTACCCCGGCACCACCGTAGCCATCATCACCCTGGCTATCACCACCTCTAGCCACCACAGCCACCCCGACCTTCCTCCTTCGACCGACACCACCTTCGACAGCATCCCATCACCCCGGCCATCACCACCTCCAACCACCACAGCCACCGCCACCATCAGCCACACCGTCACCTCGCCACGACCCCGCTGCTGCTACCATTGTTGCTGTTGCTGCTACTGTGCATCGCCAGAGCGCCTCCACCCACCAGAGACCGGCCACCCTCGAGCAGCGGACCGAGCATCACCCCCCCGGTTTACGAGCACACCTAGGTTTATATTTTTACTCATCTTCCTTCATTATGTTGTTGTTGCATGGACCTATATTGATTTGTGAACCCTAGTACCAAGTGTATATATGTGCATGTATGGGAATAGGGGTTAGTGTTACTAAATACTTCATAGAAATTTTATTGTTAGTATGGCATATATTTGTGTAGACCCTAGGTGCTTAGACTAAATTATCATTTGTGCACTCTAACCCATTAGCTAGGACACGGGATAGGTTATACGATATTTTAGAGTTGTGACGTATTTGGTAGTTAATTTTCTTGTTGTACACGGTATTTGAGGATATGACACTTGTGCATTATGTGTACACTCGACCCTGCTAGTTGATCGGTTATAACCCCTACTTGTATTAGTTTTTAAGTACAGTATAGTTATATTTCTATGCGTACTAGTGTAATGACTGATGTTTATTATATTATATCATATATATAGGATCGTTGGACCGTTCGAGAGAGATATCGGGAGCAGGATTTTGGTATTCGCAGATTGAGGATCCAGGCAAGTATACCTTGCCTTATTTACTGTTTAATTCAAGTTATTAAATATTACATGAGATATTGTTGCAAATATTATAAAACTGTGCGTGTCCAAGAATGACTCGGGTGCAGTCGACGAATGCGTCGATGTGTAGTGTATTGACTTAGTCACTAGCAAACTCACCTACTGTTGTGAGGATATTCTGATATCTTCTAAGATCTTGACACTTTTTACACTCATCACGATGATAAACTCATGTTGGGATATGAGTTAGCGTACCCGACTAGCTATCGGTGCGTGTGACATCCATCACGGTTTAGTGCGTAGTTAGGATAGTCTAATTATTTGAGACCTGGCATGTAGTTATGTGGTATGCACGTCGTGTATTTCACTTGTATATTTGCATTGGGCGGGAAGGACAACTGGTAGGCGTATAGGATACACGCATTGGAATTCGTAGTATCCAGAGGAGCCACGGATCTAATAACTTCCTTTATTCAGATACCGTGTTCTTCAGAGTATTACGGACATATATATATATATATATATATATATATATATATATATATATATATATATATATATATATATATATATATATATATATATATATATGCAGATACCTCATTCTTCGAAATAATTGACGTTATATGTACAGGTACTACGCTCTTCTGAGTGTTGGACGTTATGCCTACACCTACCCATACGTACCAAGGTTGTCCTCATATTGCATTCACTTAGATGGTTAGTATACCCCCCTTTTATTTATTCAGTATTTATATTTGGCATGTATTTTTTTATCTTGTTACGTTCCTCTGAGGACCTGCTTCCCTTCCAAATTTGGACGAGGTATACTATCCTATCGTGTATGGGCCCGGACAGAAAACAAGGTACGCAACCGAGGAGGAGCTTGAGGTGTTACCATTAGAGTTTTCTTGATCACTGGTAGGCTTCCGCCTAGGGCTGGAGCATCCTTATCTAGTTAGCCGATGCTCTAGCCTAGTACTCTTATCTGTCCTTTCGTACTCTTATTTCATCATTGTAGTGGGTTTGTTCCCATCAGACTTATTTGGATTATACTATGACATTCAGACTAGGCACTTATTTTCCAGTATTTATTTCAGCTCTTCTTATTTATATTTTATGGATGAGATTAGACATTTACCTGTTGTATGTTAGCATATTAGACTTGTTAGTATTTTAGGACAGCATAGTACGCTTCGTCGGGTCCATTAAATTAGGAAATCCCTCGGAGTCGTATTAGTTGGCCTTTGCCACGTAACCCGGTCCCGTATATTTTTGGGACTGGGGCGTGACACGAACAATAGTTTGACCATAGGAATTTGGGGCGACCATCGTGCGACAAATCTGCATGATGAATCGTGTGCTTGAACTTGTATCTATGACCTTTTGAGCTGACCTAGTAATTAGGCAGATGACCCTGTACCGAGTGAAAGAACATGTGTGACCGACTTTAGCATATTGCTTGAACAAAGCCATAGAACTAGGGCAGCAAGACTAAGTGTTAGACTTGGAATGATAATATGTGCTATGTTTGACCCGAACGGATGGACGCTAGTCAGTTAATCGGATAGATCATGCTTAACGGTAGTGCATATACTTAATTTGAGTAGGATTTAGAAATTACTTGGATTTTAATTGACCCTGTCGGAAGTATCCTTGTGATTCATAAAACGAGAACCCTTGATATTTTTGCAAGTAGCTTGTCCGATTTTACTCTCTAAGTTTGATTGAATGCATATGTTTGAGGGATGCCTTGAACGTGTGCACGATCCAAGAATCAGTGATATGTTGAACTCGAGTGCAAAGACTTCGTTGTCGCTAAGTTGGTTGACATGCATATGTTTCAAGTATGCTTTGAATATGTGCACGATCCAGACTCGCAATATGTTTATCTCGAATGCTAGTACAAGTGAACATGTTAGATTCGCATAGATAAGTATAACAACTTGTATAAGTTTGCCTCAGCCTTAGATCATCATTCAAGATGGATTATAATGTACCTGGCGTTAAGCAATGTATTTTCTGCGCTAAGGCACAATAGAGACCGAGTCAAAACTTGGATTGAATGATAGAGTCATTCAATGAGACTGACCCAGCATACACGCAACACGGTAATAAGGAACGAGTAGGGAATCATGTTCGAACAGATCTAGTGGTACCGATTACTACGCTTGGGATAGATTCGATAATGTGATAGAATGATTTGCGCTCAGAAAGTCTTGAGGACAAGACTTTTTCTGAGTGGTGTATAATGTAACGACCCATTCCGCTCAAGCGGATAGCCGATTCAAATAGCAAAAGTGCAATGACCTGACCCACTTTGCTCAACGAGATGACTCATTTGAGGCAAAGGATTTCCAAACTTGGCCCTTCAGAAGTTAAGACTTAGACTTTCAAAGGCTCGCTCGGAGTATCGCTCGACCGAGACGAATCATCGCTAAGGTGGGTGGTTACGATGAACTTGTCTTTGCTTAGCCAGCATACTTAAAATATGGATGATACATGCTAGTCGCTAGGTGAATTATCCCTTGCATGATAATAAAGAATACAATGCACCTAGCTAAGGGAATAATCCCAACTTGTATTGGTTGTGTTAGAACATGGAAATGAAACTTTGCTTATAAATGGACCCTCGTATGCTACATTTGCCTTGTGCAACTAGACTCCGCTATGCCTCGAGTAAATCGTTATATACTCCCTGTAGTGCACAGTTCACTTGTTTACACTGTACGTCCCTAGATTATGTCGCTCGATATATCCCTTTACGGTTTTACTCCTCGCTTTACCCTTAGACCTGTGCCAATGTAAATGCTTATGTTTCATATGAATGCAGTGCTTGCCTGCTTATATGTTAACTTGTACTCGTTGCCTTATTTCAATACTTGTCACATATTTATGCCATAATCAAGTAACACTATCCGTATCGTGCGTACATCTTGTTAGCCAGAAGACTATCAAATAGTCCTTATGTGCAATATGAACCTGAAAGTATCCGGGACCGTTAGGTCGCCAAGGCAATCCCCGAATCAGGAGAATACATCAAGTCAAGTTGAACACTGAATGAGAATCATGTCAAGTAAATCAAGAATCACAGCTCGTGGAGCATTGCTCGTTCAGAAAAAGAATCAAGAATTATCATATTGTGTTGTAAATTTGGAATGACCAAGACTTGCATGTCGCGGACAACTTGGAAACAAGGGGGATCTTCGGATCCCGTTCCACGGACGATCTCCGGGGCACCGGGGCCGATCCGATCCGGAATAAAATTTTGTGTGGGGTCTCGTATGCTGACGGGATGGCTTATAGCGCACTGTGTGCTTTCGTTGCATTCCATCCTCATCAATGACTCATCCTTTAGGGCTATGCCATTGACTCCTGTTCATATAGATAAGTCATCATCGCTTAGTGGCAACCCGCGTGTGAGTCATTGCATCGCATCCAATAATCTGAAATACCTGAATGATATGAGTATAAGACATCTACACATAAATTAAACAACCTGAGCAATCCATCGAAATACTTGAACATCCAAGGCAACACACCTGAGAAATCCTTATAACTCATGCACTTGAAACAGTACCTCGCATATGACACTTTGTTTTTTTATGTTGTTGTCCCTGATTTTTATTATATATGCTCGTACTTGATTTAACTTAGTTTGCCTTAGACAGGGAATGACGAATGGTAAGTTGGTAAGTTTCGCCGTGTTACTCTTATATCGCACGATGCACTGCCACACGAGTTAGGCTTTTCATCATTGCCATAAAACTGATCATAAGGAAAGACTAGATAGATAACTTAATAGATGATACATGGAACCTATATAACGTATTTGGATTTATCGAGCGGGCGAGAAGCCTCCCCACCAGTGCATTCATGTACTGATAATCCACCAGATTGCTTGCAGGGTGCGAAAAAACCTCATTCGGTGCGGATGCCTCCTCGTGCGTGCTAAGGTGTGGAGTTCACTATGGAGCCTTGGAGCGTTGCGCCCGGAACTGAAGCACGTATACAAAACATAATGTTGGAACATCGCCTATGTATTATTCCACAAATGTAGCCACTTGGCACGCTTTTATTATTTTAGAGAGGGAGAGAGGCTTGAGCGACATGTAATCTCGGTCTAACCCCGCTTGTAATTCTTGTTCAATATTAATAAATAGTTTATTTTTACTTCTATACTTGTGTTATTCAATGCTTTCGCTATTGACGACTCTGTGAATTTGTTACCAATTATCGGTGCGTTTCTTATTCCGCTGCACTCGGACTATCTGTGCGACTATGTGGCTTAGACCTCTTACCACATGTTCAGATCATGGCCTAGCACTAGCGCGGCTACGCTCGTGCGGCATCATACCCAGATGGGGAACGATCGTCCCGTGGGAGCGCTGGCGCAGTAATTCGCGCCTAGCGGGGACGATCGATTACCTACGGGAGATCGGGGCATGACAACTTGTTCACTCTAGTTCATTTCATTCTGTTGTTTAGTTATCTTGTATTCTTTTCTATTACCTGTTATACATGCTCGATTATGTATTTGAAACTGCTTTCAGAGGTATGTACTTCATTACAATCCTGACAGGATATATTTTTTAGATGATTGGCTCGTAGACCAGTGTCCCATATACTACGGACCGTAGGACGGTATACCATTAGAGGATACTCGGAGAAGAAGGACTTAGTACCAGAGCTTGAGGAGGTTTAGATTATTTGTTGGATTTGTATTAGACTTTATTTGAGATTTTTGGCATGTATAAATTATTTCAAACTTGTGGATGTCTTGTGATTTTTTTCCTTCGTTATTCCATCTCGTGCTTTATCTTCCTTAGTTTGCATTATGATTGAGTATAGCTTATCATTTATCAGATACAATATTGTTCGTCCATTTGGAGTTGAGATCATTGACAGGTACCATGTGTATATATTGTATTAGATAGTTAGTTAGTAGAGTTGATCCAGACAACATTATACCGTCGATGCTGCAGCATAGGCTGGACGTACCCATGTACTCGTGCCCGAATATTCGGGTGCGAATCGTGACACATTTTTAGTGGTGGCTCATGTTGGTCTGTCCTAGAGTCGCAATTAGAGCGATATCGTAGTAGTGCTCACCTAGAGTACTTCTATGAGCCTACCTTAGGATATAGGATATAGGCTGAGAATATACTCAATCACAACTAGGGAACACTTCCAAATATCAGTTTTGCTATCCTTATCTATTGAATGTTTGCTTTACTTTGAATAAAATATGTCCTTCATTGATGATATCGTATCTTACTCAATAATGATTTCTTTGTTCAATCTATCTTCAGGATGTCGCCGAAGACGCGTTTCCAGCGCTCAGGCACAATGTCAGCAAGGTCGGTCACTTCATCTCCTCTGAGGGCAGTACCAGAAGACGTTGTTCCAGCAGCTATATTCCAGAGGTCAGCTTCACTGATCCAGGTGGACATTTCTGCAGCAGCCTTCGGAGGTGCTCCACCTCCGGTACAGAGGGCAGCGCCGACAGTTTTAGAAGATTTTTTACCCCCATCATCCGCAGTCGATCAGGCGCAGATGTTTGCGCTCTTTCAGCAGATGATAGAGGCGCAACAGCGCCAATCAGAGGTTATGAGGTAGGGCATTGAGAATTCTCACCAGATTATGCTCGCAGCAGTCGAGAGAGTTACCTTAGTCCAGCCATAGATGGTACCACCTCTGTTTATCCTGCAGCAGCCGAGGCCGGGGACTATCATAGACTTTAAGAGGATGGGGCCGAAGGACTTTAAAGGCACTGAAGGGATTATATATGCTGATGATTGGAAAGAAGACATTGAGCGGAACCTGCGGCTGATGCAGATTCCAGAGAGGTTGCAGATAGAGGCCGCAGGGAGCATGATGTTCGACATTGCGTTGACTTGGTTCAGGACGGACCCCAGGATCTCAGCACCAGAAATTACTTGGAAAGCTTTCAAAGAGCTCTTCAAGGATGTGGCTCTGACATCTCTAGAGATCCAGTTTCAGTACCTCATTCAGGAAGGTATGACGGTAGATGAGTATGTGGCAGAGTATTGCAGACCAGGCCGCTTTGTGGAGGGGAAGAACCCCAGAGGAAGAGCCAGGAAGTTCAAGAAGGGCCTGAATAGGGAGATCAAATCACATACGAATGGAGATTCCATCGATACTTTTGAGGAGATTTTGAGGCAGACATAGTGGGCAGAGGATGATCTAGAGCTTGGTTCTAAGAGATCGAGGGACATAGGAGGATCCAGTACCAACATGGGTCCAATGAAGTGGCCTTATTTTCAGAAATAGCACCAGAGGCACTTCCAGCAGCCGAGGCAGCAGTATCATAGACCAGCTAGAGCGTCGGTACAGCAGATATACCAGATCCAGAGGCCAGCTATTCATTGCCAATTCCGTAAGAAGCAGGGACATGGATGTGATACATGTAGGATGAGATTGGGCCATTACTTATTCTACGGATCAGGAGACCATCAGTTGAGGGGTTGTCCTAAAGCTCCAGCTCGTCCAGCTCAGGGCGGAGCTCAGGCACAGAGAGCACCCGCGAGACCACTAGCGGGACAACAGAAAGGACCTCCTCTACCATCATAACAGCAGCAGTTCGCTCAGCAGCAGCAGAGAGGTGCCCAGCTACAGGGGTTAGCTTTCACCTTGACTGTCGAGGAGGAGGGGCCAGTCGGTAAAGTTATCTCAGGTTCAGTCGATCTTGATTTTTTTCAGCTCATACTTTATTTGATTCTGGTGCTTCACATAGTTTTGTATCTGTATCTTTTGCTCTGAAATATCACCTTGAGACTGAACTGTTGGCGAGAACTTGCAAGATCACGACCGGGGGTGGCATTATCCTGGTCAGTGATGTTTGCAAGGATCAAAGAATTTTTTTGAGAGTCCGAGAGTTGAGTGTATGTCTACTCGTAATACCACTTCCGAGCTATGATATAGTACTCGGGATGGATTAGTTGAGTAGGCACCATAATAGTATTGATTATCGATGAGGCAGAGTTTTATTTTAGGCACCAGGAGAGCTAGAGTTTGAGTTCGTCAGAGGAGCAACAAAGCAGAGTGAGAGAGACTTCTGTGGAGCTTTGGTGGAAGAACAGGAGCCGCCACATCCATTGATTGTAGAGTATATGGACGTCTTTTCGGAGGAGTTGCCGGGGTTGCCACCAGACAGAGATGTGGAGTTCTCTATAGACTTGGTACCAGACGTAGAGCCAATATCATATCAAATTTATAGGGTGAACAACAACGAACTGGCGGAGTTAAATAAGCAGGTGGATGAGTTGCAAAACAAGGGCTTCATCCTCTCCAGTTCATCACCGTGGGGTGCTTCGGTATTATTTGTACCAAAGAAGGATGGGTCGGTATGCATGTGTATCGACTACAGGGCACTCAACAACCTCACTATCAAGAACAAATACCCGTTGCCGCAGATTAACGATTTATCTGATCATTTGAGCGGAGCGAAGGTATTCTCAAAGATAGACTTGAGGTCGGGGTACCACCAGGTGAAAGTGAAGAAGGAAGACATTCCGAAGATAGCTTTCAGGACTCGGTATGGATAGTTTGAGTTCTTGGTGATATCGTTTGGGTTGACCAATGCCCCGCCGGTATTCATGAACCTGATGAATAAGGTATTTCATCAGTACTTGGATTAGTTTGTGGTAGTATTCATTGATGATATATTGATATATTTGAAGACCCTGGAGGAGCATGAGAAGCACCTGATGATAGTTCTGGAGACCCTCAGGAAGGAGAAGCTATATGGCATGCTTTTGAAGTGTGAGTTCTTCCATGATAAAGTTGAAATCCTCGGGCATGTGATTACATGAGACAAAATCTCAGTAGACCTGAAGAAGATTTCAGCAGTTGAGTCGTGGTCTACCCTGAGTTCAGTGGCGGAGATCAAGAGTTTTATCGGACTGACAGGCTATTATCGGAGATTTGTTCAGAATTTTTCAAGGATTGCGGAGCCAATGACTACACTAACCAGGAAGGACGGGAGTTCGTCTGGACTGAGGATTGTCAGTCTGCTTTTGAGGAGCTAAAGAAGAGGTTGACTATAGCTCCAATATTGATATTGCCATCAGGGACAAGTGGATTTTCTATATATAGTGTTGCATCAGGTTAGGGTTTGGATTGTGTGTTACAGCAGAACGGAAAGGTGATTGCCTATGCTTCCAGACAATTACGCCCGCATGAGAAGAATTACCCTACCCACGACTTGGAGTTAGCTGCAGTTATTTTTGCTTTTAAACTCTGGAAGCACTACTTATATGGAGAGCGAGTAAAGATCTTTACAGACCACAAGAGCTTAAAGTATGTGTTTACACAAAAAGAGCTCAACATGAGGAAGCGACTGTGGTTGGAGTTGATGAAGGACTTCGATATTGCTTTACAGTACCATCCAGGAAAGGCCAACGTAGTCGCGGATGCCTTGAGCAGGTATCTAGTGGCTATTTATTTGATGAGGGACAGACATTTATTGGCCGATCTTGATAGCTTGGGTATTGAGGTATTAGTTCCCGGAGTTACAGTACAGATGTGGGGACTCCAGGTATAGTCGGAGTTGATGGAACAGATCAGAGCCGCATAGTTCAAGGATGAGTCTCTAAGGAGCATCAGAGCACATGTCCGGATGGGATTGGCAGAGGACTTCAGAATTGCAGATGATGGATCATTATGGTACGGTACCAGGTTGTGTATGCTGAGTGGAGCGTTGTGCGAGGAGATTCTTCAGGATGCGCATTGATCTCAATACTCTATGCATCCAGGTGCCAACAAGATGTTTAGGGACATAAGAGAGCATGTTTGGTGGTATGGTATAAAGCGGGAGGTAGCTAGCTTCGTATCCAGATGCTTGGTATATCAGCATGTAAATGCGAAGAGATAGAGGCCAGGTGGATTGTGTTACGCCCCAGTCCCAAAATATCGAGGGACTAGATACGTGGCAATGGCCAGCAGCACACACCAATGGGCAAACCCAATTTAATGGACCCATCAGGGTGTACTTAAGCTATAAAACAACAATATGGGCAATGGTACTAATCTACAGAAATACAAACAATATCAGAAATATAAAATCAACAACAAGTCTCAATAAAATATATCTCTAGGAACAACCCGAGGATAAGTCTGATACAATGGTTCAAATGACAAGAAATAAATAGTAAACAACAGCAAATACTGAGTATAGAATAAGCATATACTCAGAAGAAATCCTCGGCGATCACCGCGTCTTCGGGGATCGGCTCAGTTCCAGTGCCTGCTCCTGCTCATGTTCCTACTCTTGCTCCATATACCTCTGGATAGAACTCCTTTGCTATATCTAGGGACATAATCCGGATCCAGGTCATCAGGGGACATAACAAGGTACAAAATAACTCATGCTAAAATAAATGCAGTGCAGCAATAAATGAATCAATGGGGTAAACTATATAACCAGCTAAGTGATATGCAATATGAGAGCATTAATTATACTCAGGCTGAGACTACTATAGGCTCTGTGTCGGGAAAACCCATAGCAGCATTTTCTCGAAGGGCTAGTACATGTGTCAAAGCTCTGTATCAGAGTCTAAGACACCTCCAGATAACAATATATATATAATATAATCAGCCTTTAATATGGTAATACTCTTCCCGTGTCATGACCCACACCCGAAAAATAGGGCATGGGCTGTGGGTACGTCCAGCCTACGCCGCAGAATCGGCGGTAGAACGCTGTAAGGTTCATTCTAGGTCAACCATATCTATATACCTCACAAAAAAATTCTGACAATAACCTCTCCAAAAGGAGGGCAACCACGCAATATATATATGAACTCTCAATCACAATAACTAGGGGAAGAATAATGCACGATATGATAGCAAAAGAAAACCAGAACCAAAGAGAGCAAGACAATATCCAAAATATACAGTCCAAGTCTATAATATCTACAACATCTCACAGCAATAAAAGAATAAGTACAATCATCCAAAATAACAACTGGGAACAACCCAGGAAACCCACCTAGCTAACTAGGGCGCTATAGGCGTCTCCTCGCCGGGCTCCTCCTCAGTCTCGGGGTCACAACCCTCGTCAACACCCGGCCCGTAGAACGTCGGGCAATAATCCTCAGGATCCTCTGAAAAAATATGTCCAGTCAGGACTGGAGCGAAGTACATAACTCTGAAAGCAACTCCAAATACATGGTAAGGTGTATATGACGAGCAATAGAAAAGTATACAAGATGCACAGAAAATAAATATATGCTGGAGCACAATAAGTAGCTGCAATATAAACTGGAGAACAATACAAGTAGTGGAAAAATAACTGCAGGTGAGAAAACATGAATACTAGCTAAGTGCCTTGAGCACAAGTTCGTTATGTGATCGGCTTAGGTTGCACATAAAAAATACTACGATAACTCCGTTATGCGTGAGTTGCATAACCGACATACACATGAATACTTTTTGGCTTTGATCACATAACCAACTCCTACTCCCCTCCCCCACTAATACTCTTGGATCCAACCACAATACGCTACGTACATGATAATAGCTCACGCACACGAAGGCGAGAGTACAAGAAGCACATGATAGCACATGAGAATCAATACCCGAAGCACATGATGAAATACACGTGATAGAGTACCCGCTGAACACGGTAAGGGGGATAGCATCTCATGACGGGATCCACTAGTACCAGCTCGTGTAACAATGTGTCAGAATCAAGTATCACAGTTCTAGAACAGGTGATATAAACGCTATCATGAAATAAAAACAATCAGAGGTAGGTACTCGCCTGATGTCCTGAGCAACTGATGAGGATCAAGATCCGGACCGGTGTCGCAAGAACCTATTGCGAAAAGTAAGATTAAATAGGGTTCCAAGGAGTTAAACTTATATAAAATAATTAAAAACAGGCTTCTAGGGCTATTCTAGGTCGAACGAGTCAAACCGGTAAAATTCGGATCAAAAAGTCAACACGGGGTCCAAAAAGTCAACTCTAGGTCAAAACTAGGTCAAACGTTGACTTTTACGATCAACGGGGACAATTACGGTCAAAGCTAGGTCAAACTAGGGTGCCCCTGAAATTCTAGGTCAAACCGAGCTCATTAAGCTAGAAAACTCTCAAACTCGTCTCCTCGAGATACCGGGATACCCTCGGTATCCGATACCTCGTCCTAGGCCACGCACCCCGCCTAAACCCGCTAAAACATATGCTAGCACACGTAAATATATACACATAAACATATAAAAATCACTCCAATACTATTCCTAGGCTATTGCTCAAATACCCCGCTCGAAACTTAATACCTTGGTGAGATACCTTGATATCTCAAGGTATTGAGATATCGCCCAATACCTCACTAACTACCCCACTAACTAGCTATATATATATATATATATATATATATATATATATATATATATATATATAGCTATAATCTAGGCTAAAAATATATATCTATCATATATTATACATATCTAAGTATCTATGTATATATATGGGTATCCACAACTACAACATATACATACCTTACCTAAACTCATATATATATATATATATATATATATATATATATATATATATATATATATATATATATATATATAGCTATAGGTTTATATATATCTATACCTTAGATAGATATAACTATCTATCTATTAACTATCTACCTATTAATCTACATATCTATCTAACTATCTATCCACGTATCTAGCTAACTATCTATTCAACTACTTATCCATCTATCTAATAAACTATCTATCAAACCATCTATCTAGCTATCTATTTATAAATCTATCTATCTATCTCTATTATCTCACTCACCCTCGCTACTACCTAGCTAACTACCCAAGCCTCGCTGCTACTGCTCCCTTGCCTTGCTGCTGCTGCTGCTTCATAAAACTGCTGCTGCCCCCCTTGAATTCTGCTGCTGCTGCCTAGCCTGGCAGCAAGCTGCTGCTTTTGCAGCTGAACTGCTGCTGGGCTGCTGTGCCTCCTCCCCCTCTTCTCACAATCACACACAGACACACACACAAGTATATACATATATACATATATATATATATATATATATATATATATATATATATATATATATATATATATATATATATATATATATATATATATATATATATACACAACTAGATATATATATATATATATACTACTATATATATATACACACATACTAATATCTATATGCTAACACACACACACACTTATACACATAATATATATACACACACACACACACACTAATACACACACATATCTATATACATATATATACACAAGCACAAATATATAAATACACACATATATATAAATATATATACATTTATAGACACACACACACACACACACACACACACACACATATATATATATATATATATATATATATATATATATATATATATATATATATATATATATATATATATATACACACACATAAACACAATACTACACACATAACACACAAACAACACGTCCCACTCACGCCCAACGACCCCGACACGCACAAACACCTATAAATATATAAAATATAACCCGATAACTCTAGCACACACTCTCCGAAACTAACCCAACACGCGTACAAGCCCGAAACTAGGAAACCAAGTCGAAATGGCCGTTCGGTCATTTCGACGAACACGCGGTGTGCGGTTCGGAAAACCTCCTGAAACGTACACCAAACCAACTCGGAATCGGCCCAAAATTTACCCAAGGGTTCTAAACGATGCCTAGATCCTAAAAAATACTACCCCGTCGATTCTAGGACCGTGGCAAAAATGTGCACGCACTTAGAATCGGCGATGACGAAAACCCCAATTTCGTCCGTAACGCCCGTTTCTCTGCCACACGACTTTTCGTGTCCGAACGGAGACACGCACTCACCCTCAAGATACCCGACAACGTCTACCTAGGTCCGTCTAACCTAAGACATCACCCAAAATTGGGCCAAATTCGGATTCTACCCGAAATTGACACAAAACCTAATGTCAAAGTCTCCAAACTCAACCAAACTAGTTCCAACTTTCTCCTACGGGTAGGCTTAGGGTCTAAGAAGGTTCTAAAACACTAATTACACTATATAAGAGTAATTAGCAAGGATAAAGTTAGGGTTTACCTCTTGGGAGTTGGAATCCCAAGGCCAAAGTCTCCGATCTACTTGAAATTACCTCCCTTAAGCTCCAAGCCACTAAATCTAGCCTCCACACTAAATCTAGGCTCCACACACCTAGGTTGGGGAAAATGCAAGGTTAGGGTTCACATAAAGAAGAAGGAATGGAAGAAAGAAGGAAGAAAAATGAAACACTTACTTTGGAAGAAGGAAGGAAGAAGAAAGAAGAAGTGGAGAAGAAGAAGAAGAAGTGAAGAAGAAGAGTGGAATGGGAGGGGGCTGCTGTGTTTACACGGTCTGGGAGTGTAGGGGCCGGCCACAAACAATAAAAAGGGTTTCACTAAAGACCAAAAGTCTAAAATGCCCTCCTCTCACTTGGGTTTGGGTTTCGGGTTCCAAAAGCACTCAAACTAACTCCAAATCTCTCCAACTAACCCACTAAAATATAATAAATAATTCTATGCCCCAAAAATAAGTCTCACTGGAGTGTGGGCTGGGTCGGACATGGGTCCACTAGGGTCTGACATGGGTCCAGGCTAGCCAAAACCCTAAAACAATCAAATAAAAATAATACAATCACTATTTAAATATAAATATAACTAATTAAATACAATACACAATTTACCAAATAAAAAAATAAAAATCCTATTTTCTAGAATTGGGTAGTGACATCCCACCCAATGTAATCACACGTCTCATGTCCACGACGTCTCATGTCCATGTCACGCAGGATCATGACCTCTAACTGAATGCAACAAGTCATAATGATAGCTAAGCACATACAATATCTATGTTACGAATCATGTAACCTATACAGAATCACCATAAATATCTCAGGAAGATTCTGTCTAATAAACAGTGTCAGGTGTCCTGAGGCATGACGTACTTGATAAGGCAAGCACGAGAATGTATAGGGTTACGATATCCACGACTAGGTGACATTACACAACGCCGCGTACGGTGTTGACACCCGAATATTATTCGGACGCTAAGTAATGTCACACAGTCCTAGGATGAACAGAGATATTATAGTAATAAATCAAGAGAATAGTATAAATAAATGCTGCAAGTATGGCAAGGTACACTTGCCTGTGATCCTGGCTCCAACTGCTGCTCTGGTATCAGCGGGATCTGCAGGTACTCCTTCGAATACTAAAATAAACATTACCATCAAGTTCAGAAGACATCAAATAGCTAGAATTGCCTGTCCATGAGTCCAATTTGGACGCAGGGACAAAAGTGACAGTTTCTGGTCAAAGCGGGGTCCACATGTGGTCCGCTTCGTACCAAAAAATGTGCCAGAAACAATGTTCTCCAAATTCTTCAAACTTAGTGTCTACAAGTCCAGAACAATGATACGAACCCAATAGAATGTCCAAAACTGGATTCCGATGAGTCGATCACAAAATCGCCCGCCAAGTGGAGCCGTAGGGCCCACGATACGCGATTTTGTCAACGTTCTCAGAATTGAACCAAACTTGGGTCACAGGACCAGCGTATTGCTACGAGTTGATGATAGAAGTTTCGTTTTGATACGACGTGCGTACACGAAGTTACAACGATTTCCAGAACATGACCGATACGGGGTGTTGTTGACGGATACGCGTTGATTCCGGTGTACACGCAGATCCAAATCAACTTCCATAAAATCCCACACATTCGTATTAACGGCATGCACCTTTCGGTGTAGTCCGTGCACGACCAAGTCATCCCATTTTGCGGGGAGCACCCAGTTCCTGGGAAAAATAGGGTAATTATTTTTTTAATTTTGGGTCACAGTTTGCGACCGCCACAGGACGCGATACCCCGAGCGAGTTGTATGAGTATCGAGAGGGTCATGCAGTCTACGCGTCACAGCAGACGGAACAAAAAATGGGGCAGCAAGGAGAGAGAAACAGATACCTGAACATGGCTCCGAAAAAGACTGAAAAATGCGTTTCCGCGAGGTGGCGCGACGCAACACGGCCGGCTTGCTGGCGGCAACGGCTAGGGCACGGCGAAGCTCATCACTGGTCTTCGTCGTAGCGTCACTGGAGTCGTTGAGGCGGCACTGCTGGTGGCAGGGGCTGCTACGGGTCGTTGGCGGCGGAGCCCGGTGGAGAAATCGTCGTCGGAGGCTCGGGGAAGAAGCAGCGGCTGCTCGGCGCTGGTCCAGGTGCACCGGGGAGCGGGGAGGTGAAGGCTGGGAGATTAGCGGGGAGGTGCGGTGGCTAGGGTGAGGAAGAAGGTGGCGATCAGTGGCGACGATGTTGGGTCGGGTCGCCGGAGGGTGATGGGAATGGCGGTGGCTGCAGGTTTACGGTGGTGGTGGAGCGAATGGGAGGTCGGGGTTTATAAAGGGGAAGAGGGAGGTGGACGATCGGCGTTTGGAGGAGGTAAAAAGGTCAGGGAGGCGAGGCATTGGGCGGTTCCGGGGGAGGCGGAGTGGCTGGGAGGCGGAGCGGCGTAACCGCCGGTGGAGTCGGGGAAGGGAACGACCACGGGGTACAGCGGTTAGGGTTTGCTACAGTAACGGGTTCGGATAAGGTCGGGTTGGCAAATTCGGGTTTGAATCCGACCTGACCCGCTAGGGTTTAGGCCCGGTTCAGGATTTGGGCCGGTCTGGGTTGGTTCGTTTCAGAATTAAACCGGATTTATTTTGGTTTATTAAAAATATTAATTTTTAGGTCTCTAAAAATGGTTTCGGGGTCCAATAAAATCCAGAAAAATTATCCTATATCTAATATTTTATTTTACACCCAAAAATATTATTTTCATAATACTTTAATATTTAATAAAATCATTTAAAATTATTTAACACCAAAAAATATTTATTTTAATTACTGAAAAATTACAGAAAAATCCAGAAAAATTCTGAAAATTCATTTTTAAATCCTGAAAAATCTGGGGGTTTACAAATTTCTTCAGCCTTTACCCATTCCAGAGTGGAAATGGGAGCATGTGAAGATGGACTTTGTTTCAGGGATTTTGCGTTCTCTAGGAGGTAAATATGCGATTTGGGTCATCTTAGACAGGTTGACCAAATCAGGCCACTTTCTACCATTCAAAGTGGGTAGGTCTACGGAGAAGCTCGTGGAGATGTATGTGCATCAGATAGTCAGATTACATAGAGATCGTGTGAGCATAGTCTCGGATCAGGATAGTCGCTTCACGTCCCACTTCTGGAGGAGTTTGCAGGCTAGCTTGGGGACTCAGCTCAAGTTTAGTACCGCATATCACCCTCAGACAGACGGACAGTCGGAGAGGACTATCCAAACTCTCGAGGATATGCTACGCACCTAGGTTTTGGATTTTGGAGGCTCTTGGGAGGATCATCTTCACTTGGTAGAGTTTTCTTACAACAACAGCTACCAGGCCAGTATCGAGATGTCACCATTTGAGGCATTGTATGGACGGAGATGTCGCCTCCGTTATCATGGGATGATATTGGTGAGAGAGCCTTATTGGGACCAGAGATGGTCGTGGATGCAGCTGAGAAGGTGAAGCTCATCAGGGATAGACTTCGAGTGGCGCAGGACTGACAGCGGCATTGGGCCGATAGCCACCGGAGACCATTGGAGTTTGAGGTATAGATTTTGTTTCTATTGCTTATTTTTGTTAGAGTGTTAAGGCTATATTTTGTGCTAGGTTGGCGATCTGGTTTTCTTAAGGATTTCTCCAACACGGGGCACGATTCATTTTGGTGGAGGCGGGAAGCTTAGTCCATAGTACATCGGACCTTTCGATGTTCTTGAGAGGGTCGGTGCAGTGGCCTGCAGATTAGACTTTCTGCCTGCATTAGAGGGGATGCATAACGTATTCCCATGTGCCACAGCTGAGACGGTACGTGGCAGATCCTAGCCATATACTAGATCACTCGGAGATCGATGTTGGTCCGACACTCAGCTACCCAGAGCAGCCCGTGGAGATTTTGGACCGCAGGAAGAAGGTGCTGTGGAACCAGACGATTCCTTTGGTGCGTGTCGTGTGGAGGCATCACTCGCCATGTGAGAGTAGCTGGGAGCGAGAGGCAGAGATGCGCGAGCGATATCCTTATATGTTTGAGTCGTGAGGTATATTCTTTCTTGCTTGTATTGATTATTTTTGGTAGTTTGTTTCTTCCTTAATTTCGAGGACAAAATTTTCTAAGGTGGGTAGGATTGTCACCCTCACTTTGTTAGCTAGGGGTAGTTCGATAATTTGGCATGGGTATTTAATTTTAGAAATATAATATTAAATATTATGTGATGATTGTATATTTTATTTAATTAAGATAAGCTATGATTATTATCACTAGTATTAATTAGTCATTAGAGACTTGAGTTAATTAGTTAGTTAGAGAGACTAGACAATAATTAGACTTGTCACATATGGACCTATTTAGATTTGTTATGACAAATAGTGAGCCCAACTTTGACCCAAGCCCATTAGTCATTCCACTAATTAAATTAAGAATGATTAGTGTAATTATAATTAGTTAGAGACTTTCAAATATACCTATCCTTAATTATTTCCCATAATACAATATGTAGGGGGCAACTTGGACTTTTGATATTGCTTGGGGAAGGGGGGAGAGGCCGGCCACATGAAGAGGGGGGTTCTTCTCTCTCTCTCTCTCTCTCTCTCTTTCTCTCTCTCTCTCTCTCCTCATTTGTATTTTATTTTGCTTCCAAATTCTAGATCCCCAATTTTTTAATTTCTCTCCATTAAATTTTTACATAATTCACCACATATTTCTTCTCAAAATTATCACTCTTGGAGCCTTGAAGCTTGGAGAAGCAAGGAGCACAAGGAGGAGAAGCTTTGGAGCTAGAGAACATGTCCGGATCATGTCCAATTATACTTTCATTGGGAATCCATCTCTCAATTGGTAATTCCTAAATTTTTCTCTCATTATAGCTTCTTAATCAAGCATTTGACCATTACGAATGACCCCATGGCATAGGTGTAAACCTCCTGATTTTTTCAAAAATTTTTAAATTTGAATTTTTCATAATTTTCTGGAATTTTCTGAGATTTTTTCTGTAATTAAAATCAGGATTTTAATTATTAAATAATTTTTAATTGATAATAAATAATATTAAAATATTATAAAAAATAATATTTTTGGGTGTAAAATAAAAAACTGGACTTAGGGTAATTTTCTGGTAATTTATTGGACCCCGGACCTATTTTTAATCACCTAAAAACTATTTTTATTATTTATTTTAATTATTATTTATTTATTTATTTATTTTTAAAATAAATCCAGCCCTAAACCCTAGCCCAAGGCCCAGCCCAAATGGCCCAGCCCAAAGCCCCTAGCTACCGGGTCGGGTCGGGTCGGTCAGACCCGAACCCGCCCGCGAGCCCGACCCGCACGACCCACTCCCCCACGTCTGCGGCCCGCGAGCCCGACCCGCATGACCCTGACTCCCCCGCCACGTCCCCGCACCCGCCGACCGACCTCCGCCTCGCCCGGAGCCTCTCCGCCTCCCCGCCTATATAAACCCTAGCTTTCCCCCTCTCCGGCCACACCCTCCACCGTCCGGAGACCCCACAGCATCCCGCGCCACCCAGCGCCGCCTCGTCGATGACGCACCATCCGCAGCAGCCCTCGCCGCTGCCACCCCACCCTGCTCCGCCCTCCTCCGACGCCGAACCCTCTCTTCCTCCTCCCCCAGCAGGCCCACAGCCCCTCCGGCAGACCGCTACGCCGCCGTCACCCGCTCCGCCCAGCCGCCTGCGCGCCGCCGCACCGCCTCGGCGCCCCCAGCCTCCTCCGGCCGGCCTCCCCCACCGCAGTGCCGCCCGCCTCCGGCCGCCTGAGAACCCCCAAACCCTAACCCTAAGTTTTCGTGTCGTGTCGGACACGTGTCGGACACAGAATTTTTGGATTTTTCGGACCCTGTTCAGGTACGCGTATCTCCCTGCTCGTTTACCCGTTTTCGATTCTGTCAGTTGTGTTGCATAGCCTGCATGACCCCTCGGTGCCCGTGCAACCCGCTCGGGGCATCGCATCCTGTGGCGATCGCGAACCGCGATCCAAAAACAAGAAAAACAACGCCCCGATTCACCCCGGAACTGGGTACGTCCCGCCAAATGGGACAACTTGGTCGCGTGCGGTCTTCACAGACACGTGCGCGTCGTTGATACGGACGTACGGGTTTTCACTGAAGTTGATTCGGGTGTGCGTGCACACCAGAATCAACGCGTATCCGCGGACACCGTCCCGTATCCGCCCTTTCTGGAGCGTGTTCTAACTTTGTGTACACACGTCGGATCGAAACAAAACTTGTACCATCGGACTCGTAGCGATACGCTGGTCCTGTGACCCAAGTTTGGTTTGATTCTGAGAACGTTGACGAAATCGCGTGTCGTGGGACCCACAGGCTCCACTCGACGAGCGATTTTGTGATCGGCTCATCGAAATCCAATTCTGGAAGTTTCGTTGGGTTCGTATCATCGTTCCTGACCTGTTGACACTAAGTTTGGTGAATTCGGAGACCTTTGATCCTGACACATTTTTCGGTGCAAAGCGGGCCCACATGTGGACCCCGTTTTGACCCGAAATTGTCGTTTTTGCCCTTGTCTCCAAATTGGACTCAAGGACAGGCGTTTCTAGCTGATTGATATTTTCTGGATCTGATGGTGATATTTATTTCAGCAACCGGAGTACCGCCTGCAATTCCAGTTGAAATCAGAGCCACAATTGGAGCCGGAACCACAGGCAAGTGTACCTTGCCAAACCCTGCAGCTTTGCTACTAAATTTTTTGACTTATTTATACATCAGTGGGCAATTAAACCTTGCCAACTCGCAGTGATTTTTGTTATAGTACTTTGCCTGAGTCATTGTATATATATATATATATATATATATATATATATATATATATATATAAACTTGTTTAACTGCTTAGCCCAGGACCGAGTGACTTTACTTAGCATCCGATTACTAGTCGGGTGCCAACCCCGTATGCGGAGTTGTGTAACGTCACATAGACATGGATACCGAGACCCGATATTTCTCGTACTTGTCTTATCAAATACATCATAACCTAGGACACCTGACACTATTCATGAGACAGAGTCTTCCTGAGACATTAATGGTGATTCTGTATAGGATACAGGACTTGACAGAGAGTATATTTATAGATACTATACGACTTGTTGCATTAGCTATGATCCCGCTTGACATGGACATGAGACGTTATGGTCATGATACGCGTGATTACATTGGGTGGGAAGAGTCACACAGACTACAGGTTGATTTTTATATATTATGCCGGCGTCTTAGTCTCACTACGAGATAGACAACCACATGATATCACTGCTACCCGGCTCCCCGACACAGAGCTTGTAGTAGTTTCAGCCTGAGTTCTAGTGCTGCTCTTATCTCGTATTTCACTTAGATGGTTACATAGCTTACCCTATTGTTTATTTATTGCTGTACTGCATTTATTTTGGCATGAGCTTTCTTGTACCTTGCTATGTCCCCTGAGGACCTGGATCCGGATTATGTCCCCAGGTATAGCCGAAGAGATCCATCCAGAGATACACCGTACAGGAGCACTTCCAGGAGCTGTACCAGGACCTGAGGACGAGATCGTACTAGAGGACTTCTCCTGAGCATTGGCTGTATATAGTCGGTTATTTCTGTTTCTCTTTCCAGTTCCTTTATTTCCTGTCTATTGGCATTGATGTATCAGACATATTCTCGAATTGTTCCCCGAGATATTTATTGAGATTTGATAGTTATTTATATTTGCATTATTCTGGCATTTAATCTGTGATTATCTGTTGTGGATAAGATTAGAATAGTTTATGGCTTGTAACAATTGTTCTATTTACTGTTAGACTACAGCTTAAGCATGTCCTGATGGATCCATTAAATTGGGTTGTCCATCGGTGCGTGCTGCTGGCCATTGCCACGTGTCCAGTCCCTCGATATTTTGGGACTGGGGCGTGACATAGTTTTTTTGGTGGCCCATGCAGGTCTACGACTAAATTGTTCGGTTTCAACTTAGGGACCGAACATGCCTGCAATAAGATAGGATAAGTTTTAGGATCTCATCCACTTGCTTGAAACGTTCTTGATATCCATATCGAATTCGAATTAATTTCTTGACTTGCATCCTGCCTTGATTCCTATGCGCCTCTTATTGTTTATTTTGGTTGCAGGGTTATGGATTCACGAGTAGACGACGAGACTCCCATAACATCACCACGAGATGCTGTGGTAACCAACAAAGATGAAGTAACACTAGTGGATAGGGGACAATCAGCTCAACAACATGCCTCGGGAATCCAGCAAAATGACATTCCAACATCGACATAAATTCCTCCACCAATGTCCGTAATTCCACCAGGGCAGGCCATGGACGGGCAGCAGATATTTCAAATGATATATGCAATAACGCAAGCTCAACAAGAGGCTTTCAGTCGCAGCCTAGTAACCGCACTAGAGCAGGCAGATCTACCAGCACGACGACCAACGACGGGCTCTATTTCTGATTTTTGCCAGCTGAAGCCTCGTACCTTCTCAGGCAAAGAAGAGCCCACAGAAGTTCATGAATGGCTCACCAATACTCAACATCAATTAGAAGCAGCTGAGCTTCCAAGGAAACATTGGATGACTGTCGTCCGAATGTAATTGACGGACAATGCTCATCATTGGTGGCTATCTGAGGAAACACGGCTCGGACCAGACCGAGTCACTTGGGAAGAGTTCTCTAGACTCTTTCAGGAGATGTATATTCCAGCTATCGCTCGATCAGAACTTTGGAACAAGTTCAATCACCTCACTCAGGATGCTAAGACGGTAGAAGAGTACAACGCTGAGTTCATTCGTCTAAGTCGCTTCACCCCAACATTGATCCCGACAGAAGAAAAGAAGGCTGAGAAATTCTTCGACGGACTAAACATTGAGCTACAGAAACTAATTGGATCCGTTGCACCTACTTCGTACTCGGACGTCCTTGCTGCAGCGCGACGCATGGAGCACGTCATCAGGAGAGAGACCAGTCTGAAGCGGCCATCCACATCAGCACCAGGCGGAGCACCACAAGAAGAAGTTACAAAAAGACCTTACATACACCAGCCACCAGGAGCATCTCCACAGGCAATACCTGTCTGTCCATATTGTCGCAAGCGAGGCCATACTGAGGACGAGTGCAGACGAAAGAAGAGATTATGCATAGTTTGCGGATCCAGTCAGCATTTATTAAAGGAATATCCCGAACGTCGGGAACAAGCGTTACCAATACCGAGGCCAGCCTATCCAGCATTGGGAGCACCGCAAACGGAAGTTCAAGAAGTCCTACCACCAGCTCCAGGAGGGTATCAGCCGAGGCCACCCTTGATACCCTAGGCACTACTCTTCCATCAGGCTCAGCAGCAGAAGAATCGACTGCAAGGACGCGAGCAAGCCCTGGCGATGACCGTGGAGAACGCGCAGACTCGTGGAGTAGCCAATGCGCGTAAGTGATTCATAGTTATCCGTTTCTAGTGTTATTTATCTCGTGCCTATTGGTTCGTGACCTCAGCCCCAACCTAGTAATTTGCAATTTGTTAATAATAACCTGGTTTTTCTAAAAAGTTGTAGTCTTTTGCTTTAACTAGATTTTCTCTGGAAAGTGCATGACTTTCATTCTTAGGAAAAACGGTATTTCCCTAAGTATCTTGTGATGTGTTCGAACGATACTTGCAACCGTGTCATCTCTGCTGACCGGTTATTCTTTGATTGCGAGGATGCAATCCTCTTAAGGGGGGTAGATTGTAAATCCCCTGATTTTTTCAAGAATTTTTAAATTTGGATTTTTCATAATTTTCTGGAATTTTTTGGGATTTTTTCTGTAATTAAAATCAGGGTTTTAATTATTAAATAATTTTTAATTGATAATAAATAATATTCAAATATTATGAAAAATAATATTTTTGGGTGTAAAATAAAAAACTGGACTTAGGGTAATTTTCTGGTAATTTATTGGACCCCGGACCTATTTTTAATCACCTAAAAACTGTTTTTATTATTTATTTTAATTATTATTATTTATTTATTTATTTTTAAATAAATCCAGCCTTAAACCCTAGCCCAAGGCCCAGCCCAAACGGCCCAGCCCAAAACCCCTAGCTACCGGGTCGGGTCGGGTCGGGTCGGGTCGGTCATACCCGAACCCGCCCGCGAGCCCGACCCGCACGACCCTCTCCCCCACGGCTGCGGCCCGCTTCTCCCACCGCATCCGCCGGCCGTGCCGCCTGCCGCTCCGTCCGGCCCGCTCCCCGCGACCCCGACTCCCCCGTCACGTCCCCGCACCCGTCGGCCGACCTCCGCCTCGCCCGGAGCCTCTCCGCCTCCCCGCCTATATAAACCCTAGCTTTCCCCCTCTCCGGTCACACCCTCCACCGTCCGGAGACCCCACCGTGTCCCGCGCCACCCAGCGCCGCCCGCCGCAGCCCTCGCCGCTGCCACCCCACCCTGCTCCGCCCTCCTCCGACGCCGGCCTCTCTCTTCCTCCTCCCCCAGCAGGCCCACAGCCCCTCCGGCCGACCGCTGCGCCGCCGTCACCCGCTCCGCCCAGCCGCCTGCGCGCCGCCGCGCCGCCTCGGCGCCCCCAGCCTCCTCCGGCCGGCCTCCCCCACCGCAGTGCCGACCGCCTCCGGCCGCCTGAGAACCCCCAAACCCTAACCCTAAGTTTCTGTGTCGTGTCGGACACGGAATTTTTGGGTTTTTCGGACCCTGTTCAGGTACGCGTATCTCCCTGCTCGTTTACCCATTTTTGATTCCGTCAGTTGTGTTGCGTAGCCTGCATGACCCCCTCGGTGCCCGTGCAACCCGCTCGGGGCATCGCGTCCTGTGGCGATCGCGAACCGCGATCCAAAAACAGGAAAAATAACGTCCTGATTCACCCTGAAACTGGGTACGCCCCGCCAAACGGGACGACTTGGTCGCGTGCGGTCTTCACAGATACGTGCGCGTCGTTGATATGGACGTGCAGGATTTTGCAGAAGTCGATTCGGGTGTGCGTGCACACCGGAATCAACGCGTATCCGTGGACACCGTCCCGTATCCTCCCTTTCTGGAGCGTATCCTAACTTTGTGTACACACGTCGGATCGAAACGAAACTTGCGACATCGGACTCGTAGCGATACGCTGGTCCTGTGACCCAAGTTTGGTTCGATTCTGAGAACGTTGACGAAATCGCGTGTCGTGGGCCCCACAGGCTCCACTCGACGGGCGATTTTGTGATCGGCTCATCGGAATCCAATTCTGGAAGTTTTATTGGGTTCGTATCATCGTTCCTGACCTGTTGACACTAAGTTTGGCAAATTTGGAGACCTTTGACCCTGACATGTTTTCGGTGCAAAGCGGGCCCACATGTGGACCCCGTTTTGACCCGAAATTGTCGTTTTTGCCCTTGTCTCCAAATTGGACTCAAGGACAGGCATTTCTAGCTGATTGATATTTTCTGGATCTGATGATGATATTTATTTCAGCAACCGGAGTACCACCTGCAATTCCAGCTGAAGTCAGAGCCATAATTGGAGCCGGAACCACAGGCAAGTGTACCTTGCCAAACCCTGCAGCTTTGCTACTAAATTCCTTGACTTATTTATACATCAGTGGACAATTAAACCTTGCCAACTTACAGTAATTTCTGTTATAGTACTTTGCCTGAGTCATTGTATATATATATATAAACTTGTTTAACTGCTTAGCCCAGGACCGAGTGACTTTACTTAGCGTCCGATTACTAGTCGGGTGCCAACCCCGTACGCGGAGTTGTGTAACGTCACATAGACATGGATACTGAGACCCGATATTTCTCGTACTTGTCTTATCAAGTACATCATAACCCAGGACACCTGACACTATTCATGAGACAGAGTCTTCCTGAGACATTCATGGTGATTCTGTATAGAATACAGGACTTGACAGAGAGTATATTTATAGATACTATACGACTTGTTGCATTAGCTATGATCCCGCTTGACATGGACATGAGACGTTATGGTCATGATACGCGTGATTATATTGGATGGGAAGAGTCACACAGACTACAGGTTGATTTTTATATATTATGTCGGCGTCTTAGTCTCACTACGAGATAGACAACCACATGATATCACTGCTACCGGCTCCCCGACACAGAGCTTGTAGTAGTTTCAGCCTGAGTTCTAGTGCTGCTCTTATCTTGTATTTCACTTAGATGGTTACATAGCTTACCCTATTGTTTATTTATTGCTGTACTGTATTTATTTTGGCATGAGCTTTCTTGTACCTTGCTATGTCCCCTGAGGACCTGGATCCGGATTATGTCCCCAGGTATAGCCGAAGAGATCCATCCAGAGATACACCGTACAGGAGCACTTCCAGGAGCTGTACCAGGACCTGAGGACGAGATCGTACTAGAGGACTTCTCCTGAGCATTGGCTGTATATAGTCGGTTATTTCTGTTTCTCTTTCCAGTTCCTTTATTTCCTGTCTATTGGCATTGATGTATCAGACATATTCTCGGATTGTTCCCCGAGACATTTATTGAGATTTGATAGTTATTTCTATTTGCATTATTTTGGCATTTAATCTGTGATTATCTGTTGTGGATGAGATTAGAATAGTTTGTGGCTTGTAACAATTGTTCTATTTACTGTTAGACTACAGCTTAAGCATGCCCTGATGGATCCATTAAATTGGGTTGTCCATCGGTGCGTGCTGCTGGCCATTGCCACGTGTCCAGTCCCTCGATATTTTGGGACTGGGGCTTGACAATAGGACTACCTATAGGAACAAGTTTTAGGCTATTTGGCTTTGTATTATGAGTTCTATATGATATTTTATGTCCATATTGAGAGAATTACGATTTTAACACATCAATTATGTGTCATGAGATCAATTAGATCTAATTAGACTTAGATAGGGGTTATAGGACTAGGTCCGTATCCAAAAATGGATACGTATAGGCCATATCACGGTATTTTGCGATACAATATGATACAGGGCCAATTTTGAGTGATTTACATAATTTTTTATTCATTATATGTTGTAATAACTTCTAAAAGTTGTAATTATAAATATACATGACTTGAGGGAATGATCAATTGTGGAGAATGGAGAGTTTGGTACCTCAATGAGTTGAGTATCATATATATTCTATTTGGTGCACTATAGATATTTGTTTAAATATCTCAATATATATATATATATATATATATATATATATATATATATATATATATATATATATATATATATATATATATATATATATATGTATAGTATATATATATATATATATATATATATATATATATATATATATATATGTGTGTGTGTGTGTGTGTGTGTGTGTGTATATATATATATATATATATATATATATATATATATATATATATATATATATGTGTGTGTGTGTGTGTGTGTGTGTGTTCACTGTGTGAGGTTGTGAGAGTTGTGTTTGAGTGAGTGTCGAGTGGCAGTGGCAGACTTGAGGATGTTGTATTCAAGCTATGGGGGGATCGGGTTTCACATAGTAGCATTAGCAGTATCAGTGGCAGCAGCATGCAGTTGTAGCAGCAGCATGCTCGAGCAGTGCAACATAGCTGCAGCAGTATCAGTGCAGCATAAATGCAGCAGCAAGCAGTTTTCAGCAAGCACATAGCTGCAACAGCAAGAAGCAATAGCTGTAGCAGTATCAGTGCAGCATAGCTACAGCAGCAAGAAGTTTTCAGCAAGCACATAGCTGCAGCAGCAAGCAGAAATAGCACACCAGTATCAGCAACATAGCTGCATAGCAAGAGCAGCAAGCTATACAGCAGCAAGCATCAGCAACTGCAGAGCAGTGCAGTATGCATTGCATTAGGCAATAACACTTAGCATCATTTACAACTGCAGTAGCTTCAGTGTGCATAGATGGGTTTGTGCAATACTTTCAGCAATGTGGGAAAGATTGCAAATTAGTGTGCCACAGTGCACATATTGTGCACAAGGACTGTGGCATGGCATAGCAAGGGGGAGCTCGGGTATGGGCATGAGAGTATGTGGAGGTAGTTAAGGATTAAGGGTAGGTAAGTGATGTTAAGGTTTGATAAGGTAACTGTCATAGATAATATATGTATAGATACTAAGTTTTTCTGTAATAGTTATAACTCATAGGATCAACCAATAAATGTTATACCCTAGTATGATTAGCTAGTATAGGGTATAGCTTGAGATTGATAGTACGTAGTATCTTAATACCTAGATTTATCTATTATGATTAGTACCATTTAGGTACCTTAATAACATTAGCTAGTATAGTAAGGTAATCACTTAGAAACTCAACCAAGACCTAGTATAGCTAGTATTAGCTAGTTAATGATCAATTGAGATCCATTAGCTTAGCAATGACCTAGTGAGCTAGAAATAGACCTAGAAATGGCCTAGAAATTCGTATTAGTGCATTTTAATTCATTTATCATCCATTACACCTAAGTAAAATTGATATTTCATATATATGACTGTGTGACACCAACTTGGGCATCGAGAGACACACCTTTCTCAGGACCTCAGGCGAGTATATCTTTTTGTTAGTTTTTATTTCATAAGTGTATATATCTCATGTTCTAGAACTGTATACTTGATTTCGACACAGTGGTTTCACGGACTGGTACTACATGAATCCTGTCAGGAAATGTTATCACTTACCTTGTTCAACGGGTACTCCTTCACATGTATTTTATCGTGTGTATCGGGTATTGATTTAGTATACTTAGTGTTTACACACTGCTCGTGTTCAGTGTGCCCATATTCGTGTTCGTAACGTGTCGTGATTGGATCCATTGGTATTGGTCGGGGATGGGGAAATATGAGTTGATTATGCGATCAAACCCCAGTGTATTCGTGTACATGTCGATTATATATCACACGTGTAATCAAGTTACCATATTGTATTCGTGTTCAACCTAAACCGATCACATAATGAACTTGTATTCCATGTCACATTAGCTAGATTCCAGTTATTTTTATTATATTGCAAATATTCTATTATATGTTCTTCATTCTAATACATCACATGTTCACTCTAGTTTATTTCATTATATTGTTTAGTTATCTTGTATTCTTTTCTATTACATGTAATATATACTCGATTATGTATTTAAAACTGCTTTCAGAGGTATGTACTTCGTTCCTGTAAACCCCCTGATTTTTTCAAGATTTTTAAAACAGATTTTTCAAAAAATTTCGGGGATTTTTTGGTATTTTTTTACTAATTAAAATCAAGGTATTTTGGCATTAAATAAAATTAAATATTTTTAAATAATATTAAAATATTATGAAAATAATATTTTTGGGTGTAAAATAAAATATTGGACTTAGGGTAATTTTCCTGAAATTTATTGGACCCCAAAAATATTTTAAAAAGCCCAAAACCTATTTTTATTTTAAAATCAAAATAAACCGGGTTGAACCGGGTTCAAACCGGGCTGAACCGGCCTGAACCCGGTCCAACCAAACCGGATCGAACCGCCTGACCCTAACGGGTCGGATCCGGCTGACCCGACCGAACCCGACCCGACCCGGCCCCTCACCCGCTTCCCTCTATCCCCCACGACCCCCCCCCCCCCCGCGTTCTCCGGCGGCCGCCCGCGTCCTCCGGCGCTCCGCCCGCCCCTTTCCGCTCCCCTCGGCCATGATCCCCTCGCCTCCGCCTCCCCCGCTCGGCCCCAGCCCGCCTTCGCCTATTTAAACCCTAAACCCCTCTCTTCTCCGGCCAACATCCTCCCCCCGCCACCTCCCTCGCAGCGCAGCCCGGTCGCCCGAGCTCCTGCGCCGCCTCCCCGCACGCTGCAGCCTCCGGCCCTCGCCGCCTCCGCCGTCCCCTGCCTTCCTCCGGCCGCCAGCAGCCGCCGCAGCTCCGGCGAAGCCCCTAACCCTAACCCTAGAACTCGGACACGTCGTGTCGACACGGACACAGAAATTTCGGTTTTCGGGGCCCTGTTTAGGTACCCATTTCTCTCTCCTTGCTGCCCTGTTTTCTGTTCTGTCTGTTGTAACGCGAACCCTGTGTGACCCTTTCGATGCTCGTGCAACCCGCTCTGTGCATCGCGTCCTGTGGCGATCGCGAACCGCGATCCAAAAACAGGAAAAATAACACCCTGTTTCATCCCGGAACTGAGTGCGTCCCGCCAAACGGGATGACTTGGTCGCGTGCGGTCTTCACCGATATGTGCGCGCCATTGATACAGACGTGCAGGATTTTGCAGAAGTTGATTTGGATGTGCGTGCACACCGGAATCAACGCGTATCCGCCGACAACGTCCCGTATTTGTCTGTTCTGGAATGCGTCATAACTTTGTGTAAACATGTCGGATCAAACAGAAACTTATGCCATCGGACTCGTAGCGATACGCTGGTCATGTGACCCAAGTTTGGTTCGATTCTGAGAACGTTGACAAAATCGCGTATCGTGGGCCCCACAGGCTCCACTTGACGGACGATTTTGTGATCGGTGCATCGGAATCCAATTCTGAAAGTTCCGTTGGGTTCGTATCATCGTTCTGGACTTGTTGACACTAAGTTTGACGAATTTGGAGAACTTTATCCCTGACATATTTTTCGGTGCGAAGCGGGCCACATGTGGACCCCGCTTTGACCCAAAATTGTCATTTTTGCCCTTGACTCCAAATTGGACTCAAGGACAGGCATTTCTAGCTATTTGATATCTTCTGAGCATGATGGTAATATTTGTTTCAGCATCCGGAGATGTTTTTGGAGATTTCACGAATACCAGAGCCACAGTTGGAAACCAAACACCAGGCAAGTGTACCTTGCCAACATTGCAATTCTTGTTACTTATTTCCTCGACTTATATATATATATATTGTTGTACATGCTTGACCTAGGACCATGTGACTTACTTAGCTTTCGATTAATAGTCGGGTGCCAACACCGTACGCGGAGTTGTGTAACGTCGCCTAGAGATGGACATTCGTGACTCTTTACATTCTCGTACTTGTCTTATCAAGTACATCATAACCCAGGACACTTGACACTATTCATGAGACAGAATCTTCCTGAGATATTCATGGTGATTTTGTATAGGTTACAGGATTCGAGACATAGACATTATATTCATAGCTATTATAAGACTTGCTGCATTAGTAATGATCTTGCGTGACATGGACATGAGATATCGTGATTCATGAGACGTGTTATTACATTGGGTGGGGAGAGACACACAGGCTACAAGCTGATTTTATATATATGGTGCCATAGGCCTGCTACATAGTAAACTACATAGTAAACTATATAGTTTAACTGCTACCGGCTCCCCGACACAGAGCTTGTAGTGGTCTCAGCCTGAGTTCTAATGATGCTCTCAACTTGCATATCACATAGCTGGTTATATAGTTTACCCTATTTATTTCATTTACTATTATACTGCATTTTGGCTTGTATCTTCTGTACCTTGTTACGTCCCTCTGAGGACCTGGTCCCTTGCCAGTTTTGCAGCATAGACCGCTGTGGAGCCAGTTTGGAGTTGCTGATGTGTGTTGCTTTGTCATGCAGGAATTTGGTGCCAGGTACTTACATCTTTTCTTCCGAAATATTGGTTATTATTCATATTGATTATTCATCTGCTGATATAGCCTAGTTTTATAGACTCACATTCATTTTCGAGTCTATTCAAGCTTATGGGTTACTGGCGGCCGACTTTAGCACATGTAGCTCATTCTTGTATATTCTGCTCATTGTGGATTGAGGCATGGATATTTATATTCACTTGATTATATAGATAGTGACCCTTTTAGTACAGCTTATACGTATTCGAATCGGACCAGAGTCTGGTCGAATGCGTAGCTGGCATATTACGTATTCCTAGTCCTACGTACTTTGGGACTAGGGCGTGACATATTTTTGTGGTGGCCCATGCAGGTCCTGATTAAATCGTTTCAGTTACTTTTCGGTACCGAACGAGCCTGTAATCAAGGTTAGCAGTGTTAGCATCTCAATCCATAATTGATTTAAAAATTCTTTAGCACTTGATTATCGCCCTTGGACCTCGTAATTGTACTCTTTCAAATCTCCTCGACATCCTAATTATCGTTTATCATCTCTTCCTGTTTCGGAGAGATGAATGATCGTGCACGGTATTTCCTCCAGAAGCAGATCCTCGTCAAGGCAGAAGAAGTTATGCTGGATATAGATATTTGAAGACGGTTACCCTTAGTAGGATAGTAGTGTGAAACCCCAAATCCTGAAAACCGTATTAGTTATTTTTTTATAGTAATTATGTGCTAAAATGAGAATATAGAATTTATTTAATTTTTTATTTGAGGCGTTTGTGCATCTAGGGAATTTTTGGAGCCTTTATAAATTTTTCCTAATTTATTCCACGTAGGAGACCCTGTGGACAGTTGGTAGTTTAATGGTGTTCACAAATATATTTTTCTAGAATTTTATAGGTATATATATATATATATATATATATATATATATATATATATATATATATATATATATGTATATTAGTTAATTAGAAAAAGAAAAAGAAAAGAAATAGAAAGTGGGTTTGGATCCTTAATGGATCCAAACCCAAACCCAAACCCGCAAACCCAAATCCATTCTTCCAAAGCAAAACCATTCCAATCATTTGAAACAGCGGCTGGAGCAAAACTAGAAATTTAGCAAAGAAAGGAAAGAAAGAAAGTTAGAAAGAAAGAAAGGAAAAGAACAAGAAAACAGCGGCAGTAGCAACCCGAGCGGTTCCCCCCCTTCTCCAACCGACTCTCTCTCTCTCTCTCTCTCTCTCTCTCCCTATATATATTAACAAGATCCAAGCCCTAACCCGAATACTCCCTGCTCACCTCCCCTCGCCGGCACAGCGGCAAGCCGACCCCCGCGGCGAGCCAATCCCGTCGGAGAGCTCCGCCTCCCCATGGCCGGAGCGACCCCGACGGAGCAGCAGCTTCTCTCCTCCTCGCCGTGAATCTCCCCGCCCTAAGCCGAGCCCCGCCATCACTTCCGGCCGCCCTCGAGCTCGACGCCATCCCTGAGCTCCGGCCTGACTTCTTTCCCCTCCCACAGCGGCTGACTTCTCCCCTCTTCTCCTCCCCGAGCCCCCTTTCCCCTCCGACCAACGCCACGCCGCCCCACTCCGGTTCAGTTTCCCCCCGACCAGCAGTGCGACAGCCCCAAGCCGCCGTCCCCCGACCGAAGCTCCCCCGTCCGGTCGACAGCAACCCCCTGACCCGCTCCACTGTCCAGTGTTCTTCTCCCCGACCCCTGGCGGCCTCCCTCGTCCGGCCAGCTGAACAACAGCGGCTCTGGACCACCCCGCAATGACCCTGACTCAAGCAGTACCGGACACGGCGCAGTACCGGACACGACAGCAGCTGGACACAGCTCGAACACAGCAACCAGGACACAACACAGTGACCGGACATAGAAAAATTCAATCCACGGAGCCCTGTTCAGGTAACCCGTTCTAACTCCTCGTAGTTCCATTTATAATTCCGTCAGTTTTGACACGTAGGCTATGTGACCCTCTCGGTGCCCGTGCAACCCGCTCGGTGCATCGCATCCTGTGGCGATCGCGGCATGCGATCCAAAAACAGGAAAAATAATGTCCCGACTCACCCCGGAACTGAGTACGCCCCGCCAAACGGGACGACTTGGTCGCACGCGGTCTTTACCGAAACGTGCGCGTTGTTGATACGGACGTGCGGGATTTCGCAGAAGTTGATTCGGATGTGCGTGCACACCGGAATCAACGCGTATCCGCCGACACCGTCCCGTATTCGCCTGTTCTGGAATACGCTACAACTTTGTGTATATGCGTCGGATCGAAATGAACTTGCGCCATCGGACTCGTAGCAATACGCTGGTCCTATGATCCAAGTTTGGTTCGATTCTGAGAACGTCGACAAAATCCCGTATCGTGGGCCCCACAGGCTCTACTTGATGGGCGATTTTGTGATCGGCACATCGGAATCCAGTTATGGATATTCCGTTGGGTTCGTATCGACGTTCTGGACTTGTTGATACTAAGGTTGGCGAATTTGGAGACCTTTGACCCTGACACGTTTTTTGGTGCAAAGCGACCCACATGTGGACCTCGCTTTGACCAAAAACTGTCATTTTTGTCCCTGTGTCCAAATTGGACGAAAGGACAGGCGTTTCTAGCTATTTGATATTTTTTGAGACTGTTAGTGATGTTTATTTCAGCATCCGGAGACATTTATTCTGAGGCCATAGTTTCTGACTTTTGGCATTTGACATCTGGACATTATATTTGCAGCTCCCTTGCCATGCAAGTATACCTTACCTTGTTGTACTGTTTAAATTCAATTATTGTTAGTTACATGTTTATTCATTATATAAATGTGCGCATCCGAGCAGACTCGGGTGCAGTCAACGAAGGCGTTGACGTTAGGAGTAGTATCTGACTTAGTGTCTAGTAGACCCACCTAAAGTTGTGAAGTTATTAATATAACTTTCAGGCCTTGACACGTATCATTACACGTCACAGAGTGAGTTCATGTAGGGACGCGTGCCTCATGTGCGACTGGCCATCAGTGTGAGCAGTATAACCACTACTAGGATTAGTTAGAGACTTAACCATAGTGTGACCCTAGTCTTAAGGAACCAATAGAAATCCAAGGTTGAATACTAAGACTAAAACTCATCCTATGTTTGGATAAATCCAGTTTTACGCCAGAGACCCTTTTGTCCTTGTGGGCGTAAAACCCATTTGATCGATTTGGCATAAGAACCAAACAACTGCCTAGTTGGCGTAAAAGCCAAATAACTTTCTTGGTTGGCGTAAAAACCAAATTATACAGAAGATTGTCTTATTTACGCTGCAGTTATAACAACCGCTACCCATGATCACTTAGTCTTCCTTATCATGCGTATGACACGTCCTAAAAGCTACGTAGGTAACTGCCCTGCATAAACTTGATGATTCTAGAATAGTAGATAACCAGCGTAGAGTAACCTGACTAAGTGTAGAATATAAGGGTAGAATGTGAGCGTATTGTTACAGCCTTAGTTTTCCCCCGCCATGACCTAGTCTCGTGCAGAGATACGCCTCGAGCCTGTGCAAAAAGAAACAGCTTTCGACAGGACATCTGGTTTTGTCTCACCGCGAGCGTAGATGACTTGTATCCAATAAGTCACTAAACGAAAACCTAGGTCCCCGTGCGAATTCATCATCAAACCGTCCTCTCGATCGTTGTACAAGTACTTTTGTCAGATGTCAGGATTCACTAATTCAACTGACAAACTCATGAGTATTTTGTACAACTTTACGCTGCAATGCAGAAGATTTTACGCAAACCTTTTAGGCAAAACTTTACGCAGACAGACTTTCACCCAGACTCTTACGCGCAGACTTTTACGCGGACAGCTCTGAAGCTCTACCTTACGCTTCACTGTTTTACGCGGATAGCTCTGAAGCCATGCGTTAGGCCAAAATGATTTTATCCCTGCTTTACGCAGACAACCTCGAACCCTTGCTTTACGCGGACTTTCTTGAAATCTCTGTTTTAGGCAGACAACCTATAGCTTATGTTAAGATTGTAGAACTTAGAAGGCCATACCTCTGCTTGGTCAACTAGTAACTTAGACAAGGAGTTAGAATAATAACTGTAGAGATTGTAGAGTCTTATCTTTTTGTGATTATGAATTATGTTGTAATTTCTCTCATCATAATCTAGCATACTTAAATTTGCTGTCCTACCTTGACTTATGATGCTATTATAGCCTAGTTTTGCAAGCTTATTCTTTATCGAGCTTGTTCATGACACATGTGTTATTGGGGCCTGATCCACCCCACTAATACAATTGTCTATTCAGAATTAGTGTATTACGGTCTGATCAACCTTAGTGCATTTTGATTCGCCCTTCGCATAACTACTTACGTGGATTGAGATATATAGTGATTAGTAGACAAATGTACTTACCCTCTAGATATGTCTGAACATATCGTATCTGTTACATAACTGTACCGATGCGAGTATGTGAATAGAAAATTATCAAAATAGCATTTTAATCCACAACTGTCTTGACAATTTCCATTGAATTCTTTAAACGCCTTGATCCCAACACTTCTAATCTATTACCTTCCCCTTGAACTCTTGATTACTGTTTTTTGTCTTCCCTTATTTCGGAAAGACGAAACCTCGTACTTAGTATAAATACGAAAGTGTATTATTTCTGTAGCCATTTCTGTTTGTTTCTTGGGTAATTACCAAACCCTATTATTAGATTAGTTTGTAGTTTAAAACTGTACTATTTTTTTAGAATGACCTTCGCTACCTGCCTACGTTTTATTACGTTCCTGATACCTGCATCACCATGGCAGCATAAAATTTTATTTTTGCCTCGTAACTTGGGTCAAGTTCAGAACTCAAGTGTTATAATGAAGGAATATATCATTTTGCTGTCAGGAGTCTAAATGAATTTTACCTGGATGAACAATTGACTGACTCCTGAAGGGATAGCAGCACCTATGACTAGGTTGACTTTTTAGGATTAAGAATTCCTATGGACCAACGAGTGTCAAGCCGCTTTCGAGGAGTTGAAGAAGCGACTGACCACAACACCCGTATTGACTATTCCATCCGGATCAGGCGGTTGTGATCTACAGACGCATCAGGAAAAAGTTTGGGATGCGTATTAATACAGGATGGCAAGGTAATGGTATATGCATCTAGACAATTATGAGTACATGAGAAGAATTTGGAACTTGCAACCGTCGTAATTACTCTGAAGCTATGGAGACATTACTTATATGAGACAAATCCTAAGATTGCACGGCATACCAGTCAGCATTCTACCAGACAAGGATTCGCGTGACCAGAGCGGGTGGTCAACCCCGTAGAGACAGTTAAGTAAATACAAGGACACTTGCAAGTAGTGCAAGACAGACAAGCAGTGGGCAGACTGTCATCATCGTTCCTTGGAATTCAAAAAGGACGATCATGTCATCTTGAAGATCTCACCTACTAGAGACACCTTTCAATTCGGAGGACGCAGCAAGTTGAGGCCAAGTTATATTGGACCAGTGACGTGCTAGAAAGAGTGGGAGTAGTGGCAAATCAACTTGCGCTACCACCTTCACTTGAAGGAGTACTTGATGTATTCCACGTATCGCAACTCAGGCAATATGTGACAGACAGCGGTCAGGTTCTAAACCATTCGGAGATCACCATTAGGCCGGGCTTGTCATATCAAGAGCAAACCGTGGGAATCCTTGATCATCGAGAAAAGGTATTGAGGAATCAGTCTATTCCCTTGATCCACGTGGCATGGAAGTATGTCGCGCCAGGAGAATCAACTTGGAAGCGCGAGTACGACATGCGTAAATGTTTTTCGAACCTATTCGTAGAACAAGGTATAAAATTAATTTGTTAATTTATACCTTATGCCATCCTTGACTTCTACCGAGGCTTAATTTTAATTTCGAGGACGAAATTTTTATAAGTTGGGTAGATTGTGAAACCCCAAATCCTGAAAACCGTATTAGTTATTTTTTTATAGTAATTATGTGCTAAAATGAAAATATATAATTTATTTAATTTTTTATTTGAGGTGTTTGTGCATCTAGCGAATTTTTGGAGCCTTTATAAATTTTTTCTAATTTATTCCACGTAGGAGACCCTGTGGACAGTTGGTAGTTTAATGGTGTTCACAAATATATTTTTCTAGAATTTTATAGGTATATATATATATATATATATATATATATATATATATATTAGTTAATTAGAAAAAGAAAAAGAAAAGAAATAGAAAGTGGGTTTGGATCCTTAATGGATCCAAACCCAAACCCAAACCCAAACCCACAAACCCAAATCCATTCTTCCAAAGCAAAACCATTCCAACCATTTGAAACAGCGGCTGGAGCAAAACTAGAAATTTAGCAAAGAAAGGAAAGAAAGAAAGTTAGTAAGAAAGAAAGGAAAAGAACAAGAAAACAGCGGCAGTAGCAACCCGAGCGGTTCCCCCCCCTTCTCCAACCGACTCTCTCTCTCTCTCTTTCTCTCTCTCTCTCTCCCTATATATATTAACAAGATCCAAGCCCTAACCCGAATACTCCCTGCTCACCTCCCCTCGCCGGCACAGCGGCAAGCCGACCCCCGCGGCGAGCCAATCACGCCGGAGAGCTCCGCCTCCCCATGGCCGGAGCGACCCCGACGGAGCAGCAGCTTCTCTCCTCCTCGCCGTGAATCTCCCCGCCCTAAGCCGAGCCCCGCCATCACTTTCGGCCGCCCTCGAGCTCGACGCCATCCCTGAGCTCCGGCCCGACTTCTTCCCCCCCCCCCCACAGCGGCTGACTTCTCCCCTCTTCTCCTCCCCGAGCCCCCTTTCCCCTCCGACCAGCGCCACGCCGCCCCACTCCAGTTCAGTTTCCCCCCCGACCAGCAGTGCGACAGCCCCAAGCCGCCGTCCCCCGACCGAAGCTCCCCCGTCCGGACGACAGCAACCCCCTGACCCGCTCCACTGTCCAGTGTTCTTCTCCCCGACCCCTGGCGGCCTCCCTCGTCCGGCCGGCTGAACAACAGCGGCTCCGGACCACCCCGCAACGACCCCGACTCGAGCAGTACCGGACACAGTGCAGTATCGGACACGACAGCAGCTGGACACAGCTCGGACATAGCAACCAGGACACAACACAGTGACCGGACACGGAAAAATTTAATCCACGGAGCCCTGTTCAGGTAACCCATTCTAACTCCTCGTAGTTTCGTTTTTAATTCCGTCAGTTTTGACACGTAGGCTATGTGACCCTCTCGGTGTTCGTGCAACCCGCTCGGTGCATCGCATCCTGTGGCGATCGCGGCACGCGATCCAAAAACAGGAAAAATAATGCCCCGACTCACCCCGGAACTGAGTATGCCCCGCCAAACGGGACGACTTGGTCGCACGCGGTCTTTACCGAAACGTGCGCGTCGTTGATACGGACGTGCGGGATTTTGCAGAAGTTGATTCGGATGTGCGTGCACACCGGAATCAACGCGTATCCGCCGACACCGTCCCGTATTCGCCTATTCTGGAACACGCTGTAACTTTGTGTACACGCGTCGGATCGAAACGAAACTTACACCATCGGACTCGTAGCAATACGCTGGTCCTATGATCCAAGTTTGGTTCGATTCTGAGAACGTCGACAAAATCCCGTATTGTGGGCCCCACAGGCTCTACTTGATGGGCAATTTTGTGATCGGCACATTGAAATCCAGTTATGGACATTGCGTTGGGTTCGTATCGACGTTCTGGACTTGTTGACACTAAGGTTGGCGAATTTGGAGACCTTTGACCCTGACACATTTTTTGGTGCAAAGCGACCCACATGTGGACCCCGCTTTGACCGGAAACTGTCATTTTTGTCCCTGTGTCCAAATTGGACGAAAGGACAGGCGTTTCTAGCTATTTGATATTTTCTGAGACTGTTAGTGATGTTTATTTCAGCATCCGGAGATATTTATTCTGAGGCCATAGTTTCTGACTTTTGGTATTTGACATCTGGACATTATATTTGCAGCTCCCTTGCCAGGCAAGTATACCTTGCCTTGTTGTACTGTTTAAATTCAATTATTGTTAGTTACATGTTTATTCATTATATAAATATGCGCATCCGAGCAAACTCGGGTGCAGTCAACGAAGGCGTTGACGTTAGGAGTAGTATCTGACTTAGTGTCTAGTAGACCCACCTAAAGTTGTGAAGTTATTGATATAACATCCAGGCCTTGACACGTATCATTACATGTCACAGAGTGAGTTCATGTAGAGACGCGTGCCTCATGCACGACTGGCCATCAGTGTGAGCAACACGTGTAACGGTATGTAGCTTAATTATTTAATGAGACTTGCATCATAGTAGGAGGTGTCCAAGTCATTTTCACGACTTGTACATCTATATTGGGCGGGAAAGACATCTAGTAGGCGTATGGGACACCCCCCTCGTTGAGTTTTTATCCTTCGTTCCATGCTCCTCGGAGATGGACGATTGCAGAGCTACCCGTGTGTCCGGGGGCATATGACACATATACTAGCCGGTCATGACGATTGGTGAATTATGTCAGCATATGTCAAGCCTACACATCCCCATGCGTACTATCAGGTCTTTAAATTGCATTCACTTACATGGTTAGCACACCCCATTTATTTATTCAGTATTTACATTATGGCATGTCATTTTTTATGTATCTTGCTATGTCCCTCTGAGGACCTGGTCCCCTGCCAGGTGTATATGTTCTTGAGTATTCACAGGAGCACAGATCCGGACAGGTTACGTATATTCAGAGGAGGTCTTCTCTTCGAGCTTCGTAATTGTCAGATGTTGTTCTTATATGGTGTGTATCTGGTTTATTTTATATTCTATTTTGGCAGTAGATTTATTTCCATCCGACTGTCATTCTTAGTTATTTACTGTTGATGTTTAGTTACCTAGTTATTGGTTATTCATGTATATTTGATTTCTGTGGATGAGATTTAGATATTATCCTGTGACTTGTGATTAATTATACCACTGGTGAACTATTGTTCATTATACAGCGTACGCGCGTATATATGGTTTCCATATATTGGAGTTGCCATATATACGGGCGCCTGGCATGGTTACGTATCCTAGTCCTACGTATTTTGGGACTGGGGCGTGACAAGTAGATAGGTTATTCCTATATACTAGGGTTAGTGTAGATTTAGCATGCGAATTGAATATAATATCAGAGGCCTAGAACTAATAGAACCTCACCCTTGCTTATAGGTAGCAAGTAATTTGGAAGTATTGGAAGAAAGAAAAGAGGGTTTGACTCTAAATATTTTAGGGAATAAGCTAGGGATCAGATGTGACTCATGATGGTGATACAAGGAATTGCATTGTGACCATAAAAAAATGGAACCTTAGATAGCAGGCCATAGTGGTTAAATCTTTAGATATCTTGTGACTTTTAGTATCAAGATTTGATCTAATGACCCAGCTGTTACACCCCTACTATTTTGCAGAAGAAGAATAGGACGGTACGTCTAGGTATAGGACATTGAACCCTGTAACCATCAAGAATCGGTCTTCCTTGCCATGCATTAACAACCTATTTGACCAGTTGAGTGATGCGAGTGTATTCTCAAATATAGATCTTGGATTCGATTATCTCCAGATTAGAGTACATAGAGAGGATATACAAAAAATAGCCTTCAGGACCAAGTATGGACACTAGGAGCTCTTAGTTATGCCGTTAACCAATGCACCATCTGTGTTCAAGAGTTTGATGAAAGGAGTTTTTTACCTGGACAAGTTAGTGGTTGCATATTGATGACATCTTGATATATTCCAAGAGCCACGTAGAGCACGAGCAGCACTCTTTCAGCAGGCCCGACAGCAGAAGAGGGCACCACCACAAGGGCATGGGACAAGCTTTCGCAATAACCTTAGAGAACGCGCAGACTCATGGAGTAGCTAATGTGCGTAAGTGATTCATAGTTATCCGTTTCTAGCATTGCTTTAGCTCGTGCCTATTGGTTCGTGACCTTAGCCTTAACCTAGTAATTTGGAGCTTGTTAATAATAACCTAATTTTTCTAAAAGCTGTAGTTTTCTTGCTTTAACTAGATTTTCTTCACTCTGGAAAGTGCATAACTTTCATTCTTAGGGAAACGATATTTCCCTAGGTGTCTTGTGATGTGTTTTGAATAATGCTTGCAATCGTGTCATCTCTGTTGATCGGTTATTCTTTGATTGCGAGGACGCAATCCTCTTAAGGGGGGTAGATTGTAAACCCCCTGATTTTTTTAAGATTTTTAAAATGGATTTTTCAGAATTTTTTGAGGATTTTTTGGTATTTTTTTACTAATTAAAATCAAGGTATTTCGGCATTAAATAAAATTAAATATTTTTAAACAATATTAAAATATTATAAAAATAATATTTTTGGGTGTAAAATAAAATATTGGACTTAGGATAAATTTTTTTGGAATTTATTGGACCCCGGAAACATTTTTAAAAGCCCAAAACCTATTTTTATTTTAAAATCAAAATAAACCGGGTTGAACCGGGTTCAAGCCGGGCTGAACCGGCCTGAACTCGGTCCAACCAAATCGGACCGAACCGCCTGACCCTAACGGGTCGGATCCGGCCGACCCGACCCGACCCGACCGAACCCGACCCGACCCGACCCGACCCCTCACCCGCTTCCCTCTCTCCCCCACGACCCGCACCCCCCCGCGTTCTCCGGCGGCCGCCCGCGTCCTCCGGCGCTCCGCCCACCCCGCTCCATTCCCCTCGGCCATGATCCCCTCGCCTCCGCCTCCCCCGCTCGGCCCCAGCCCGCCTCCGCCTATTTAAACCCTAAACCCCTCTCTTCTCCGGCCAACATCCTCCCCCCCGCCACCTCCCTCGCAGCGCAGCCCGGCCGCCCGAGCTCCTGCGTCGCCTCCCCGCGCGTCGCCGCCTCCGGCCCTCGTCGCCTCCGTCGTTCCCTGCCTCCCTCCGGCCGCCAGCAGCCGCCGCAGCTCCGGCGAAGCCCCTAACCCTAGAACTCGGACACGTCGTGTCGACACGGACACAGAAATTTTGGTTTTCGGAGCCCTGTTCAGGTACCCATTTCTCTCTCCTCGCTGCCCCATTTTCTGTTTTGTCTGTTGCAACGCGAACCCTGCGTGACCCTCTCGATGACCTTGCAACCCGCTCGGTGCATCGCGTCCTGTGGCGATCGCGAACCGCGATCCAAAAACAGGAAAAACAACGCCCTGTTTCACCCCGGAACTGAGTGCGTCCCACCAAACGGGACGACTTGGTCGTGTGCGGTCTTCACCGATACGTGCGCACCGTTGATACGGACGTGCAGAATTTCGCAGAAGTTTATTTGGATGTGCGTGCACACCGGAATCAACGTGTATCCGCCGGCAACGTCCCGTATCCGTCTGTTCTGGAACGCGTCGTAACTTTGTGTACACACGTCGAATCGAAATGAAACTTGTGCCATCGGACTCGTAGCGATACGCTGGTCCTGTGACCCAAGTTTGGTTCGATTCTGAGAACGTTGACAAAATCGCGTATCGTGGGCCCCATAGGCTCCACTTGACGGGCGATTTTGTGATCGGCGCATCGGAATCCAATTCTGGAAGTTCTATTGGGTTCGTATCATCGTTTTGGACTTGTTGACACTAAGTTTGATAAATTTGAAGAACTTTGTCCCTGACACATTTTTCGGTGCGAAGCGGGCCACATGTGGACCCCGCTTTGACCCAAAATTGTCATTTTTGCCCTTGACTCTAAATTGGACTCAAGGACAGGCATTTCTAGCTATTTGATATCTTCTGAGCATGATGGTAATGTTTGTTTTAGCATCCGGAGACGTTTTTGGAGATTTCACGAATACTAGAGCCATAGTTGGAAACCAAACACCAGGCAAGTGTACCTTGCCAACATTGCAGTTCTTGTTACTTATTTCCTCGACTTATATATATATTGTTGTACATGCTTGACCTAGGACCATGTAACTTACTTAGCGTCCGATTAATAGTCGGGTGCCAACACCGTACGCGGAGTTATGTAACGTCACCTAGAGATGGACATTCGCGACCCTTTACATTCTCGTACTTGTCTTATCAAGTACATCATAACCCAGGACACTTGACACTATTCATGAGACAGAATCTTCCTGAGATATTCATGGTGATTCTGCATAGGTTACAGGATTCGAGACATAGATATTATATTCGTAGCTATTATAAGACTTGCTGCATTAGTAATGATCTTGCGTGACATGGACATGAGACATCGTGATTCATGAGACGTGTGATTACATTGGGTGGGGAAAGACACACAGGCTACAAGCTGATTTTATATATATGGTGCCATAGGCCTGCTACATAGTAAACTACATAGTAAACTATATAGTATAACTGCTACCCGGCTCCCCGACACAGAGCTTGTAGTGGTCTCAGCCTGAGTTCTAGTGATGCTCTCAACTTGCATATCACATAGCTGGTTATATAGTTTACCCTATTTATTTTATTTACTATTACACTGCATTTTGGCTTGTATCTTCTGTACCTTGTTACGTCCCTCTGAGGACCTGGTCCCTTGCCAGTTTTGCAGCATAGACCGCTGTGGAGCCAGTTTGGAGTTGCTGATGTGTGTTGCTTTGTCATGCAGGAATTTGGTGCCAAGTACTTACATCTTTTCTTCCGGAATATTGGTTATTATTCATATTGATTATTCATCTGCTAATATAGCCTAGTTTTATAGACTCACATTCATTTTTGAGTCTATTCGAGCTTATGGGTTACTGGCGGCCGACTTTAGCACATGTAGCTCATTCTTGTATATTCTGCTCATTGTGGATTGAGGCATGGATATTTATATTCACTTGATTATATAGATAGTGACCCTTTTAGTATAGCTTATACGTATTCGAATCAGACCAGAGTCTGGTCGAATGCGTAGCTGGCATGTTATGTATTCCTAGTCCTACGTACTTTGGGACTGGGACGTGACAGTTCCAATCCTGACTGGATATATTTTTCAGATGATTGGCTCGTAGACCAGTGTCCCACATGCTACAGACCGCAGGATGGTGTACCATTATAGGATACTCATTTAGAGCATAAGGACTTAGTACCAGAGCCTGAGGAGGTTTAGATTATTTATTGGATTTGTATTAGACTTTATTTGAGATTTTTGGCATGTATATATTATTTCAGACTTGTAGATATCTTGTGATTCTTTTCCTTCGTTATTCCATCTCGTGTTTTATCTTTCTTAGTTTTCATTGTGATTAAGTATAGCTTATCATTTATCAGAAACCATATTGTTCCTCCGTTTGGAGTTGAGATGATTGACAGGTACCATGTGTATATATTGTATGAGATATTTAGTTAGTAGAGGTGACCCAGACAACGTTCTACCATCGATGCTGCGGCGTAGGCTGGACGTACCCACGTACTAGTGTTTGAATATCCTGGTGCGGGTCATGACAGTTGAAACTCATAAATGACTATGACTTAACGATTGCTTACATGCCGGGAAAAACAAATGTGGTAGCGGACACTTTAAGTCAGAAGTTTGTGGGTTTACTATAAATAGACGGCCGAGTACTACGAGATCTAGAGGCAATGGACATCGAACTCATATTTCAAGGCCAAGGGGCGCAGCTGTCTCAACTACAACTTGAACCGAGTTTGCGGAAAAAGATAAAGTTCGCTCAAAAGGACGACATATTTCGGAAGAAGATGCGCAAGCTAATTTCGACAGGGAAGGCAACCAACTTCGTGGAAGACACAAGTGGAATGTTGTAAGTGAAGGAAAGATTGTGCGTTCCTAACGATCTAAAACTCTGAAGAGAAATCATTTCGGAAGCCCACTATGCAAAGTATTCTTTACATCCGGGGAGCACCAAGATGTATAAGGACTTGCACCCCACTTTTTGGTGGCACGACATAAAACGGGATATGACAACCTTTGTGTCGCAATGTATGGCTTGTCAACAAGTAAAAGCCGAACACCAACGGCCAGGCGGGGAGCTGCAGAACCTCGCTATTCCCGAGTAAAAATGGGACAATATCGTAATGGACTTCATCATGGGTTTTCCAAAGACGATGTGGGAGAATGATGTAATTTGAGTCATTGTTGAGAGATTGACTAAGTTAGCACATTTTATCGCGATCAAAGTAACATGGAGCGTCGATCGGTTAGCACAGATTTATATTGACAAAATTGTTCGACTCCATGGGGAACCCGCCATGATCGTTTCCGACAGAGACGGATGATTCTTGTCACATTTTTTGATGAGCCTACAATCTGCAATGGGAACAAAGTTGAATTTTAGTACTGCATATCATCCTCAAACAGATGGCCAGACGGAGAGGATGAACGAAATACTTGAAGATATGTTGCGGCTGTATGCCATAGACTTAAAAACTAGTTGGGACACGCACTTGCCGTTAGAGGAATTTGCTTATAACAATAGTTATCAGCCGAGCATTCAGATGGCATCATATGAAGCATTGTATAGAAGGAAGTGTCTGTCACACTCTAGCCCCAAATATCGAGGGACTAGCCACATGGCAATGGCTAGCAGCACAACTCCAATGGACAAACCCAATTTAACGGACCCGTTAGAGTGTACTTAATTTGTACTATCTAAGTAATAATATAGCTATATCTCAATCCACAAGGTCATAAAATATCAACAATAGACAACATATATCCTAGTGTGCACCATAATCAATACTTGTCTGAATAGACTCGAAGAAATAACAAGAGTCTACAAAACTAGGCTATAGTAGCAGAAATAGTAACGAGAAATGATAAACATAACTATGGTAGAAATAATAACTGTACATGAGTACAATGCCTACATGAAGAGCAATATCCATCAGCATATCCAGAAATTCCACCACCGTCTATGCTGTAAAACTGGCAAAGGACCAGGTCCTCAGATGAACGTAATAAGGTACAATAAATAGTATGCCAAAGTAACAGTAAGAATATGCCAAGTGCTCAAGGGTAACTATCATAACCAACTATGTGAATGCATCTGAGAACGTACTCGTCCACTAAACCACCTGGGCCTGTAGGTCTGCATAGACACGACAGTAGCTACTACTACTAGGGTGGTTTAGCGGAAGAGTATGTTCTCAGATGCATTCACATAGTTGGTTATGATAGTTATCCTTGAGCACTTGGCATATTCTTACTATTACTTTGGCACCTACATGCAACTCTTGATGACAATGCAATGTTCCACTACTACTAAGGTATATCGTGCAAGAGTTGCATGTATAAGGTATTATGATGACAATACAATCTAATGATACCCAATTTTGCATACGAAAGTCGGCACCCGAATACAACTCGGAAGCTAAGTATCGTAACGATCTTAGGGTCACAACAAATACATGCAAAGAACTAAAAATAAGCAAAATCTAGAAATAGTATAGAGCACAAATACTGGAACAAAGGTAAGGTACACTTGAATGTTGCCGGCTGCTGTGGTACTGTCTGACTTGTGTCCTCAATTGAAGGTGCAAAGGATCCAAGTTGTCCTATTATAACATGTTATAATCAATACTCACAATCTAATCTAATTAATATAGAAGAATAAGATCGTTGCACAACGCCGACTAGTATTACGGCGTTCATGCCAACAATCAAGCAGTCATATGGCGTAGGATAGCATGCCAATAAGCACGTACCATTCTACTGTCTATTACGTTGTGAGGGTCTCGTACATCATGTTATCATACGTATATTTAGACAGTTATGAGTTCCGATACACGTATTCATATATGTACGTAGACACGACATGATGCTCCAAAACTCGCAACAATGCTAAACTACTTCGAACATGCATGTAGTCAATCAAACACGCATGTAGACAATAATTAACTAAAATAAATATAATTTAATTTCTGGAATTATATATTAATGTGGAAAATACTAAAACAGTCGTTGTTGCATGCACAAAGTTTCGTTGCGCGTAGACTAGGTGTTCTGGCAACTTGATAACTAGTTTGTGGATGCAAGGTTGCTATCTTGAGTAAAAACTCCTTTAATATATGAAAATATATTAATTAATATTTTGAAAATTATCATTTAATTTCTGGAAATTCATATTTTAAAATAAAATAACAACATGCTATAAAACTAGGTTAATATGGTTAACACATTGTCATGAATTGGTTTCGTGTCATCAATGAGTAGTTTTGCATATAAAACTAGGGTTTTTAGTGCATGGAGGTTTCATAATTTTTCATCTAAAATGTTTATGGTTTTATACAAGGGTTTTCATATGGGAAAATATTCATTAAATAGAAGTTATGAAACTTATGTGTTCGTGATTACGGCGGAGGCTTTTCTTGCGACACCGGCCTTTTGGAGTGCCAAACGGACTCCAAACTTCAACTTGAGAGGGGTCTTGGGGGATTCACATATGATGTAAATATAGGGTTTTGAGAGATTTTTTCTGCTGTGGGGGTGCCCGAACTTCTGCTGCAACCAGCAGCAGTTTTTGGCCTCAAGGGGTGGCCGAATGCTCCTTGTGGGTTGGTCGGCCCTTAGGGCTTGCATGGAGGCTTGGGGTGATGGAAAATATGAAGTAGAGAGGGAGAGAAAGGTCCTTGGTCGTGGAAGGAGAGGTGAAAGTCGGCTTGGAGGTGGCGGCCAAGAAGGAAAGAAGTTAGGGTTAGGGTTTGTGAAGGGGAGTTACTATATATATAGTTATTGGTTGTTGGGCCCCTTTGTTTGGGTTTGTAATGGGATTTAAGCTTGGGTTCAGATATAACCCTTAGTGAGTCTTTGGGTTCACTTGGATCAAGTTGGTTGGGTCTTGGTTGGGTTTGAGTGCAAGTGCACAAGAAGGTTCCCTGTCGGTGTCACAACTAGGACAGTTGTTGCGTTATTGGATTGTTGTGCATGTGCGAGGGTTTAAGTGTAAAAAATATATATTAATGAGTGAGGGTTGAGAGTGGGATTTTGTACATGCCTCATGGTAATTGGTGTGAGAGTCCAAGTAGGGTGTTTGGGCTCGGTTGGGTATTCAACTAGTCAACTGGAGGTAGTTTTACGATATCAAAGGTTCGTGATGTTTGTCAATATTTTTGGAGCATGGAGGAGAAAACTAATGCAACACCCATGTCCCAAGTGTATTAAATACAGTCAGGATCATTAATATGAATTTTGTTTGAAGAAAAAGATTGTGCATGCTCAAAATATTCAAGCCATGGCAAAGTGTCATATATATAAAAGAAGGATTTAGAAATTAATTCTTTAAATCTATGTAATTAAATAAAATAATAAAAATAATTATAAATTACCAAATTATTCTTATTCCAAAATGAGGGGGCTTACAGTGTCAATCACCGATATACTGGAAGGAAGTCGGCGAGCGACAGGTACTCGGACCGGAACTAGTTGAGCAGGCCGTCGAGAAGGTCCGCATGGTTCGAGACAGACTTCGCATCGCGCAAAGCCGTCAGAAGAGTTATGTAGATACCCATCGGCGACCATTAGAATTCATAATGGGGGACCACGTGTTCTTGAAAGTTACACCGATGCAAGGTGTAATGCGGTTCGGGGACAAAGACAAGCTAAGTCCAAGGTTTGTTGGTCCCTTCGAGATTCTAGAGAGAGTGGCAACGGTAGCTTCTCAGATGGCACAACCACCGGCCTTAGCGGATGTGTACGATGTCTTCCACGTTTCTCAACTACGAAAGTACATGCATGACCCAAGTCACGTAGTTAAATTTGATCAACTGGTGCTGAGTGTAGACTTGTCATACTCGGAGGAACCTATGCAAATTTTGGACCGCAAGGAGAAGGTTCTGTAAAACCGTTCGGTACTCTTGGTTCGCGTGCAGTGGTAGTGTAAACCCCCTCCCCCAAAAATAGGTATTTTGTGTATATTTTATATTATTATATTATTATAGATGTTGAATTTTTCTAGAGTATTCTCTTAGTTAATTAAAAAATAAATTTTTTGATATATTTACTTATATAAATATTTATTTAGAATCATTTGAGGCTATTTTAGATTTTTAGATATTTTCAAGAATTTTTGTAATTAAAAACTAGAAAACGTAAATTTTTAGGACTTTCAGGATTTACTATGAGACCATACTTGCATGTTGTTACTACCAAACATTTATTTTAGAGTTAAAATATTTAAATATATTTTTTGTAATTTATTTAGAATTTTAAAGATTTTTGGAATTTTTGAGGATTTATTTGGATATATAAAGTCTTAATATTAGATAGATGCTAATTTAGTGTTAATAGATATTAATAAGGTTATATATAAATTATTTGTATTATCTTTAATTCTATTTAGGATTATAAATTATTGAGATAAATTTAAACTATATTTTAAACTAATTCAAATCCTGAGCCTACTAGGAAAGCAACTTCATGCATATCATATCCTTATTTAAACTGATCCTAATCATATCCAAATTAGGCAATCCTAGTCGTATTCAATTAAGTAGTCTCCACCATTATAAATACCTATTAGACTTATGGAATAAACTCATCTTTCATATTTTTCTTCTCCAAACTTCTCTCTTTTTTGTCCAAAAATAGTCAAAATTCGTTATAAATTCAACCTCATTTTCTAGTAGTTATGACGACTTATAAAGACGATATCCCTAGCTCCGGACTCCAAACATGCTCCAATTTTTTTTATTAGAACCATATCAAGGTTAGTTTTTTGAATATATAATTTATTTTAATAATTTCTGAACCTATTTTTCCAAAAAATTCTAAAAGTGTCAGTTGTCCAAAATCAGACGCGTTTCGGTGTTTTTAAGATTTCGGGAGATTCCGAACTCAGAATTACGAGCCGTTTGAAGTCTCAAAAAGCTGACATGAGAAAATTTTATAAAATTATTTTTCCAGAAATTAACATGCAATTTTAATCTACTGTAAAATTCGTGCAACATAGACATAAATAGGAAATTACTGAAAACTGTCATCTGTGCGCACTTGTGGCCATAACTCTTTACCGACTTATGATTTTAGGAAACCATCGATTTCGACATTCATGTAGCACTGAAATATATAGAATTCTATACACAAATCAAGGATTTGAGTTAGTTGACTTTTTGGTCGACAGATTGCCTCGATTTGCTTGACACGGATCCCAAATTCGTAAAGTTGACTTTCTTTGGACCAAAATTATGGTTTAACAATAAAATCAGATAATAATAAGATTAAATACTATTTTAGATTATTTTATTTAGAATTAAAATAGATTAAAATGGAGGAAACTATTCACCCACTTTTGTAACCTAACTTATTTAATTTATGTGACGGGTAGATCGGACGACGCCTTGAGTTGCGACTTCATCTTTTTTCAGAGCAGGCAAGTATACCTTGCCATTTTACTATAATTTATATTCCATATGGTGTATGCATTTTATTTATGTTATTTAGTTCATATATTTTAACTGCTATATAAACTGTGCGTCCAAGAATAACTTGGGTGCAATGACGATGGCGTCGTATTTTGTCTTTATTATATATTATAAATGTTAACCTAGTTTTATGAGACCATCCCATTATCATGAGGCATTCTTATATTTCATTTGTCCGTGATATATTTCTTACACGAGTTATGAGTCTCATATAGATCACGGACTTACGTATTGACTGATCATCAGTACGTATGGGATGTACGATAGAAAATAACTGCTAATAGAGATATGTTAGAAGACTTGGCAGTTATTAAAGGTCTTATCGTGTCATGGATATGTCATAAATAGTGCATGGGGTGGAGAGAACAACAATTAAGGCGTTTGGGCTCCTTTGCACTTTTTTTGTGTAACCCGCACGCTCCGCCGGAGATGCGTGGTTAGATGACCCCTATATTATTATCTACAGGCGGCCTCTGACATTCAAAAGACATCATACTTTTTAGGCCCCTATTCTCTGAGAGAATTATGCCAATCTCATTTTAGCCAGATAGCCCATGTGTTGGAAAGTTGTTCTCAAAAGTGCATTCACATAGACGGTTAGGCGACCCTTTGGATATTTATTTTTAGTACTTTATTGGCATACTTCTATGTATCTTGTTACGTCCCTCTGAGGACCTGGTCCCTTTCCAGGTGTAGACGATCATGACTATTCGCAGGAGCACGGATCGGGACTTGCTACTCCATTCTCTTTCAAGAATGTCTTTCCTTCGAGCCTCTCTGATCATTAGATGATGTACTTATTATGTTTACTTTTATATTCTAGTTTGGTAGTAGATTTGTCTCCATCCAACTATTAGTTCTTCTCGACTAGTTTATATTTGGTTTATTGACATATATGATCATTTATTTCTTTATGATTTTTGTGGATGAGATTTAGTTATGTAATCCCCCTGATTTTCAAAATTTATAAATTTGGATTTTTTCTGAATTTTCTGGAATTTTCTTGGATTTTTCTGTAATTAAATTCAGGTATTTTAAATATTAAAGGATTTTTAAATATTATTAAATAATACTAAAATATTATGAAAATAATATTTTATGGTGTAAAATGAAAAACCAGACCTAGGATAATTTTCCGGGAATTTATTGGATCCCGAAAGCATTTTTAAAAGCCGAAAACCTATTTTTAAATGATTAATTAAATAAACCACCAATAGACCGGGCTGAACCGGGTTCAAACCGGCCTGAACCGGCCTGAACCCGGTCCAGCTGAACTGGACCGGCCGAACCGCCTAGCGGGTCGGGCTGGGTCAGCCCAACCCGCACCCGTCCACCCGCCAACCCGCAGACCCGCCCGACCTAACCCCTCTCTTACTTCAGCTTCCCCTCCGGCCGTTACGCCGCCGGCGACTCTCCGGCTTCCCTAACGTCCGCCACCGCCCGCTTGCATCATGACCCTTCGCCTCCGCCGGCCGCAACCGCCGCCGCTCCCTCTCCCATCCCCGACCCTATATAAACCCTAGGATCCCCAGCTCCGGCGATCCCTCCGTGCTTCCCCGCCGACCGCCGTGTCCGCCCGATGCCGTCTCCTCCGCCCAGCGACCCTCCAGCACCTCCGCCTCCCACAGACACAGCGCCACCCTCCTCCCTGCCTCACCCCGCCCGGCTCCGTCACCAGCCACCACCCCGTAGAACCTTCCCTGACCCCGCTGCCTCCGGCCAGAGACGCCGCATCCTCGCCGCAGCCTCGCCGTGCCGCCCGCCTCTGTCCGGCGAACCACCCGCCACCCTCCACAGTCCCCTCTGCTCCGACGAGCCCAGCCATCTCCGGCGGACACAGGAACCCTAACCCTAACCCTAGTGTCTCGTGTAGGACACGAGTCGGACACAAGATTTTCAGGTTTTCGAAACCCACTTCAGGTACCCGTAACTTCTTGCTCGTAGCCCGGATTTCAATTCCGTAAATTGCATCGCGTAGCCTGTTTGACCCTCTCGGTGCCCGGATAAACCGCTCGGGGCATCGCGTCCTGTGGTGATCGTACACCGCGATCCAAAAACAGGAAAATCCAGACCCTGTTTTACCCCCGGAACTGAGTACGCCCCGCCAAACGGGATGACTTGGTCGCGTGCGGTCTTTACAGATACGTGCATGTCGTTGATACGGACGTGCGGGTTTTCGCAGAAGCTGATTCGGATGTGCGTGCACACCAGAATCAGTACGTATCCGCGGATACCGCCCCGTATCCGTACTTTCTGGTTCTCGTTGTAACTTAGTGTACACACGTCGGATCGTGATGAAACTTGCACCATCGGACTCGTAGCAATACGCTGGTCCTGTGGGTCAAGTTTGGTTCGATTCTGAGAACGTTGACAAAATCGTGTGTCGTGGGCCCCACAGGCTCCACTCGACGGGCGATTTTGAGAACGACTCATCGGAATCCAATTCTGGAAGTTCCGTTGGGTTCGTATCATCGTTCCTGACCTGTTGACACTAAGTTGGACTGATTTGGAGACCTTTGACCCTGACGCATTTTTCGGTGCAAAGCGGCCCACATCTGGATCCCGTCTTGACCCGAAATTGACGTTTTTGCCCTTGTCTCCAAATTGGACTCAAGGACAGGCGTTCCTAGCTGATTAATATTTTCTGGACCTGATGGTGATGTTTGTTTCAGCAGCCGGAGTACTGCCTGCAAATCCAGCTGTAGCCAGAGCAACAATTGGAGCTGAAAATCCAGGCAAGTGTACCTTGCCATAAATGCAGTTTAATGATTCATTTTCTCTAGATTTATTTTCCTGTGACTGTTGTACTTGCTCAACCCTAGGGCCGTGTGACTTGCTTAGCGTCCGATCACAGTCGGGTGCCAATACCGTACGCGGTGTTTGTGTAAAGTCACTTAGAGCTGGTTATCGTGACATTTATAATTCTCGTACTTGCCATATCAAGTACTTTATACCCAGGACACTTGACACAGAGCATGAGACAGAACCTTCCTGATTATTTAAGGTGATTCTGTATAGGATATAGATTTCATGAATTGAGCTTATTTTCTTAGAACTTAATAAATGACTGACTGCATTAGTATTAATCTTGCGTAACATAAACATTGTGAACTGTGATGTAAGATTTCATTGGGTGGGGAGAGACACACAGGCTACAGGCTGATTATATATATATATATATAAATCATAGTAAACATATAGTAAAATTCATAGTATAGCTGCTACCGGCTCCCCGACACAGAGCTTGTAGTGGTATCAGCCTAAGTTCTAGTGATGCTCTCAACTTGCATTTCACATAGAAGGTTATATAGTTGACCCTATTATTTTCTTATTTACTTTACTGCGTTTATTTTGGCTTGTGTTTTTTGTACCTTGCTATGTCCCCTGAGGACCTGGATCCGGATTATGTCCCCAGGATTTGCAGACGAGGTTTATCCAGAGGTCTACAGAACAGGTGCTCTTCACGGAACAGTACCCGTAGCTGAGGACGAGGTGATCGCTGAGGACTTCTCCTGAACCATTGCTTCGCCATGCTCAGTCGTTATTTCCTGTTTAATTAAACTCTTTAATTTCTGTTTATGAGATCATTGTATCAGACTTTATATCGGGTTGTTCCCCGAATACTTTGCTGAGACTGGATGTTTAATTTACTTTCCTTATTGCTGTTGATTTTATATTCTTTTCTGTGGATGAGATTAGTTCTGACTTGTTGTTATAGACCTTATATACAGCTTAAGTATGCCCGATGGATCCATTAAATTGGGTTTGTCCATCGGTGCATGCTGCTGGCCATTATCACGCGTCCGGTCCCTCAGTATTTTGGGACTGGGGCGTGACATGGTTTTTGTGGTGGCCCATGCAGGTCAACGACTAAATTGTTCGGTTTCAACTTAGGGACCGAACAGGTCTGCAATAAGAGAGGATAAGTTTTTAGGATCTCATCCACTTGCTTGAAAACGTTCTTGATATCTGTATCGTACTAGAATTAATTTTTGATTTGCATCCTGCCTTGAATCTTGTGCGCTTCTTATATTTTATTTTGGATGCAGAAAGATGGATCCAAGAATTGAAGATGAAATTCCTTTGAGTACGCCACAAGACGCTGTGGTTACCTATGGAGATGGAGTTACACCAGAGAACATAGGGCAATCCTCTCAAGGTGGTCAAGCTGAACAGCATAACTCAAGGTTCAGGCGCGATGATATCCCACCTCCGCCGCAGTTCCCTCCACAGATGCCTGTCTTTCCACCAGGGCAAGCAATGGATGGGCAACAGATGTTCCAGATATTTTACGCCATGATGCAAGCCCAACAGCAAGTTCAACAGGAGGCACATCGTCAGGAGGCAGAGTACCTAAGAACCAGCCTAGTAAACGCATTAGAGCAAGTGAACCCACAAGCTAGGCGACCAGCGACGGGATCTATCACTGATTTCCGTCAACTCAAGCCCCGTACCTTTTCGGGCAAAGAAGGACCAACCGAAGTTCATGAGTGGCTCACCAACATACAACACCAGTTGGAAGCAGCTGAACTTCCAAGAGAACGTTGGATGACCGCCGTCAGGATGCAGTTGACGGACAATGCCCATCACTGGTGGATATCTGAAGAGACTAGGCTTGGACCAGACCGAGTTACTTGGGAAGAGTTCTCCAGACTCTTCCAGGAGATGTACATTCCTGCTATCGCTCGATCAGAACTGAGGGACAAGTTCAACCGCCTCACCCAGGAAGCTATGACGGTGGAAGAATACAATGCCGAGTTCATTCGTCTGAGTCGCTTCGCACCTAACTTGATCCCTACAGAAGTAGAGAAGGCCGAGAAGTTTTTCGACGGACTCAACATCGAGCTACAGAAATTGATTGGATCTGTCGCACCCACTTCGTACTCGGACGTTCTCGCTGCAGCCCGACGCATGGAGCGCGTCACCAGGAGAGAAACCAGTCTAAAGCGGCCTACCCCATCAGCAACATCCAAAGCACCACAAGAAGAAGCTGCAAAGAGGCCTCATATACACCAGCCACCCAGAGCCTCTCCGCAGACATTACCTACATGTCAATACTGTAGCAAGGTAGGTCATACTGAGAAGGACTGCAGACGCAAGTTGGGATTATGCTTGATTTGCGGGACCAACCAACACTTAGCCAAGGACTGTCCTTATCATCGAGGAGTAGCACCAAGAGCAAACCAACAAGCTCTACCAGTACCAGGAGGGAATCAACCAAGGCCACCATTGGCACCACAAGCAGCACTTTTCCAACAAACCCAGCACCAGCAACAGCAACAGAGAAATCCACCAGGACGCGGACAAGCCTTCGCGATGACTTTGGAAGACGTGTAGAACCAAGGAGTAGCTAATGCGCGTAAGTTTCTATAGTTTTCTATTTCTATTATTGCTTTAGTTCGTGCCTGTTGGTTCGTGACCCTAGCCTTACCCTGATAACCTTAACCTGATAACTTTAAACCTGTTAATAATTGATAACATAGTGTTAATTTTGAACTTGCCAATAATTCAGAATGTTTTATAAATGTTAACTTGATAAGTTTTGAAAGATAACCTGGTTCTCTAAAACTAAAATTTTCTAGATTTCCCACATTTGGGAAATTACATAACTTTTAATGCTTAGAAAAATAATTTTTCCTAGGTGCTCCTTAATTTAGATGTGCTTCGAACAATGGTTGCAACCGTGTCATCTCTGCTGATCGGTTAATCTTTGATTGCGAGGACGCAATCCTCTTAAGGGGGGTATATTGTAATCCCCCTGATTTTCAAAATTTATAAATTTGGATTTTTTCTGAATTTTCTGAAATTTTCTTGGATTTTTCTGTAATTAAATTCAGGTGTTTTAAATATTAAAGGATTTTTAAATATTATTAAATAATACTAAAATATTATGAAAATAATATTTTATGGTGTAAAATGAAAAACCAGACCTAGGGTAATTTTCCGGGAATTTATTGGATCCCGAAAGCATTTTTAAAAGCCGAAAACCTATTTTTAAATGATTAATTAAATAAACCACCAATAGACCGGGCTGAACCGGGTTCAAACCGGCCTGAACCGGCCTGAACCCGGTCCAGCTGAACCGGACCGGCCGAACCGCCTAGCGGGTCGGGCTGGGTCAGCCCAACCCGCACCCGTCCACCCGCCAACCCGCAGACCCGCCCGACCTAACCCCTCTCTTCCCCGATCACTTCAGCTTCCCCTCCGGCGACTCTCCGGCTTCCCTAACGTCCGCCGCCGCCCGCTTGCATCATGACCCTTCGCCTCCGCCGGCCGCAACCGCCGCCGCTCCCTCTCCCATCCCCGACCCTATATAAACCCTAGGATCCCCAGCTCCGGCGATCCCTCCGTGCTTCCCCGCCGACCACCGTGTCCGCCCGACGCCGTCTCCTCCGCCCAGCGACCCTCCAGCACCTCCGCCTCCCGCAGACACAGCGCCACCCTCCTCCCTGCCTCGCCCCGCCCGGCTCCGTCACCAGCCACCACCCCGCAGAACCTTCCCTGACCCCGCTGCCTCCGGCCAGAGACGCCGCATCCTCGCCGCAGCCTCGCCGTGCCGCCCGCCTCTGTCCGACGAACCACCCGCCACCCTCCACAGTCCCCTCTGCTCCGACGAGCCCAGCCATCTCCGGCGGACACAGGAACCCTAACCCTAACCCTAGTGTCTCGTGTAGGACACGAGTCGGACACAAGATTTTCAGGTTTTCGGAACCCACTTCAGGTACCCGTAACTTCTTGCTCGTAGCCCGGATTTCAATTCCGTAAATTGTATCGCGTAGCCTGTTTGACCCTCTCGGTGCCCGGATAAACCGCTCGGGGCATCGCATCCTGTGGTGATCGTACACCGCGATCCAAAAACAGGAAAACCCAGACACTGTTTTACCCCCGGAACTGAGTACGTCCCGCCAAACGGGACGACTTGGTCGCGTGCGGTCTTTACAGATACGTGCATGTCGTTGATACGGACGTACGGGTTTTCGCAGAAGCTGATTCGGATGTGCGTGCACACCAGAATCAGTGCGTATCCGCGGACACCGCCCCGTATCCGTACTTTCTGGTTCTCGTTGTAACTTAGTGTACACACGTCGGATCGAGATGAAACTTGTGCCATCGGACTCGTAGCAATACGCTGGTCCTGTGGGTCAAGTTTGGTTCGATTTTGAGAACGTTGACAAAATCGTGTGTCGTGGGCCCCACAGGCTCCACTCGACGGGCGATTTTGAGAACGACTCATCGGAATCCAATTCTGGAAGTTTCGTTGGGTTCGTATCATCGTTCCTGACCTGTTGACACTAAGTTGGACTGATTTGGAGACCTTTGACCTTGACGCATTTTTTGGTGCAAAGCGGCCCACATCTGGATCCCGTCTTGACCCGAAATTGACGTTTTTGCCCTTGTCTCCAAATTGGACTCAAGGACAGGCGTTCCTAGCTGATTAATATTTTCTGGACCTGATGGTGATGTTTGTTTCAGCAGCCGGAGTACTGCCTGCAAATCCAGCTGTAGCCAGAGCAACAATTGGAGCTGAAAACCCAGGCAAGTGTACCTTGCCATAAATGCAGTTTAATGATTCATTTTCTCTAGATTTATTTTCCTGTGACTGTTGTACTTGCTCAACCCTAGGGCCGTGTGACTTGCTTAGCGTCCGATCACAGTCGGGTGCCAATACCGTACGCGGTGTTTGTGTAAAGTCACTTAGAGCTGGTTATCGTGACATTTATAATTCTCGTACTTGCCATATCAAGTACTTTATACCCAGGACACTTGACACAGAGCATGAGACAGAACCTTCCTGATTATTCAAGGTGATTCTGTATAGGATATAGATTTCATGAATTGAGCTTATTTTCTTAGAACTTAATAAATGACTGACTGCATTAGTATTAATCTTGCGTAACATGAACATTGTGAACTGTGACGTGAGATTTCATTGGGTGGGGAGAGACACACAGGCTACAGGCTGATTATATATATATATAAATCATAGTAAACATAGAGTAAAATTCATAGTATAGCTGCTACCGGCTCCCCGACACAGAGCTTGTAGTGGTATCAGCCTAAGTTCTAGTGATGCTCTCAACTTGCATTTCACATAGAAGGTTATATAGTTGACCCTATTATTTTCTTATTTACTTTACTGCGTTTATTTTGGCTTGTGTTTTTTGTACCTTGCTATGTCCCCTGAGGACCTGGATCCGGATTATGTCCCCAGGATTTGCAGACGAGGTTTATCCAGAGGTCAACGGAACAGGTGCTCTTCACGGAACAGTACCCGTAGCTGAGGACGAATAATTTTTAATTGGCAATAAATAATATTAAAATATCATGAAAATAATATTTTTGGGTGTAAAATGGAAAACTGGACTTAGGGTAATTTTTCTGGAATTTATTGGACCCCGTACCTATTTTTAATTACCTAAAAACAATTATTATAATTTTTTTTTTTTTTTTTTTTGTTATTATTTTTTTCCACCGGCCCGCTTCCTTGGCCCGGCCCACGGCCCACTACCCCCAGCCTAGCCCACGACCCGCCTAGCGGGTCGGGTCGGGTCCACCCGAACCCGACCCGCTCCCCGCAAACCCGTCTTCCCTTTCTCCCCAACCCCCGAGTCCTCCGCCGCCTCCGCCGCATGCGCCGCCCCGCCCGGCCACGCAGCCACCCCGCCCGGCCACGACCCCCTCGCCCCTCCGCCTTGGCCGGCCTCCTCCCTCCTATAAGAAGTCGACCCCGGCCGCTCCCTCACCCACTCCGCCACCGCCCGGACTCGCCCCACCATGCAGCTCCCCTCCGGCCCTCGCCACCACCAGCCCGCCGTGCTCCGCCCTCGCCTCGCCGCGCCCATCCCTCTCCCCGGCCATCTCCTCCCCTCCGGCGCCCGCTCCGCCGTCCCCGGTCACCACGCCAGCAGCAGCAGCAGCTCGGGCCGCGTCCCCGAGCCGCCTCCGGCCGCCCGCAGCGCCGACGAGCCCGGCCGTCGCCTCGCCGCGCTGCCCCGGTCCCCTCCGCCTCAGTCCGGCCGCCGTTTCCGCCGTCCCCGCCGCCGGCAGCGAACCCTAACCCTAATTTCCCCCAATTCCGTGTCGGACACGACACGGACACGGTGAAGACCCGATTTTCGGATCCCCTTCAGGTGCGTGTAACTTTCGCCTCGTAGCTCCATTTTTATTTCCGCAAATTGTGTTGTGAAGCCTGTATGACCCTCTCGGTGCCCGGATAAACCGCTCGGGGCATCGCGTCCTGTGGTGATCGCACACCGCGATCCAAAAACAGGAAAAAACCAGACCCTGTTTCACCCCGGAACTGAGTACGCCCCGCCAAACGGGACGACTTGGTCGCGTGCGGTCTTCACAGATACGTGCGCTTCGTCGATACGGACGTGTGAGTTTTCGTGGAAGCTGATTCGGGTGTGCGTGCACACCGGAATTAACGCGTATCCGCGGACATCGCCCTGTATCCGTCTTTTCTGCAATTTACCCTAACTTCGTGCACACACGTTGGATCGAGACGAAACTTGCGCCATCGGACTCGTAGCGATACGCTGGTCCTGTGGGTCAAGTTTGGTTCGATTCTGAGAACGTTGACGAAATCGCGTGTCGTGGCCCCATAGGCCCCGCTCGACGGGCGATTTTGTGTTCGGCTCATCGGAATCCAAATCTGGAAGTTCCGTTGGGTTCGTATCAGTATTCCTGACCTGTTGACACTAAGTTTGGTGAATTTGGAGACCTTTGACCCAAACACGTTTTTCGGTGCAAAGCGGGCCCACCGGCGGACCCCGTTTTGACCCGAAACTGCCGTTTTTGCCCTTGTCTCCAAATTGGACCCAAGGACAGGCGTTTCTAACTATTTGACATCTTCTGAGCGTGTTGGTAATGTCTATTTCAGCATCTGGGCTCATCTCTGGAAATTTTCTCCGATGACAATTAATTGGATCCAAATAACAGGCAAGTACCTGCACTTCAAATTAATCTTTATATTGTGATAGTTAATTTTTTGCTCTACTAGTACCCTTGATGACTACACGTAGTGCTAGAATACTGAATTTCATGTCTTGGATACTGTATTTCATGCCTTACTTTTTATGTCGGGTGGGAGAATACTAGAAGGCATGTAGTTTACCCTTCCCCTTATCATGTTTAATAGCTGTTGGTACGCGACTGTACCCTCAGTCGAATCTCGATTGTTCATATTTAATAGCCGTCTATGACGGCCGGATTAGCCTTATAAACCCCTACATGCCAACTATGTATTCTAAAATAAACACAAGTTCACACAGATAGCTTCTGGTCTTGTTATAGTTCTTGCTGACTGTTGTAGTTTCAATTCCTGTCTCATTTATTTTCTGCTTTCTCATATTCCTGTTTATAGCATTAACTCTGAGATATTGATGTTCTTCTATGCAACTTTCTCAACATGATACTCAAGTTAGTTGTCATGAATATTTAGTTTAATCTTGTTGTGCATTGTGTACTTTGCTCCTTTCCTGACTGGATCCGTTATTTTAGGCGATGATGAGGATTATGTCCCCACCTTTTATGGCCCCTATGAGGCAGCAGGTGATGCAGTTGTGGAGCCTGTTCCCACACAGGAGACTACTTCTGCAGAGTAGTTAGCAGTAGCTATTTTATTTTTGCTCCTTATCTTAGTAATCGGGTTTGTCCCCGATTTCATTCTGGATTCTGTATTAAACATTTGATCTGTTGTCACATTTATTTCATTTGAAATCTCAGTATTCTTTCCTGTTATTGTCTTGCCTATTTCATTATTTGTGAATGAGCTAGATTAGTTAACTGTGGATATGACCTAGACAGCGTACTACTGCCGACTCTGCGGCGTAGGCTGGACGTGCCCACGCACTCGTGCCCGAATAACCGGGTGCGGGTCGTGACAGGACGAGGTGATCGCTGAGGACTTCTCCTGAACCATTGCTTCGCCATGCTCAGTCGTTATTTCCTATTTAATTAAACTCTTTAATTTCTGTTTATGAGATCATTGTACCAGACTTTATATCGGGTTGTTCCCCGAATACTTTGCTGAGACTGGATGTTTAATTTACTTTCCTTATTGCTGTTGATTTTATATTCTTTTCTGTGGATGAGATTAGTTCTGACTTGTTGTTATAGACCTTATATACAGCTTAAGTATGCCCGATGGATCCATTAAATTGGGTTTGTCCATCGGTGCATGCTGCTGGCCATTATCACGCGTCCGGTCCCTCGGTATTTTGGGACTGGGGCGTGACAAGTTATGCCCTGTGACTTGTGACAATTATATACCACTTATGAATTATTGGTCATAATACAGCGTGCGTATGTGTTATGGTTTCCATATATTAGAGTTTCCATATATATACGACTGGCATGCTTACGTATTTCTAGTCCTATGTATTTTGGGACTGGGGCATGACATATTTTTGTGGTGGCCCATGCAGGTCGAGTTAGCCGTTTCGGTTATGTTAACTATACCGAGCGGGCCTGCACCTAGGATTAGAGTTTTAGGTCTCATCCACATACTTGACTTTTCTCCTTAATTTTGTTCCAAATTCTTGAACTCGCCTACCTTCCTTGACCTTCAAAATTGTACTCGCCTAATTCTCTTAACATCGGTATCCTTGTTTACTCACCTCTTTTTATTTAATGTACTTCCCTAATAATTCCTTGAGTATAGCCTCCTGCCGGAATATAGGAATCCTTATTGTTAGGGTTAGGAGATAATTATTATAGCATACCTACTAAAAAAAAATTTAGAATATTGGCAGCTCCTAAAAGTTTAGTATACCTAATAAACTCTAGCATCCAACACCTGTAAATTAATTGACCATTATCCCTTGATATATTTATGAATGACTTGAGAGTAGTATAGACACTACTAGGGTTAGTTAGAAATTTGACCATATCGTTTGACCCTAGCATTGAGAAACCAATAGAAATTCAAGGTTGAATATTAGGACTAAACCAAACTTTTATAGTGAGATAATATAAGAGGACTATAAATTTAGATTCTTGTCTTGATATTAGCATAATCGTACCTTAAAAAACCAAGAGAAATGAACCAATACCTTAGTAAGAGCAAGGGTACCCCACCTTCAGCTTAGTAGATCCCCTAGAATATATGATCATCATTGAGTCATACTTGAGTCTCCATGAGTCACCGACCCTGCCATCTCATCCAACTATCTATATACTTTTCCATCTTAAGTTAATCCCTCCCTCCATCATAGATCAATTGTCATAGCTCTTTACCAATTAAACCCTATTGAATGATTAGAATATTTTCCTTTATCATACCTCGAACTCAGAGATTAGCATACCATATTTCCATAGGAAACCATGATATTATCAAAAGTCTATCTATTTTATTTCATATCTTGTTTCTCCGAAACCTTAACTCTCGCTATTTATGCGACGACTAAATTTTCCTTCATCTTTTAATTCGTGCCACCTAACCCTTCTGAATGTAGGCCAAGTGATTCATTTTATGTTAGGATATATAGTTTACTAGGATTATAGTTGTTAATCATGAATTTTGATATTTTGTGCTTAGTAGTTAGAACTTTATAGTTTGAGTTGTTCATTTAGATTATGATTATACTTTAGTTTCAAATCACGTAATTTGTATCCATATCTCAATACAGGTTATATCCTCTTTCACTTGAGGGCCAGTAACTTCTCTATTCTTAATATTAACGCCTTTTGTTCTATAAGTACTATGATTAAGACTTAAGATGACGATTACCTATGGAGTTTTTTTTATGCAATAGGATACTTAATAAGTACCAAGATCTTTTTCTCGTATACCCCAATAAGAGTTTCTACTTTATTTACAAGGACAATGTTATTTTATAGAATCCCCTTAAGACAGTTACAGTATCAGTTGATTCTTGTAAGTTGGGTAGTATGCCTCACAACCTAGTATCACATAGTCCTTTTGACCCATTAATGAAGTATAATTGAATGACACCAACTATAGACTTCCATAAAAAGATAGTATTTATCCAGACTATAGAACTTAGTGGCCCATACCCCCATTTGGTCGACTAGAGACTTAGACAAGAAGTTAGTATGGCAATTGTAGAGGCACAACACCAGACGAGTCTCATCTTCTTGGTAAACTTAAATTATTTTGTACCTTTCACTCATCATAATCCAGCGTACTTATATTTCTGGATTACCTCGACTTATGCTGCTATTATAGCCTAGTTTTGTAAGCTTATTCTTTATCGAGCTTGTTCATGACATATGTGCTATCGGGGACGCCCACTAATACATTGTCTAATTAGAATCGTGTATTATGGTTTGATCAACCTTAATGCGCTTGGTTTGTTCTTCATATGACTATTTTATATGGATTGAGATATAGTTGAGTCATCTTGTTAGACGAATATACTTGCCCTCTAGATATGTCCGAGCATATCGTATCAGTTACATAACTGTACTGATATGAGCATGCGAATAAGAATTTACCAAAATATGATCTCATCCACAACTGCCCTGACAACTCTCTTTTTGAATTCTTTAATCGCCTTGAACCCCGTACTTGTATTCTATCACCTCCTCCTTGAATTCTTTATTGTTGTTTTTCGTCTTCCCCTATTTCGGAAAGACGAACGCTCGTGCTTGGTATAAGTTTGATACACGAAGAGTACTAGATATACCCCATAGGCCAATCACATTACCTTGTGACTATCTTTTATAATTAAGGTCATATCATATGTGATATATTTGCTGTTAAAATTTTTGAGGATATATTAAATAACACGATTAAATAATTTAAGAAAGTCTTTCTTAATGGTATAGTCTTATATGATAGATCGGTAAATTCTAAGTTGGGTAGGAGTTGCATTGTCAACTTGAGATAAATTTTTAGATTGTGATCAAGTAAGATTAGATTGAGAGATTTATGTCATTTTAATTTTGATAATTTTTTAAAGAATAATTTAGATGATGAGGATTTAACTTTAAAGATAAGAATGCTTTATAGAATAAATTTTAAAATTTTGATATTGCAAATAAATATTTATAATTTGAGCACATGATTTAAATTTTGAATATTGGAGATTGAATTAACGATTTAAATCTTGAGGAAAAAAAAGAACTCTAAACATGAACATTGATGGATTGAATTCAGAATTTAACAATTTGATGATTTGAATTAAAGGTTAAATTTTGATTGTTGGATCATCTATTTAAAATATTGAGGATAAAAATTGAATTTAAAATTTAAAGAGTACAAAATTCTTAAGTTAAAATATAGGAATAAGATTTGATTAGAATTGTTTAAAATCTATAGGAGATTATGATAGTTAGAAATTGTGATATAAAATTTGATGTGGTTTATTTAAATCTTGAAGATGTTATATAAATTTGACTTAAATTTGAATGTTGATGATTTGAAAATCGAGAAGAGATTATGATAGGTTGAATTTTGATTTAAACAGTGGTTCTTTTAAATTTGAAGTGATTGTGATGAATTTGAATAGATTTTGTTATTTAAATTTTTCGAAGAGATTGCGATGGACTTGCCTTATATACGAATGTGAAAAATTTAGGAAATTATTCCTTATTTTTAATTTCGAGGACAAAATTCTTGTTAGTTGGGTATATTGTAAACCCCCTCCCTAAAAAATAGATATTTTGTGTATATTTTATATTATTATATTATTATAGATGTTGAATTTCTTTAGAGTATTCTCTTAGTTAATTAGAAAATAAATTTTTTGATATATTTACTTATATAAATATTTATTTAGAATAATTTTAGGCTATTTTAGATTTTTAGAGATTTTTCTAGAATTTTTGGTAATTAAAACCTAGGAAACGTAATTTTTTAGGACTTTCATGATTTACTATGAGACCATACTTGCATGTTGTTACTACCAAACATTTATTTTAGAGTTAAAATATTTAAATATATTATTTTGTAATTTATTTAGAATTTTAAGGAATTTTTGGATTTTTGGAATTATTGAGGATTTATTTGGATATATAAAGTCTTAATATTAGATATATGCTAATTTAGTGTTAATAGATATTAATAAGATTATATATAAATTATTTGTATTATCTTTAATTCTATTTAGGATTATAAATTATTGAGATAAATTTAAACTATATTTTAAACTAATTCAAATCCTGAGCCTACTAGGAAAGCAACTTCATGCATATCCTATCATTATTTAAACTGATCCTAATCATATCCAAATTAGGCAATCCTAGTCGTATTCAATTAAGTAGTCTCCACCATTATAAATACCTATTAGACTTATGGAATAAACTCATCTTTTATATTTTTCTTCCCCAAACTCCTCTCTTTTTCGTCCAAAAATAGTCAAAATTCGTTATAAATTCAGCCTCATTTTCTAGTAGTTATGACGACTTATAAAGACGATATCTCCTAGCTTCGGACTCCAAACGTGCTCCAGTTTTTTTTGTTAGAACCATATCAAGGTTAGTTTTCTGAATATATAATTTATTTTAATAATTTCTGAACTTATTTTTCTAAAAAATTCTAAAAGTGTCAGTTGTCCAAAATTAGACGCGTTTCAGTGTTTTTGAGATTTCGGGAGATTCTGAACTCATAATTATGAGCCGTTTGAAGTGTCAAAAAGATGACATGATAAAATTCGATAAAGTTATTTTTCCAGAAATTAACATACAAGTTTAAACTACTGTAAAATTCGTGCAACGTAGACGTAAATAAGAAATTACCAAAAACTGTCATCTGTGCGCCCTTAGGGCCACAACTCTTTACTGACTTGTGATTTTATGAAAAATTTGATTCTGGCAATCATATAGCACTAAAATCTACATAATTCTATATAGAAATCAAGGATTTGAGTCAGTTGACTTTTTGGTCAACAGATTGTCTTGATTTGCGTGCCACGGATCCCAAATTCATAAAGTTGACTTTCTTTGGACCAAAATTATGGTTTAACAATAAAATTAGATTATAATAAGATTAAATAATATTTTAGATTATTTTATTCAGAATTAAAATAGATTAAAATGGAGAAAACTATTCACCTACTTTTGTAACCTAACTTGTTTAATTTATGTGACGGGTAGATCGGACGACGCCTTGAGTTGCGACTTCATCCTTTTTCAGAGAAGGCAAGTATATCTTACCATTTTACTGTGATTTAAATTCTATATGGTACATGCATTTTATTTCTGTTATTTAGTTCATATATTTTAACTGTTATATAAACTGTGCGTCCAAGAAAAACTTGGGTGCAACGACGGTGGCGTCGTATTTTGTCTTTATTATATATTATGCATGTTAACCTAATTTTATGAGACTACCCTATTATTATGAGTCATTCTTATATTTTATTTGGCCGTGATACGTTTCTTACACGAGTTGTGAGTCTCATATAGATCACGGACTTACGTATTGACTGATCATCAGTACGTATGGAACGTGCGATAGAAAATAACTGCTAATAGAGATATGTTAGAAGATATGGCAGTTATTAAAGGTCTCATCATGTCATGGATATGGCATGAATAGTGCATGGGGTGGGGAGAACAACAAGTAAGGCGTTTGGGCTCTTTTGCACTTTTCTTGTGCAACCCGCACGCTCCGCCGAAGATGCGTGGTCAGATAACCCATATATTATTATCTACATGCAACCTCTGACGTTCAAAAGACGTCATGCTTTTTAGGCCCCTGATTCTCCGAGAGAATCATGCCAATCCTATTTTAGCCAGATAGCCCACGTGTTGGAAAGTTGTTCTCAAAAGTGCATTCACATAGACGGTTAGGCGACCATTTTGATATTTATTTTCAGTACTTTATTGGCATGCTTCTATGTATCTTGTTACGTTCCTCTGAGGACCTGGTCCCTTTCTAGGTGTAGACGATCATGACTATTCGCAGGAGCATGGATCGAGACTTGCTACTCCATTCTCTTTCAAGGAGGTATTCCCTTCGAGCCTCTCTGATCATTAGATGATGTACTTATTATGTTTACTTTTATATTCTAGTTTGGTAGTGGATTTGTCTTCATCCAACTATTAGTTCTTCTCGACTTGTTCATATTTGGTTCATTGACATATTTGATCATTTATTTTTTTATGATTTTTGTGGATGAGATTTAGTTATGTCTTGCGACTTGTGACAAATATATACCACTTGTAAATTATTGGTCATAATACAGCGTACGTATGTGTTATGGTTTCCATATATTAGAGTTTCCATATACATACAGCTGTCATGCTTATGTATTCCTAGTCCTACGTATTTTGGGACTGGGGCGTGACAGGTAGAACCATTCGGTCGAAGAGTCGACATGGGAAATGGAGGCGGAGATGAAGGAGAAGTACCCTTCGTTATTCGTCGAGTCGGAGGTATGACCCTTGTTCTTAAGTTTTGGGACAAATTTTTTCTTGGTGGTATATTATGTAGTGCCACATCCTCGATCCGACCGGGCGAAGCACTACGTAATGGGCTTGTGGCTAGTCTAACTCAAATATGAACTTAATATCAAATGACCCTTTCGGCATCGACTTCGTTTGGACGAATAAGAGAGAATTATTCCAACTCATGATTTGGCTTCTGTTGGAATAAGCCCAAGATGCAGTGGACTGTGTCTCGGCGAGTGAGCTCCATATAAGAGTCCATTCGACGGGATAGATCGACTATTGGTCTTCTTGAACATTTTTGTTGCGAGGTTTTGGATGAAATATTTTTTGGTCGTTTTTACTTTCGTTTTCTAAGTAATTCGCTAGGAAGGATTGAGAACAGATTCTAACACGATGCTGGTGCCATTGCAGGAACGCGCGTAATTGACGTTTGATCGTAGCAAAGCGAGTCTCCTTTCTTGGTGCATTCTCTAATCGGTGGGTGGTTTGGTCCCTTATTCTCTACTCGGTCGCATAAACACATACTTTGCCTCGAATATGTTCATATCGACGATGTCCGGTTGAATGTATATATATATATATATATATATATATATATATATATATATATATATATATATATATATATATATATATATATATATATATGTTAGCTATAATATATGCTTACCATCAAGGAAAGAACATGGGATAACTGTAATCATCGAGCGCATTTGTGCGTGCGACCTATAACAAAAGCTTCGTACGCGAAGCCGATAGTTGTGGTTCGAACCACGGAAATGTTGAAAGAAATATGATACTAGAATCATCGATTTGTGGCAAGGTGCCTCAGAATAATTGGTGCCTACGAGTTTGCCAAATCAGAATATATGGCTTGGAGGATGATTGAATCAATGCATGAGTTCATAAATAATACTGCTTAAAATCTGCTTCGTGTCATGCATATACATCATAGATAAATTATTCAAGCATTTGCATGGTCATGGACAACTTGTGCACAAGGTTAATATTTTTTTTGAAACGGTATCCGGGACACCAGAACCGAATCGACCTAGGGGGGAAATAATGGAATGTGCTAAGGCGTAGGGCATTGCAGGACCTTCAGAGGGCTCGCAACTCGACTGAGAGACTATCACTGAAATACCTTAAAATAGTCCATCATGGTGTCTTCTATGAGACTCGTCTCACTGATCTAGTATACGTACCCGATATACGCGTATTATATATTTATATCTCGTTTATTATTTAATTGCTTACATCATGATTTATGCCATTCATGCATTGTTTAGGTCTTTTTTTTTAAGTTTTTCTTAGTTGCATGCTTTGGACCGTTGGTCCTTTGATTTTTTTGGTGTATGGCTGTGATGAATCCGGGTGAGGGACATGGATTATGATCCAATGGCCTACAATCCTAGCTCTTCCTATATAAGCAATCTCATTCTTTTTTCTCCATTTTTCTTTTTCTTTTATTTCTCTTTCCTTCTTCATTTCTTCCCTAGCAGAAAGCATCAGTCGAGCTTAGCCTTGGTCGTGGGTGACCTTGCTAGTGTTGGTATTAGGCTAGAACTTGACCGTAGAAAAGTATATCTTGCCAACCGAAGAAACAACCATGGATCTTGTTTTGATTCTTAGTATAACTTATTTTAATCATTTTATGGATTTTATTTTTGGGTAACACTTAGAACTTGTCGCATTGATGATTTTATTTTTCTTGAATTGGATTGCTCATGGAGCCGAGAACAGCAAGTCGGAGAATGCAAAGTTAGCTTGAGAATGCATACAAAAAGTATGCAGGGAACCCTTGTCACATAAAACAAAGTTCCAGTGAGCGCACTTATGTGTGTTTCACAAATTTCTTAGAAAGTGTGCCAAGATATGTTGAGTACTCTGGACGCACTTCTCCACTCCTATGTACGTTTTGTACTATGATAATTCCTTCAAAAGTATACAAATCCTACTTGGCGCCCTTTTGAATGGGTCTGCAAGTCATCAAGAATGTACACCACTGCTTAAATAGCCAAGTTAGCGTACTTTGCAGATATTGCAGAGTTGGCGCACTTTGGTGAAACTTTTCTTACCGGTGCACTTTGTCGCTTCTGGAGAATGAAGCGCTTTGCTGTATTGGCGCGCTATGTGGCATTCTCCAGAGACGGAGCACTTTGTAGCCCTTCGTAAACACTTAATGACTAAGCAATGACTCCTGACCATCCTCGAGAATTATGTTCTCGACTGCAGGGTTGTCTCAACTGCTGTGCCATGCCTTGAAACTTATGTTTTGTCTTTTAGTAGACATTCCTACGCTTGTTTGTGCGCCAAACCTCACTATTGGCATACTTAATAAAAGTGCGCCAAGTTCATAGCTTGGGTAGTTTTATTTGTGCGCCAATGATAGATTTATGCGCCAAGCTCCTGGCTCGCGCACTTCTATTATTGTGGGCCAAGGGCCTAGAAGTGCGCTTTAGTATGATTTGTGTGCCACCTTTTGCTCAGATCACTTTTTTATCAAAGTGCGCCAGAACTGTCCGAATTAGTCATTTGTGCGCCAATACTCTTTTTGGCCATTTGTGCGCTATAGTGATTTTGGCTCATTGTGCGCGGATGTTATTTTCTTGCCTAATTTTATGTGCGAACCCTGAATTGATAATTTATGCACATGTATGCCAGTATTCTCTTTAATATGCTTAACTCTTGATAATTCTTGTAATACCCCGTTCCGCTCAAGCGGACTGCCGTCTCAAACGGCAAAAGTGCAACTGTTCCGACCCGCTTTGCCTCAAACGAGAAGCAAATGATATCCAGACTTGTCCCTACAGGAATTCAGCTTAGGCTTTCAGAGGCTCGCTCGGCGTATCGCTCTACCGAGGCGAATCATCGCTAAGGTGGGTGACTACGGTAAACTTGTCTTTGCTTAGCCAGCACACATAAAATCTGGAATATTTATGCTAGTCGCTAGGTGAATCACTCCCTGCATGCTAATAAATCCAACGCACCTAGCTAAGGGAATAATCCCAACTTGTATTGCTTATGCTAGAACATGGAAATGAAACACTGCTTTTATGTACATATGTTTAGACCCTCGCATGCTGCCCTAGAACGTGTTACTCGGGAAAGTCCCTAACGATCTCGCTTCTCGGCTTACCTTCGGGCCCGAGACAACGTAAATATTGTATTTATACAATGTATGCTTGTCTGCTTGAATGTTACCTTGTTTTTATCCAAACCCTCGGGAGACTACTAAGTAGTCGTTCCCTGCCTGATTGATCTTGGCAAGTTATTCACTGTACAGAAAACAAGATCTAAGTATCTCGTGTACTCGTGTACTCGTGTTCCAGTGCACTCGTGTTCTCGTGTTCAAGTGCACTTGTGTTCTCGTGTTCAAGTGTATCTCGTGATAATTGAAAGACCCTAAAGAAAGTGCATGTCGCGGACAACTCAGAAATGAGGTATAGTTCCACGGACGGTCACCGGGGCACTAGGGCCGATCCGATCCGGATGGAACTTCAAGTGTGGTCCCTCGTGTTCGGGCGAGTGGTTTGCAGCCCCTCGTATACTTTCATTGCATTCCACTTTCCTGGGACCACATCACGTGTGTAGTCCATCGTGTGCGGACAAGATGGTTTGTAGCGCATCGTGTACTTTGTTGCATTCTATCTTGGCCTTGGACTACTTCATGTACAATCCATCGTGTACGGGCGAGATGGTTCGTAGCGCATCGTGTACTCTCGTTGCGTTCCACTCTCATCTGGGATTAGTCCTTTATGGCTTTGCCAGCGACTCATGTTCATATAGATAATTCATCCTCGCTAAGCGGCTATCCACGTGCGAGTCATTGCATCGCACCAAAGAATAACTGAGCACACCGAATACTGTCCCGTTCAACGACCCTCGTGTTTGCATATTGCTTGCCTCCTGAATGCTTATATTTGTCGTGCTTGAATTAACAATGTTGCCCCTGCTTAAATTAATCATGTTTGCCTTGGACAGGGAAGGAGAAATGGTAAGTTGGTAAGTCTCGCCGTATTTCCTCAAACATCGTACGGCACACTGCCCGACACGTTAGGCTATTCAATATTTGCATGAAACTGATCCTAAGGCAACTAGAAAGATAACTTAATAGTTGTGCACGAAACCTGTATTACGTGTTTGGATTTGTAGAGCGGGCGAGTAGCTTCCCCACAAGTGCATTCAATGTACTGATAATCCACCAGTTTGTATGCAGGGTGCGGGAGAACCTCGTTCAGTGCGGATGCCTCCTTCGTGCGTGCTAAGGCGTGGAGATCACTCCGAAGCAACGGTGCATCCGGGACTGAAGCACATATACAAGACATAATGTTGGAACTCGCCTGAATATCGCCTGTACAATCATTCCACAGTTGTAGCCACTTGGCACGCTTTTACTGTTTTAGAGAGAGAGACTTGAGCGACTTGTAATCTCGGCTATACGCCGCCTATAACACATGTTTATATCAATAAAAGAGTTGTTTTACTTCAAACTTGTGTTTCAATGCTTCCGCTATATTGTCGACTCAGTGAACCTGTTACCAAATTGCTATGCGTTCATGACTCCGCTGCACTCGGACAATCTGTGCGACTCTGTGGCTTAGAACTCTTACCGCCAGCCAATGAACCATGGCCTTGCACGGGCGTGGCTCACGCTCGTACGGCATCACGCTAGGATGGGTTAAGCGATCGTTCCGCGGGAGCGCTGGCGAGGGTGATTCCCGCCTAGCGGGAATGGCCGAATTGCCTGCGGGAGATCGGGACGTGACATGTTGGTATCAGAGCCTGGCTTCTACGCCTTTGGCCTTCAATTCGATATCTCTGTTTCGAAAGCTCGTTCGTGGGTTATGTGCACGCTCTCTCTCGATGCCTCGATGGGATGTTCCAACAATAAGTCTAAATACTTTCAAAATGCGTTTTGAATGATATGATTGCTTGTCTGGTTGTATGCTGCGAGTGGCCTTTGTGCCAACCTGTGCGGACCCTTCGAGAGTATCGCTAGTAGCTTGTCCGATTTTACTGACTCTAAGTTTGGTTGAATGCATCTATTCGAGGGACGCCTTGAACTAGTGCACCATCCAAGACTTAAGAAAAGGTGAAACTCGAGTGCTAAGACTTCGCTATCACTAAGCTGGTTGACGTGTTCACGCTAGAAGTGCACTTCGAAAGTGCGCACGATCCAGTCTAATCGATATGCTAATTTTGAAGCTTGTGCAAGTGAAGATCCAAATGAACAAGTATAACGACTTGTCTAGGATTGCCTCAACCCTAGATCACTGCTTGTCCTTAGTAAGTCTCAAGGACGAGACTTTTTCTAAGTTGGGTAGGATGTAACACCCCGTTCCGCTCAAGCGGACTGCCGTCTCAAACGGCAAAAATGCAACTGTCCCGACCCACTTTGCCTAAAACGAGAAGCAAATAATGTCCAGACTTGTCCCTACAGGAATTCAGCTTAGGCTTTCAGAGGCTCGCTCGGCGTATCGCTCTACCGAGGTGAATCATCGCTAAGGTGGGTGGCTACGGTGAACTTGTTTTTGCTTAGCCAACACACATAAAATCTGGAATATTTATGCTAGTCGCTAGGTGAATCACTCCCTGCATGCTAATAAATCCAACGCACCTAGCTAAAAAAATAATCCCAACTTGTATTGCTTATGCTAGAACATGGAAATGAAACACTGCTTTTATGTACATATGTTCAGACCCTCGCATGCTGCCCTAGAACGTGTTACTCGGGAAAGTCCCTAACGATCTCGCTTCTTGGCTTACCTTCGGGCCCGAGCCAACGTAAATATTGTATTTATACAATGCATGCTTGTCTGCTTGAATGTTACCTTATTTTCATCCAAACCCCCGGGAGACTACTAAGTAGTCGTTCCGTGCCTGATTGATCTTGGCAAGTTATTCACTGTACAGAAAACAAGATCTAAGTATCTCGTATACTCGTGTACTCGTGTTCCAGTGCACTCATGTTCTCGTGTTCAAGTGCACTCGTGTTCTCGTATTCTCGTGTATCTCGTGATAATTGAAAGACCCTAAAGAAAGTGCATATCGCGGATAACTCGAAAATGAGGTATAGTTCCACGGACGGTCACCGGGGCACTAGGGCCGATCCGGATGGAACTTCAAGTGTGGTCCCTCGTATTCGGGCGAGTGGTTTGCAGCACCTCGTGTACTTTCGTTGCATTCCACTTTCCTGGGACCACATCACGTGTGTAGTCCATCGTGTGCGGACAAGATGGTTTGTAGCGCATCGTGTACTTTGTTGCATTCTATCTTGGCCTTGGACTACTTCATGTACAATCCATCGTGTACGGGCGAGATGGTTCGTAGCGCATCGTGTGCTCTCGTTGCGTTCCACTCTCGTCTGGGATTAGTCCTTTATGGCTTTGCCAGCGACTCATGTTCATATAGATAAGTCATCCTCGCTAAGCAGCTATCCGCGTGCGAGTCATTGCATCGCACCAAAGAACAACTGAGCATACCGAATACTGTCCCGTTCAACGACCCTCGTGTTTGCATATTGCTTGCCTCCAGAATGCTTATATTTGTCGTGCTTGAATTAATAATGTTGTCCCTGCTTAAATTAATCATGTTTGCCTTGGACAGGGAAGGAGAAATGGTAAGTTGGTAAGTCTCGCCGTGTTTCCTCAAACATCGCACGGCACACTGCCCGACACATTAGGCTATTCAATATTTGCATGAAACTGATCCTAAGGCAACTAGAAAGATAACTTAATAGTTGTGCACGAAACCTGTATTACGTGTTTGGATTTGTTGAGCGGGCGAGTAGCTTTCCTACCAGTGCATTCAATGTACTGATAATCCACCAGTTTGTATGCAGGGTGCGGGAGAACCTCGTTCAGTACGGATGCCTCCTTCGTGCGTGCTAAGGCGTGGAGATCACTCCGAAGCAACGGTGCGTCCGGGACTGAAGCACATATACAAGACATAATGTTGGAACTCGCCTGAACATCGCCTGTACAATCATTCCACAGTTGTAGCCACTTGGCACACTTTTACTGTTTCAGAGAGAGAGGCTTGAGCGACTTGTAATCTCGGCTATACGCCGCCTGTAACACATGTTTATATCAATAAAAGAGTTGCTTTACTTCAAACTTGTGTTTCAATACTTCCGCTATATTGTCGACTCAGTGAACCTGTTACCAAATCGCTATGCGTTCATGACTCCGCTGTACTCGGACAATCTGTGCAACTCTGTGGCTTAGAACTCTTACCGCCAGCCAATGAACCATGGCCTTGCACGGGCGTGGCTCACGCTCGTGCGACATCACGCCCGGATGGGTTAAGCGATCGTTCCGCGGGAGCGCTGGCGAGGGTGATTCCCGCCTAGCGGGAACGGCCGAATTGCCTGCGGGAGATCGGGGCGTGACAATTCTCTGGTTCTCTTTTATTTCGTTATTTTAGTTAATCATGGTTATTTTCTGAATATAATATTCTTGATATTGATCTTAATTTTCTGACATGATCTAGTGATTGTACACTATAAATGAACTCCTGAATCTTGACATGGAATTGGTAATCCTGATACTGTACTGATAATCCTGATATTGTACTGATAATCCTGATAGTGGCTCGATGTAGCGCACCCATGACACGAGAATTCCTATAACCGTCCTGATCAAGACTATTAGTAGCACATGTATCACATAACATGTATCCCCGTGGTTGATTTTGATTGTACTTGTCAAGCTACTGTCCTATCTTGCATCATGTCTAAGGCAGATTCTTGAGCACCATGGTCAGAAATCCTTGATAATTGTCCAGTCTAATAATTAGAATAATAATCTAGATAGCATCTAGAGAGATTTTCTAGCTACATGTAATCCCGATATCCCTGTGACACCTGATGGATTTGGAGCTCTCCGTCGTGAGGGACACACTTCCAGCAAACCGACGAGTATTGCACTACCAGAAAAGACAAAAAAATAATTATACCTGATAAACCTATACTATGTACCCGTTCGTTTGGATAACCTGGATAGTCTGCAGGGCATGTGGCTGTAAAAAATCTCAAACTGCATGTGTTAGTAACTAGGAGTATGATAACCCTAGTTAGTTAATGATAGCAAACCGTATGGCATGATTGGTCATGATTGCTTGATTACCAGTCTAGTCTTGTCCTGATTTAAATTAGCAGATGATCCGAAAATGGTAACCGGAGTACTGATTTCAGATGTCCTTGTTTAAATACTCCAAAACTGTTTAACTATCACTTTATCTGTTATTCTTACCGATTTGTCTGTATGCTGGTTTTAGTTCATAAGTTTTGCTCCCTTGTGGTACTTGCTGTTTTTGGGTCTGACCCCACTGGTTTTATATGGCCAGATATCGGAGGAGGACCACGGGATCTCCCGTACTTTCTGCCTCAAGATGGTGAACACCAGGAGCACCCGAGGCCATGAGTGGTTCCCTCTTTCATCACCCACTTTATCTTGTATAATTATTCTTTTGAGGTGTTTAGCCACCAAGCACGTATTTAGCTCGTATTTTGGGACTTAACATTCTAGTCTACGGGTCTACATATAAAGCATATTCTAGACTACAGCTAGACCTGATCATGTAACATTGTACTCTACTAGTTCTTCATTTTGGTAACTTGCTTCATGATCATCTGGGTATGTATAGTTTGGGGCGTCTTACTATTATATGTTGGTGATCATACATCTTGTAAACTTGTTGCTTGCTTGAGATTGAGACACCTAGGATTCTTGACCCAGGATTGCCTGATAGATTGTAGAGTAAACCCTCACATGTCTAGACAGTCGTGACCGTATCTCGGGATATAGAGTACTCTGGTATATGTAGCTGGCTTTGTCTGCCCCCGCTCTCCAGTATTTTGGTTCTGGGGCGTGACACTTCAATATCACCAATGACCGCATATAAGATAATACTCATGCTAATGTTTTGCCATGTGCAGGGGTAAGTATTATATGTTTCAATACAGGGACGTGCGACTTCGGGTGAATAAGCGATCACTGATGCGTGCGTTATATATTCAACTTACTGCTTTCAAATGTACCTATGATATGAACTACAAATTCACTCTAGTTCCTGATAGCAAGATAATATTCAATTCGTGCGTCCCTTTAATAAGCAACATCGGTTTAGGCGAGTGGGCTCATCCCGCTCACCGGTACAAGTTACGTACTGATACCCAACATCTCAGGTGTCGGGAACGCGGAGGGTGCACGGTACTAAGTTGAAGCTGAAAAACGAAGATGCGACTTGAAGCTCTTCCTATTTTGAAGTATAGATGAAGCCCAATTCATTTTGAAGGCATTTTGTAACAATCTATACGAAGGGTATAATGTATGGGACAACAAGTATTATTTATGGCAGCTTGTTTGTCTTTTTGTTATTTCAATCAAATGTAGCCGACTCGGCATAAGCAATGTACTTCATATCAATGTAATATATTTCAAGTTATGAATGAAAAAGCAAGTTTCTTCCTATTCAAATGATGACTTATACTCTGTGATTCAAACGAATTATCAAAAATACACGTTATTGTCTTGTGCGTTGTGCAACCTAGACACGCACAGCATCACATCCGGGAGATGATTATCGACTTTACGGAGTCGGAACGTGACACGTGGTGAGGCCGACCCACCGAATAATTTAATTTTTTTGTTTTTGTGAGTTGAATTGTTTTCTCCCTTAGCTATTCTTTAAATTTTCCAACTTGTATGGTGGAACAAAACAAAAATCATTAATGTTAAAGAATGAAAAAGAATGCAATGAGCATATGCACATGATCACAAATTCGAAAATATTTAGTTCAAAGTTGTAACTATCAGATGCATGATATGAAGGATGGGGAACTTCCTTTTCTTGTGTGACTGTAATCCGCACAATAAGCACTATAAGACCAATTTGTGCAGTTTCTAAATTTCCTACCAAATGTTCCTATCAGAAATTTTCATTTGTACAATAATATACCAAAATTTATGGTGAAAATAGTCACATAAATAGCATGCAAAGAGCAAATTTTAGGTTTCTATAATTTTTCTGCTTGAATCAAGAGCGTAATTATACACCATGTAGATAAAACCACTGTGAAGTCACTGATATAGTCAAGGGATGTATCCATCTAGTCCCGAGAGTCCGTGGTTGTGCCTCCTGAAAAAAATTATGGAGTAATATTTTCTCCTAAATATTTGCATGAAAAATATACTTATAATTAAGGAAGGTTATCTCTTTCTAAATGTTTTAGCCCACCCAAACGTTGCATGTGGGTTATAGCACAAATTCTTATGCATGACAAGAAAACTAATATATGACCTTGACTGGAAAAATTATTAGGTGTGACGGACGAATGCACCATTCACATGTCAACAGTTGGATTATTATGGGGATATGTGTATTAACACATTCCTATACAATCTAACGATTTGGGAGGGGTCAGATGCACTGTGTCCGACACATACAATAATTTCTCCTTAACTTGCCATAGTTTATCCGATGTGGGCCTAAAAAGATAGATAATTGAGTTGGTATTAAAAGCAAACACATAAGTAGCCTTTACTTTATCTTTTTGCCAAAACAAATCATCAAATCCACGGCAAAAACAAACACTTCCTATGTTTCGACCATACAATCTGGACATGTCGTCTGCTTGCAACAATTGGTCAACGTTGTCTTATCACGAGATGTGTGTTCTCTAAAAATGATAAGGATGTCCGCTTACTACTATTACGATTCATTAAAACTTCATTATATAACCAATTGGGACATGAGATATGGTGATGATTGTTGGTGGCATGCATATATTGAAACAAACGTATTGGATGTAATGATCATCCAATATTTTCATAATATGAAATATGGAAGAATTTTATTGTCAAAGAAATGAGTATTCAGTAAATGTAATAATTTGTGACATTTAGTATTAATATATAATAATATTAAAATCATAAATGAGTTTATTATATATAAAAAAAAAAGATAATAGTAAGCCTCACGTCCCTAGATGAGACTACGTCGCTGGACATAGTCACAATCAGGCAGACTCAGGGTGGTCGAGAAGCTTCCTTCTGCCAACTTCCCTTCATGGTTGGTTTCTGTTCATCTAAGTGACGGATCTACATCGATCGATTCTCTATAGTTCGACCAAAATCGTGCTCCAAAAACCAGTACTCGTGTCAGTATTTCTTACGAACCGGCCGGCCGAAATGAAGAATGGATAGTGTCCTTGTCCAACACGCCTTATATATATACTGATGAAGAGTCGCTCTCCATGGGTCGGGGAATCAACCAACAAATAAGTCCAGATCGGCTGTTCACTTGTCCCACATACATAGTTGAGCTCGTTGGATCCTTCCCTAGCTACCAAACAAAGTTCAGGCCAGCTGCGTGTCTACCTCAACTCTACTGTAGTAAACGGCTTTCTGCGAGAATGTGAGGCCACCAGGAATTTGACTAAATCCAAGAACTTGTAGCTATTCCGTGTCGTCCGATAGTGATTGGATTTGGGTCCGTGTTACTACTTTTAGGCATCAAAGTCCATCATTTATGTCGATCGCAGCTCATCTGTATCTGTATTTGTGTCCGTATCTATATGTATCCCTTTTTTGTAATGCGGGCTAGGGACCTTCTATCAAAGTTGAGGGTATCAAGTAGAACATTTCAAATAGTTTAGGGTATCAAGTTGTAATTTAGCCTAGATATAAACCTCACTGATTATATATTTTAGTCTTTCTTTTCTTTTGGATTTGCAAGGAAGTTTTTAGTTTTAGCCAAAGCATGAAAGGCTAAAACACAATTTATCCCAGGTCGATGATATTAGGTTCCCATATAGTGTTGTTGAGCTTCCTCTGTAGAATCATTAACACCTTTCTTCAACCAGGCTAACAGGAAAAGAGTATAAATAATCAAACTATTTAAACCAACAAGACATCTACTTCAAATAATCAAACTACAATATCATAAACTATATATTGTTCTTTTAAAAACATAATCGAAGGACGAGTTTAGGCGTTTCGTCATCTCTTCTTGAACCAATAACCACCACCTCCTGAGGTGGGAAGAACTGACATTTTGAAGGATTGTACATAGGTATTTACACTCATTAAACAACCAGAAGAATTTTCTCAACTCTACATCATCAAATACAACAAAAAAAGGAGGAAGAATCTCTTTAAGTAGTCCCCGTGACATGGACATGGAAAGGGGAACCACGGCAGAAAATTGGCCCAAGTGAATCAGTTTTAGCACGAGCCCGGAGAACGTCTGTAGCATCATCTATGACAGCAGCAGCCAGGAGAGTGTATTCCCCTGGCACAAGAAAGTAGAGCGAGAAGGAATGTGCTACCTCTTGGAGAGGGAGGACCTCCAAGCTGATTCCAGTAAGAATGCCTACACAAACATAATATAGCCTTTAAGTGACAGTAGGAAATAAGAATAATTTTAACCTATAGAAAGCTAATTTTGAAACACAAAGTGATAAGGTGATGGATAATAAGAAAGAAATTTTGATTTCATGTTAGGAACACAAGTAGCAATTTCTTCTTAATAAGAACTATGAGTTCTGCAGACCAAAAAGACCCACAGTGTCTTAATAGGAAAATCATAAATTCAGTTTAACACATAGTAAAACTACACCATGCTCTTCTGCTGAACGCATTTGAGTCAGATAAATGTCACCAGAATCATGAGTATAAGTACCAGGTTAAGGACGTTTAGCTGTCTGCCATTTTAACGGAAAATTAATTGTGACATCATGTAGTAGGAAACACTTATCAACATTAGGAATGGTGGTAGAAACATTTAAACCAACATTAGCAAATTGTGTAAGTTTTAAGACTTAAGTGGGTTCATTGTGGTTGTTCGGCCTAAATCAAACTTAAAGCTCTTCCTCTCATTTATCTCATTCAAGCTGGCAGGAAATTTTCCCTGCAAAACAAACCTGGGAGCCTTTGACCAGAAAACATCCCAAATGGAACTCTACTTGGACTTACAGCGAGCATAATCCTCCGACATTTTTCATATTTCTAAGAGATGCCTTATGTGGATTCCAGGCCATTATGGATGCTCTGGCAAATTTTCTTCTAACAAAAAAAAAAAAAAAAACCTACTGTAGTACACCATCCTCAATATAGTTTCCATCTTTATGTGAAATATGAGTTCTATGAACTACAGTGTACAGACCCACAATGTGCACCTTCTCCAAGTCCTTTGCTGAATATGTTCCAGAAGCCTGAGAAATCCAACCACATTAGAGAGTTGTGGTGTATTTAATTCGAAGACGTTGCCCACTATTTTGAAGGAAAATCACTTGTTTCTTGTAATAGTCTCAACTCATTTAAATTACGCTGGCCAATAGATGCTCCAGTAGGAGCAGCAATAAAATACTAGTTAAAGGCCGCTAGGATTAAAGGTAGGCCTAAACAATATTTCAGTTTGGGACCTAAACCGCCATTGCCATATATATCGTATGATACCGTTTTGAGAAAATTTGGTTGATATATCAGTCTAAATATTCTATCTAGGCCTATATGATATCAGTAGATATCTCCCAATATACCAAAACATCGGATATTAGAGATATTAGAGGTGAACAAGTGTTTTTAGGTCTGGTTGGGTTGGGTTGGGTTAGTAGGTTCTTATATTAATACGATATTATTAATAATACTTTTTTTATTTGTACTGCTAGTTTTATAATTGTTAGTTTGTTATCATGTTATGATGTTACGTTAGATGCTGTGTTAGTTATTTTGTTTAGCCTTTTAGGACATTTAGAACATGTTAGTACATCTAGAAATTTGAAATTGATAGGACATGAGTACAGATAATATATTTATAATATATATAATATATATTATATTTATTGATATCCAATATTTCAATATATCTTTCATATCCGACATTCAATAAACACAAACGGATATGAACCCGATATCGATATCTCGAACATTGATGGATAATAAGAGAACCCAAGGGAATTTCTGTTGAAGTTATAAAGTTATGAACGTATTTGAGATCAAGTTGGTTGATATTTAGTATTGAGGCTTGATGTTCAAGGCTCATATATATGATTAGGTGCTTATTTGTGTGTGTGTGTATATGGATATCTTTATAACTCATATACAAGTGTTGATATAAATAAAATAACCGTTTCATAAAATTATTATATGTGTAAGTATATTTATATTTATATTTATATTTACTTATACCTATTTTCCAAATGCATATCAGGTTATAGGAGTTTATATGAGTATTTACACATGAACTTATGTCTATATTGTATGATGATCTTCATATACATTGGGCGTATGTATGATATAGGGTGAATGATAGTTCGAGGATATGCATGTAGTAAGTACTAGGTTGGTTAGCATTTATGTCCTATAACTGCATCTAAGCTTGTCATGGGTAGTTTAGACACAAAATTTCAAGTGAGCAATTAGCTGGTCATTGCCACGTAGTCTGGTCCCGTGTAATTTGGGATTGGAGCATGACAGATATTGGGTTCTAACAACATTAAACAATTTCAGTTGTACTTGTTATCTGCCAACATGCATGTCGATCGTACAATTGATTTCATATTCATCCTTGGTCCACTAGTTCTTAAATTTCAGATCAAAAGTGGTTTGTCTTAGGCTCTTAGCACTCTTTCTGCTTGATATTCTAAAGAATCTAAACAGAACATATCTTCACCCATGGTGTTATGTTCTATAGAAGATCATCATCAACATCATCATCGAAGCCTTCTTCCATCAGGATGGGCCGACTATGGAGCATAAGAAAATCCTATAGATGATTTGATGAAGTTTCTAGGATCGGTTGGGAATATGATGTCAATCTCTGTAATTGTGTCAAATTCCTAACCACGGTAGCTATAAACATTAGAGGGTCATATTATAAAACCTAGGTGGCCAGTTGCATGTAGGTAGACCTATATGTTGAATACGCAATTTAAACATTGAATTATGATACAATACGGTCGATACCAACACAGTTTGGCATATCATGATCTGATACCGACCGCTACCGATACTGACCGATACCGACATTGGGAGTCTCTTTCTCAGTCGATCCGATAGAGAAAATTGAACGAAAAAGACCAATAAAGGTGTAAAAGAATAGTTAGGTTGTAAAAACATGTAGACGAAGAATACTTCTATATCGTAAGTAAACCAATCAGCAAGGGTAACTATTATTTTATTCAATTTTAAAACTACTAATTAACAACACAAAAATACTTACAAAATTATGCCTAAATGTATAAAATATTTTCTCTAATTTTATATAATTTATTGATAATTATTTGTTTTCCGACACCATAAAATACTCTAATCCCAAACCGCCGATACTAGGAAGGGTCCAATACTGATTTCGATACTGCGAACCTTGGTTTAAACCTATGCGACAAAGGAAGACACTCTCAGTTCCCCTATATTATAAAGAGTATAGACGAAGTGGTAAAATGATACAATTTGCTATAGAGAATTGCACTCATCTCTATGACACCTTAAGCCAAAGAATGAAAGAAAAAATGAATCCCTCTGTTGCTTCAACCCCCAATCCTCGTCATTGTTAATGTGGTGGATCACCATGGATGCCTATCTAGAGGGAAAATATAACATTTAAGTTATGCCATTACATTTAGGATTTCAACGAGTTAACATAAATATTTTTCCTTCTGGATTTCTACACCAAGTTGCTTTGGCTTGGTGTTAAGTGAAAAGGGTGACGAAAGGACAGACATGAGATGGGATCTTAGTCATTTACTAGCAGGACGACAGGACAGACATGGGATGAGATCTTAGTCTGAATTAATTAGTTACTATATCCACAAAACAGGTCACTGGATTACTTGTAAGACCATCAGCCCGGTAATTTTGGGCACTTTAAGGCACACTTGCCATTATCACCTGTGTCATACCTAGATTAGAGCCAAAGAAAAAAAAAATCAAGTTCTAAGATTTGACTCCTCTTTTGACTGTAGGGTTCGATAATGGTCGGAAAGACGAGTTTCTTTCTCTTCTCTCTCAAGTTTTATAATCTGTTTCTTTTTCTAGTACTACAAGATCTGGTTCTAGGCAACCGGGCAGTATATGCGGATCAAAATACAATTGATGGTTGTATCTCGGAAGCAAATCACATCATTTTGTTATGTAGGAGTGGGATTTAATAATTGCTTTAAATTTTTTGTACCCGCTAGACAGTATATTATTTTGCCAATAGCAAAAAAATAGCAACATTATGGGTCAAGAGACATCTTTTTATGAACAGAAGCTCATGTTTATAGACTATTGAGACCAAGTTAAAGTGAAATCATTAAGTGACAAGTAGCTGGACTCTTTATTATAAGTTTATAAGAAAAACATATTTCTATAACAAAAATATATTTGTATTCCAAAAATTGGAGCAGATTAACGGAACTCTAAGTGAACAAAGTAATATTTGACGCAAGATAGATATAAGCAAGGTTCTAACCGGCGGTAGGCGGGTGTGCGGCGGAAAGAGTTCGCCTACCACCTAGACGGTTGATACGTTTTGGACATTTTTTACTATTTTACCACAGTTTTTGCATTATATACATATTTTAAGGATGTTTCATCCATAACTATGGTTTAGAACAAAGATTTATTAAGTTTTAGTCATATAAAAGTGAACCATAGGCCCGTAATGCTTGCAAAACCGTTTGGCCAAAACATCTTGTTAGGTATTACTCCACCTAGGCGTCCACCTACGCCGCCAAAGCTCCGTTGACCGCCTACCGAAAAGCGGTGCAGAGAGAGACAGCCTACCGCCTAGGCGGTCGAGGCGGCCGCCATTTAGAACACTGGATATAAGATTGTATTGCAAGATCATAGATTCTTGGAACGCTTTGGAACACGGAACGGAAAAAAACGGGAACGTGGTACACGGAGGGTCCAGTGTGTTGTATGGTGGGGGTAAGCTTCTACGGATAAATATGTTTATTCGAAACGTGGAACATTTTTTTTTAAATGTAATATATTATATAATGTATATTTAATAGCAAAAGTAAATCAGGTATCATAATATAGCATCAACAAATTCAAAACTAAAAAAGCATTCATAAGTTCCAAACAATCCTAGTAATAGTGTATTTTCAAAATGAAGTAGCAAGTCGTAGAGTCTAAAATCTTTAAGGAAAAATATAAAAAAAATAAGTTTTTTTTTTTTTTAAAACTACATTTTTTCCTTTAAAAGCTTGGCTGAAAACCCAAGTACATAAAGTGTTCGCTTCCCGGAATAGATTGCCACATTCTAATTTGTGAGCATTCTGACTCCAGGATGTGTCCCATATCACAAAATGTGTGCTCATGGGTCGTGAAACATTCCCTATATGGTGAATTCAGGTAACCATGTGAGAGATAACAGCATATTCAATCGCAAGATTACGGGTTGCACAGGAGACGCCCCTTGGTTGTACTTGCCCTAGTACCGTAGGGACCAGATATAGTTGGCTGGAATTAACAAGATTCAGGTGCAATTTGTGGCAGACATGCCTCGACAAGAATCCAATTCAAAACCAGTGACCTATGTTGCACAAACATAAATATGACACAACAATATCTGAACACAGTGACACAGACAACACCAAATTTGCGTGTCATGGTGTATTTTGGAGTGTTCATGCCTTCAGTTTTCGAGTGACCATGATTCCCAGCCGATGACAAATTCTGACCAAATTAGTAGTGGAGTTTAGTTGACATAGTTTCCATAAAATAAAGAATGAAAAAGAAAACCAGTTTGGAGTAGGAAAATAGCTAGAGAAAATTTTCACATCAAAAGTATTTATAAGTTACTGCCAACTGCGTCATGTTTCTCCACTTTTCATTTGCAGACGTCCTTGTCACTGCATAGCACAACGAAAGAATGGACGAGGGAAGGGGAAAAAAGCCCAGCCCAAACTGAAAAGTGAAAACCCATATTATTAAAGCCTCGAAGCTCTTCAAAGTGTATTGACTTGCCTCCTTGTCTAGATTTTTTTATGGTCAATGTCATTAAATCAGATACTTGGCCGAGTACTCATCCCAAGTAATCCGCAACAACATAGTCTGAGTAGAGATTCGTGTGTACTCAGACTGAATAATTGGCCAGCATGATTACTTACCAATAATGATTAACGTACCAGTTTCTATGAATATGCAATAGTATTTAAAATTGTGTCAGCAAAAAACCCAAAGATGCAACTAAAACCCATAAAATCTCATAGTAGCCCATGCAGTCCTCTTCACTATTCCTTTAATATTTCCTCAATTGGGTTAAGTAAAAAAAAAAACCAAAGACAACTAAAACCCATAAAAACTCAAAGTAGCCCTTGCAGTCCTCTTCACCATTACTTTACTGTTTCCTTTTCAGATAAAATAAAAGTAATATGTTTATTGTTGTTATCTACAATTTCCTTTTCGATGTTGTTTGAATCCCTGGACTACAGTTCTCCTACTGTCTGTTTCTTCTCTGTTGGTTCTTTATTGTCAAATTTAATCTCTATGTATCAATGTTAGATCCTTATTATCCATTTATGTTTGACATTGATAATGGTAATCAGTTATGTTAGTGATTTCTGTTTCATAATTGTATAAATAGAGTTACGGCATACATTTGACCTTCTATTATAGGTTTTTTTTTTCTAATTTTTCCTATTTTTAGGATAGTTGTCATTTTTTTAGAAAACGTAACTCTGTTAAATTATCTGAGTAATTGTCAAGTAATCTGATTGCTCATTCCAAGGTCCCGAGCAGGTAACAAAACTGGCTAATTTAACCATGTTTCTCTACAGGAACTTAGATATTACTTCTTGGGCTTAATTGCATGATCAAAAGACTGACCAACTGCCCATCAAGGTTTTATAGCAAGGTAATGTCTTACTCAAGGCTACTTTGGCTACCAATTTGGCAGCAGCATAAAGGGTTGACGTCACGGTGGCAGTCCATGATAAAAGTTCCAATATTTTGGCGGATCTTTTTCGTGCTTTGTTGACCCCATTTCTCAGGGAGAAAGCTTGTATGATGATGATGATGAGGAGGAGGAGGAGGATGGTTATCTAAAACAGAAGAAATAAATTGACCAATTGACATCCAGTTTGCGATCTCGCCATGTGGGTAATATGGGCCAATGTTTTGAGATGTTGCCATAATGAGGATACATCCTAAATCCTTATACTCAAAATTGTTTCTCTCTCAACACCTACTTTTGTGATATCTTGAGTCTCATATCAATTTCTTATGGTAGGAGACTATAAATTTTGTGCCAAAGGATCTTTCGTCGGCGTAACAAGCAAGAAATATTAACGTTATGAAAAACGAGTACAAAAAATGATGGCTGGCAGGAAAAGGCGATCAGAGTAACTACAGAGCTTTATTAGATTCAACTCCGGAGGTATAGATCTACAGGATTCCTGACCTCTAAGTATCGACTCATAACCCTTATATAAATGTTATGTTTATGGTTTTTTAAATAACAGACATGCCCTATATGTGCTATTGACTTGAGGTTTAAGTCTCCTGTGAGAAGTTTATTAGATTCAACTCCTAACGTATAGATCTACACGATTCCCAACCTCTATGTATCCACTCAAAACTCTTACATATTGTTATGATTTTGTAAATAAGAGAGAGGCCCTAAATCTGCTATTGACTTGAGGTTTAGGTCTCTAGTAATATAATCTATCTATTAATCTAGAACAATAGTCAATGATAAGGTTTAGGTTTCTCTCCAACTACGACAATCCCTCAACTTGCCTTAAGAAATTAATGAAATTATACAAAGTGGATTCTTATGCAATAGTGTTGAACAAATCAGAGAGATGAAAAGATGTATTACTATTAGCCACTTTGGTACATGGTCTTTACATAGTAATTTCAAGGCTTTTATACTTGAGATATATCTTAGTTCATAATTTTGCAGACTTACAGAGAAGTGCATAGCAATATATGTAGGAAAATTAACAATACAGTTGAAAAGATGTGTGATACATCGAAACTGATTTTATGCAAAGGTACTAATATCACTTGGGGAAAAATTTATGGTACACAGGAGCATAACGCCCGGTGGTTAAAGCTAAATATTATTCAAGTCTTGCATAAAGCAAACTAGATTTAGTTGTTGTACTTCAGTGAACTTGCATGTGTGTTTCATGTCTCATTCGCCTGTGTGCATACACATATGACGTGCATGTGCTATCCAGAAAAGCAATGTATAGAAAATCAGCCAAACTTCAAACAAAAGGAATGACACAAATGACATTGAACCATATAATATTGGAAGGTTAAGAAGAATCAGGTAATTCAATCTACAAAAGAACAAAGATAAAGATATACCAGCCCATAGTACAGTAGCGCTGGCTCCCTCAATGCAATTCTCCCCTGCTACATCTCTGCAAGTTACACTAAGGCTCATTCGGATCCTTTCCCTGGTGTTATTGCGAATATAAACTTCCATGGGAGTCATTTCATGAGCTTGGATATAATCTTTAGATCTTACAGTGCTTTCATCATTACTCTGACCAGAAGGACTACCTGGCGACACAACTTGCATTTTGGAGTCTAGTGAGCCATCTAATCTTTCAGATATATGGCCATGCTTGGCTAGCCTGAATTCATAGATTAAAGGATCTGGCAATAAAATGTCTATTACTGATGCCTGTAATGCTGCTTGAGTAGCATCCTTGATGTTCAACTCACCTGAGCTATTTCGCCCAGATTGCCATCTTACTTTAATTTTTGATATTAAGTTGTTGATGGAAGCATTCAGCTCAGCCTTGGTATTCCATTCAGCCATACCTGTAACTTTACTGCCTAAAGAATCATTTTTTTGATAGTCTTTTGCAAAGATGGAACCATCAAGGACTGGAAGTTTAAAGTGCTCCAATGGTATTAATACACGTGCCGAGCATTCACGATCAATTCTAGTTTTAGGACATCCAAATTCAGCAGTATCATGGTCAACAATTGGTGCATTTTGATCATTATTCTTTGGACCATCTAACTGGACAGAGACATTAACTTCAAACACAACATCAGTTGGATTAGACAACTCAAGTTCAAGAAGATGCAATCCCCAACTTCCTCTGTATGGATCAATCTTGACTAAGCTATTTGGCCTATTCTGAAAACTCGCACCTCCAGAGACATTCTTATCAGCATTTACATTATTTGAGGTGGTCTTGCTAACATGTGAAGGAATTTCCATAGAAAGCAAGCGAGCCTTGACATAGCGCAGGCCTTGTAAAACGCATACATGTAATGGAACAACCAAGCGCCTTCCTGGGGATACGGGATATTCAGTACTTGAGGAATCACTGGGATGCAGTAACGGCCCTGCAGAAAATAGACAGAAAAGTTAACAAAAACTAGTCTAGAAAAAGTTAGCCTAGGATGATATGTCCCAAACTTATAACCAGCTTCTGTTATAGTACCAATTTTCTGTGTACTACTAAAAGAACTAACATAACAGGTCATTAACTCTTCAACCATAGTAGCTGACCTCTTCAGTATGTTTTAATAACATAAAAGCTAAAACACAATGTTGGTGAGACATTGGCAATGTATACAATATAAAGATAAGAAGATACTGTTCTATGATTTTTGGTAAAATGTGATTCCCAGTGGCGCTTTGCAAGATTAGCTGTAATTAATGTTTCCCATGATGATATAAGCCTGTAGTGTTTATAGTATTTAGCTGATGAAATACACATTACATAGCAATGTTTAACATAAAAAAGAAGATATATTGCAAGTTCTGCATGTTCGTGAAATATAAACATTTTTCTGTAGGTAAGATATTTAGTGAATTATATTAAATTAATGGAGACCAAAATTAAACTTTTCAGAATCAAAAAAATAAAATCACTAGCAATGGAATTGCTACCAGCATAGTGAATAACCAACAGAGGGCAGCTTCCTTCCTTCGATATCCTCTGTGAACTTCCAGAACTACTCTTGCTAGCATCATGATCAGAATCCACCATGCTAAGTTGCCACGCTTTTATGGTCATTGGAAGTGTCACTTCTGAACCTGGCTTCAGAGGAAGCCCTGAGCTTAGATTTTCATGCGCGATTGAAATTACAGAATCTTGATTCTTTCCTATTAGAGAAACATGTGCCTGCTCAACTGGCACTGTTCCAGCATTTGTAAGACTTATCCAGATATCACGAATTTCACCTTCGTATAAAATGGCAGCACTATCCCCTCCAACAACATGAGAGAGTAGAAGTGGTAGAGAGGGTACAATAGAAATACTTGGGATATGAACATTTTTCAGTTTCCTTGAGCCACAGCATCTGAAAGGATCTGAAAGAACAAGACCTTGTGCGACACCAAGAAGCAAGTAGTCAACCTCCTTGAAAAGGTGCTCTGTTATAACACCAAAACAATGCACAATACATCCGGGAATTTTAACTGGTCCAACTTTAGTTGGAATTCCGGAGAGCAGGATCACCTTGGATGTATTAGGCGGAAGACTCACACTGACAGGGAAAGCATCCAAGTTCCCAGAATGAACTGAAAGATAAATACTCTCAACCAGTAAGTCAAAGGCACAGGGGTTTGCTAATTCAACCAAAACTTGAACTGGTTCCCCAACAATCCAAGTCAACTCCAGCTTATTGTTATCAGTTGCACCACCCTTGCTGAAAGGAGTATAAATAAAAGGTCCAGAAGGAGCTGAACCAGTCCACCACTCCTTTTTCCCAGGATTGCGCTTGATTATATCCGTTTGGGAAGGATGAAGTGGAAAGGAGTGCAACCTAATAAAGAAAGAGAGATTAGTCTAATGTGTACGAACACTTCATGATTTGCTGCAATAAGCTTCTTAAAGAGCGAATGTATTACGAGATTATGACTTATATTGCACGCCAAGTTCATGTTTAATCTTTAACTACCTACCTTCCTCATCAAGAATATTTTTAGAACAAGAATCATTCTTCAATGTAACTAAACCTTAGTGCTATTGCATACTTGAAGAAATGCCCATTATACTAAAACTTATACTAAGTCGTATAAATTGATCAATGTATAGTAAAACATACGTTCCAATTATCTGGTATTATTAGTACAAGCAAGAAATTTTGTTCTCTCACTCTACATACGCAATTAATATAAAGATGACAATGAAATATAAAAGGGAAAAAACTGCACATATTGTTATAGCTTTTTGGGCGTTGCTTGTACTAAAATACCTGGATATGTCAACCCCAAAAAACCATAATTTAGGAACAAAGACTAACATGGAGTTGAGTTATAATTGAACTTTGTTCCCACCTTTTTGCATGAGAGGACATGTTGTGAACATCAGACTCAGAATAACAGGGTAATAATATTGATCCTAATATTTTTAAGTTTCTCGACTTCGACAATCAAGAACTATAATACCCTTGTTCCTCCAAAGCAATTTGCACAAAAAGGACGGTGATAAGGGCATAGAACCGAAAATATCATGAATATATTAGCCAATAAGTAAAAAAGGATAGCCACAGTGGAAAGACAACGATATCAGCTTGTACAGGAGAAACCTAAGGGCTATGTTGCATGGACACGGATTCGACACGACACATTTTAGACACGGATTCGACACCTATTTTGGTTTGTCCAATACATGTGTCCCAACGTGACAGGGCATGAATTTTGGAGCATTCGTGCTTCTTAGCCTAAGGGTAAATGATAAAGCAAACTCATCCAGATACAAACAGATTGATAGTCATGCATGCATAAAAATATAAAATAGAGACAATTGATTCACGGACTAATGGTGAATGCTTTCGCAGTACAGGATCAACATTTTACATCTTTATCATTATGGCAAGGTTGAAGAGGATGTTGTTCATAGAAATAGCAGGATGCTTGAAGTGGGGAAGTGATTCTGGAATTCTTCTTGAGGAAGATCAATATGACCAGCCATGCTCTCTATGGGTAGTAGGAGTAATGGAAATTGAGCAACATGTCCAAAATATGAGCATAATTGAAATGAGAATACTGAGAGAAAATAAAAATAATAAATTGAAGTATATGTGAAAAGTAATAAATGGTGTCATTTTAAGATAAGATGGGGGAATATCTTCCCAGATGGTTCAAGTTATGTGCACCTGAGAGCAATTACACCCTGGTTACTAGGAGTGACAGGATTCAATTGTGTTGCTACAACCAGGGTAGACTTTATTAAAGATGGATTTGACCCGTGAATGAAGATATGCTAGTTGCTAAATTTAGAGAGGAGAAGGACCTTAACTGAGCAGAATGATAGAAAAGGAATCATGTAGCTAGCCCCCAAAAATCTGGCTCCTGCATCAATTTCTCTAAATGCGCTGACCTTTTTATATAGGAAAATGATCAAACTACAATAAATGCATATATAGTCATGCTTCCTCCAATCATTTAACCTAAATTGTGGTGACCAATCAAACTGAAAGGAGCAAAGCTGACACTCATAAAAAATAATGATGCAGGTATCAGGCAACAAGAGAGTATTTGTACAAAATAAATTTGCATAAATAACTGGAAGAAAACTAATACTTTAAATTCTATAGTAAGGGAAACTGTGATCCTTTTCTAAAGAAAAGAACAGATGCCTGATGAAAGGAAGAGCAGGATCAGCACAGTGTGTCCCAAGTGGAAGCCTTTCAGCAGAATTAGCAAGTGAACTTGCAAGACCGCTCTGTCCTGGAGGTGTGATGAGCGGGTAAAATGATCGGAGTAGACGAGCAGCTGCGCTCCATGCTGCAAGGGGATCTCCAGCACGAACAGAAGACATCAGTATCTCTCTTAAAGCAACCATTTGCAATGTACTCCACTGAGACTCAAACAAGGATATTATAGACTGGAGTTGCACTTTTCCGCCCTCTGTATGATTTGATCCCTGTTCCTTCCACAAAGTAGGATGAGAAACAATCAGTTCAGGACGTAAAGATATCATGTTAAACACCAGTACACTTTAAGACTCAACATACTTGCCCGTGATACAGACACTAAATGAGTATCATGGTTACAACGTTATGCGTGATTTCATCATCCAAGCCTTCTCCCATTTAATGGGGTCGGCTATGGAGCCTAATAAAGCTCCATAAAAGAAATGACAAAGTTTCTATAACTATTTGTCAACCTGACGTCAACCCTCTAAGTTGGTGCCAACTTCCTAGCTTTAAGGTTTCTATGAGCATGAGAGGGTCAAGCCATAAATCTAGGCAGCCAGCTGGCATGTAGTAGATCTACATTTTGGCTGTGCAGTTTAAGCTCATGCAACCAAGGAGCATCCTCCAAGCTCCTCTAGACTATAAAGAGTCTAGACCAAGAGGTAATATAATACAATTTGCTATAAGTAATGAAGGGAAGAAGTGGACAACCAAGTCATATAAAATTAGAGTTACATTAAGAATATCCTAACTATATCACATGAGGACCAAATGGGCATATTTCGTAGGTGATCACATGGGATATTTCGTAGGTGATCACATGGGCATATTCCGTAGGTAACTTGGACGTAGAGTTAACAGAAGGTAGCAAACTGATTGTGACTTAAAAGTTCAAGGTAATGAAATCAACAAAAAGAAGTTTGCAGCAAAGTGAGCAAAGGTAATCCCGGTTCGGATTGGGTCCAGGATTTGACCGGGATTGGGCCGGCCGAGCACAGGTTTGACCGGTCAAGTCCCGGTCCGGTTTTCAGGCTGCCCATACCACTGAACACCATGAGGCCAGGATCGTCCCCAGGCCCACCGAAAATCATGAGGCCAGGATTGCCCCTGCTCTGATACCATAAAGAAAATAAAGAGGCTACATTCTTTTACTCAATGGGACGATTTTATTAGGGCTCTAGGCCAATATTTATAGGACTACAAAGCTTATGAAAAGAAATCACCAACCTATCTAGAAATGAAAAACACATAATTTCACAACTAAGCATAAAATGATGATGACTAATCCACTCTTCAACAGTAGCAAATAGCTTACAAGTAGAGACGCACAAAGGTTTGAATTTGCTCTTAATTTCACAACTAAGCATAAAATGAAGATGACTAATCTACTCTTCAACAATAGCAAATAGCTTACAAGTAGAGACGCACAAAGCTTTGAATTTGCTCCTCTACTTTGGATATGGTATGCTTTTGAGGTCATAGACAAAACTTGCATTGCGCTGGTAGCTGCACAGGCATTATCCTGTTGCAAATATAGCTGTGCAACTTGTCTGGAAAAGAAGGCTGCTTTACGCTGATAACCAAGAGTTCCAAATAATCTAGCTATTTCAACATATAAGATCAGGCGGTCATTGGCATCTATTAAGGACTTAGCTCCATCAGCAGCACCCATCAACAACTCCACTACCTCCTTAGCAAGCTCGCGCCTGAAAGTCATCAAAATATGCATAATTAGAATTCCCTTCAGGAAAAGCTATTTTTCTCCTCAAAACTTAATGAAGCATCAAACTGGAAAGAACAGTGTAGGTGACTCCTTGAACCAACACATTTTAAACAAGATGAAGGATCTTGAAGATTGTATATTATACTCTCTCCCAGGGAGTAGTGATCAGTCAGCAATACAGAAGTATTTTGCATAAGGACAATTAGAAACTATAAAGAGGCAGTTTGATGATATGTGTATGAACTATGAAGTATAAACACACACATACACTCACATGTGTGTGTGTGTGTGTGTGTGTGTGTGTGTGTGTGTTATATAAGAGAGAATAAAATTCGACCTTTTCATTTACTGCCCATCACAACAATTATGAAATGTTCACAAGTATATGGTTTATTCATAATTTCACAGCATCTGTGGAGTGACATAGGTCAGGTCTTCTTAGTCATTACCAAATTATTGTCTCCTTCCTTCTCATTATACTTCCAGATTAAACGGTAGGGGCTTGTTGATGATCCCATCGTGATTCATGCATTCCCATAAAGGGTTCTTTGTACGAAGGCTACAACTAAAAGCATGTAAATTGAATTAGCAAAAGACAGTCACATCAGCAGTCCTTGTCATATTTACTCAGAGATTTGTAGATCTAGAACTCCAAACCCACCATAGCAAGATCGAACTCATGCTTGTGGCAGTTCTTTCTTCAATATGACGGTCCCCTTGCTAAGGTAATAAATTATCAAAATGTCAAAGCAATCAGAACGGGATTATCATCCACAACTTGTAAAGAAAAGAAAAATGAGGCTCAAACAATCTCATGTCGGGCATTGTCAGACTCAAGATCAATAGGGATGTAGGGTATGCACAACTCGTTTGTACAATTCTCTCCAAACGCAAATGTTGAGCAATCTTTTTGATCTTTTTCCTATCATATTAAATGATGCAACTAGTCATAGTAACAGCTACCTTCGTCATAATCTGAAATGCATCTAGAACATAACTTGAATCTTGATGAATACAAACGTCACCATATTGATTCCCGGTGGAATATAGTCGACCTTATACTTCAGTGACACAAATTTCATACATTTTGTTCCTCATGGAACTGTACCAGACCTCGGGATTGTCATTCTTTTTAACTCTTTGACTTAATGCGTCATAGAGATGACTACAATTTCCTATAGCAAATTGTATCATCTTACCACTTCTTCCATACTCTTTATAGTCTAGGGGATGTAGGAGGGTGATCCTTGGTTGTATGAGCTTAAATTGCATATCCAAAAGGTAGATCTACTTGCCTGCCATCTGGACATATGTAGATCTACTTACCTTCCATCTGGACACCTAGATTCTTCGCAAGGTTCCAGTATTGGCTGATACCAATACATATTATCCATATCGTATCACTTTTGGCACTTTTGGAACGTCTTATCTGATATTTGGCCCCCAGTGATACTAGCCAATACTGAAATCAGGGCACACTTTGCCAATAAATTCAACAAATAAATTAAAAGAAAAAGAGAGAAGTACAACAAATAAGAGTACCCCGACAAAATGATTTTTCGTGCCGAAGAACAATATGTTAGTGTGTATAGATAAGATACATTATCGGCACTATAACCATTACCCTACCCATTGTTGAAGTTGACCACAAATTTCTTCAATTTTTTTTCTTGTGGAACTATACTGTAGTAGACCTTCATTATAGTGAGCACCACAAGTGCTTCCTCATCGTCCATGTCCCCAGGTTGCACTAATCACAAAAGATAAAAAGCAGATTGGAGAAGCAATCAGTACTGGAAGTTGACCAATTAGGTTTTCGACCTTGTTATCATAAATAGTTTGCGAAGAAAATGCCTTTGTCTTCCTTAGTGACATGTCTTTGGGTGTCTCAAAACAACCTCCACATTCGGACCTATTGTTTCAGGGTCCATATTGAACTTTGATGTGCTACAGTATTGGGGTTCAACAGTAACAATGTGCCACAAACTATCAATTTCAGAATTATATTTTTTTTGAGGTTTTTAGTATCTTGGTGGTCCTTCGGATCCATGAAAGATCCTCTAGGTATATTTGCAATTTTTGTGAACTTGATTTTGATAATTTGAACTGATAACTGATAAGGACAAATTTTTCATCATGTCTGAAAGCTCTCAACAATTGTACAGTCCATGAATCTCTCAGATTTGAGTAAGGTTCTGCAATTGACTCCAAAATGTCTGTCAATGCCAGCCGATGTCAGGGGAAATTTACACCTTCTAGGCCATAAAGATGAACACATGATCACCAGAGTACCGCTAGCTGGAATGCAAGCTTGTCCAACATAACCAATAAAGTTTTTACATGTGATATCTGATGCTATATTAAGTTGTGGAGGAACACAGACAACCTATGTACAATTTCACTGAAGCCATGTGGTCGGCAGTCGACGTAACAATAATATGTGAATTTGGTCCTTTCACATTCCATAAAGAATTTAGAATCATGTGTACTAGGCTACTAGCAGCTAAAATTCACAACATGAGCATGTCAGGCTATGCCATGGATGAACCGAATAACATTGCCCATCAATGTTAATGCCATGGATAAGCTGGCACGCTGAACTGCATCAATTTGCTTGTCCTTCATGCTTATATCCCCTAACAAATAATAATACACTCCATGGGGTATCACAGTTGTTTTCTTCCTTCTGTCTGAAAGCTCTTGACAATTGTACAGTCCACGAGTCTCTCGGATATGAGTAAAGGTTCTGCAGAATTATCTAAAATGTCTGCCAAGGTCAGGGAAAATTTATACCTTCTAACCCAAAAAGATGAGCCTGTGATCACCAGAACACTGCTAGCTGGAGTGCCAGCTTGTCCATTTTTCGCCAATAAAGTTTTTACATGTGATATCTAATGCTATATAATTAAGTTGTGGCAGAATACAGCCACAATCTATATACAATTTCACAGAAGCCCTGTAGTCAGAAATTGGCATAAAAGTAATATGTGAATGTGGTCCTTTTATATTCCATAAGAATCTAGAATCATGTGTACTAACAGCCAAAAACTGACAGCATGAGCACGTCAGGTTATGTCATGGACTAATTGAGTAACATTGCCCGTCAATGTTAATGTTTGTTATTAGATAGAGGATAAGCTGGCCAACTGAACTGACAGCATGAGCATGTCAGGTTATGTCATGGATGAATTGAGTAACATTGCCCGTCAATGTTAATGTTTGGTAATTAGATAGAGGATAATCTGACCAACTGAACTGCATTAATTGGCTTGTCCATCATGCCTACATCTCGCAGCATGAGCATCTCAGGTTATGTCAGTCCGTCAATGTTAATGTTTGGTAACTAGATAGAGGATAAGCTGGATAACTGAACTGCATCAATTGGCTTACCCATCATGCCTATATCCCTTAACAAACAATAACATACTCCAGTGGGATATCACAATTGTTTTTCTTCTGTAGAAACTTCAGCAACAAAGAAAAGTTCAGAGGCCAGGTCTTTGACAAATTCAGCAACAAAGAGATCCTTAAACTTGAAGTCTCTCTGGACACATTCCCAACAATTGTCACAATAAACTATCAATTGGACTGTGATAGCTAACTATTTGAGTAAAAAGGAGTAGCCAGCTCCAATCTGGAAAATGCACTTTGTAACTTGCATACATCCTAGTGTATACTTGTATTATCTCATAAAGTATTGATACATAAACTTCCTCATGTTCCCCAAAAGTAAGGCATCCTTCACATGATGTGTAGCCATCCTTTACACATGGTACCTGACGCACCTGAATGGTATTTATTCTGGCCAGTAATATGCCCATAACTAGTAGTCTTCTGTGAGAAGCGCTTTTGTGACCATTCTTGCATGAACCTTGCACCCTACAATATCATACTCCTTTAAGTTTGCTATATCAATAAGATCCCAACTATGAGGCTGGATAATGCTCTTACCTCTTCTTCTTTGTAGCCCACGTAAAATTGGCATAGTCTCCTTTATTGAAGAAAAAGGTAAAATAGGTGAGGAACCAAAGAAGGCCTTAAAAGAACATGTCAGGTAGGCCCCAAAGAGAAAGTCAGGTATAGGAATGAACATATCTATATTGTATCTTTACAAAATGGACAAGGGAGATGAAGCTTATAACTAAGGGTCACTGATACAGATCAGTGCCTCATGGTTATGAAATTGGCCCCTACATGCTTCAATCAAGTTGTATACAGAGTACTTCGACCAGTCATATTTTCTTTAGTTGACTTTTACAAAAATTACGAATATGGTCTTTATTATCGTACTGGGAATTTCGCAATCCTACTTTTTGAAATTATATAACGATTTATAATCCATTAGAGGAAAAGATCTTTTATTCCATTTTACTAATAATATCGTCTTTATTATTTATATGGATGTGTTGTTCAGGGTATGTTATAAGTCCTATTCTGACTCAAAAAATGAATACTACTTGATATTATAAAAGGCCCTCAAGTAGTTTTCCCCTTTTGACTAGTGATTTGTGACAATCCAATAATGATTCATTGAGGTCTTTGTCCTTCCTCCTAATTCCTAAACCTATCTTCCTATGTTCTATCAAGTTCCTTTTACTAGCACCACAAATATATCTCCTTGACCTTAATGGTGAGTCTATATTCTATCCCTTGCTTTAAATTTCTGCTAGTGTTCTAGTTTTGCTATCAATAACACTTTGTGCCGGCGTGGAAGGCAACTAGGAGTGCATGCAGGCCGACAGCCCCTTACTGGATCAAGTTGAGTTTCTTTCATTTATGGATAGGGCTTGTATTAAGGACCCAACCAACCAACCAACAGTGAAGTATGTTCTGGTCGACTACAGACCAACTCAAAAGTAACCTGAAGATAAACCAACTTGTAGCAAACCCAGTCCAGCCAGACCAAACACATTAGGTACAAAAGTACAAAAGACTGTATAAGAATCTATTTTCTTCTAAGTCCTTGCAATTTATAGTTTTATCTTTGAATGAATATAATCAAGAGGAAGTTACAGATTAAAGTAGAAGGACCTACACAAGGTAGGTACATATAGTTGTGTATTCACACTCCCTATCAGTTATGCATGAACGATCTTCATCTGGAGCTAGTTGATTATGCGTAAGGTGTCCACACCTTAACCTTCAGGGAGTTGATATATAGGTCAACGGACAGAACTGCCTCAATCAACTGTCTCCTATGATAACAGATTTTTTAGATCATTAAGAAGACGAGACTTAATGAGAGGCCTGAAAAGTCCTAGCTTGACATGAAACATCCAGGACTGGTAAACAAAGAAGGTCACTTTTGTGAGTGCCTGCTTTCAAAGCACTCATGATCTATCAACAACCCTAGGTGAAGATCTCTTCAAGAGAGGATAGGATGAGACTTCCTTCCAAAGAAGGAAAAGCAAAAAATAAAAATAAAAAATAGAGAAGACAAGTTCAAGGAAATTCTTCACATTGTGTTCATTGAACTACACAAGCCCCTCCCTCCAAGCAGATCTGGGAGGAGCAAAGTGGGTAACAGCTGCTCTCAACTCAAGATGTTGAATCGCATTATTCAAAATCATGGTCTCCACCTGCCATTATTGTCTTCTACACCAAGGTAACACTTTTTGTGCTCCTTCCTGCTCCCACAATTGTTCATCGTGGAGCATATAATAGGACGACAATTTACAAGAACACAAGAAAGCATCATATTTTTCTAATAAACAATCTAACAGACATTAAATAAGAAAGTAACAATCTTCCAAAAAGTTTGTCTAGAGAACATAGTCTAGTTACTTCGTTACATTTTCTCAACTGATAATCATGAAATAGATTGTTAATAATGCAGAACCGTATTTACTGTGACTGGTATATCCTCACCCGTCAAAAAGATCAAGAGCAAGTCTACTTATAAATGAATAAGCATTATCTTACCGGCAAAGGAATCTCGCCAGTTTCAGTGCAGCCTCAAGTTCAAAGCTAACTGTAGAGACTCTAGAAAGGATCAAGAAAAATAAGTGTTACAGGCATGGTATTTGGATAAAAACTTATTTCTAACTGTGAAAACTGAGAATACAGAAACAACTGAAACTATATAATTAGTAAAAAAAGACGATAAAATGATCAGTTTAAGCATCTAATAATTGGATATATATAAAGTCCAAATAAATAAATGATCAACAGATAGAAATGAAAAGGGGATATCAATATAATGTAATATGTCGATGATGAAATTACATGAAGACTTGCCATTTTATAGCCCTTAAACTGTTATAGATGACGTATTGCATTTGTGATCAGTGTCTTACTAACACTTTTAACTACATGACTTTGAAGAAGATGAATTAATATCAATGTTTGAGATATCGGCAATATTGACCGATATATTGTTTTGAGAACAAAACGATATATATCGGCCTCATGTCATTTTGAAAAATATCGTCTGATATAATGGTCGAAAGCCTATATATCGGCCAACGAAATCAGCCAATTTTACCCAATATTGTCACATATCATTGTGGGCTAGGGTTTCTTCTGAAATTCTGCTGGCTTTTTTTTGTTTTGATCTTTTCTGAATGGCTACTGCTGCATTTTCTTCTTCTGAATTCTTTATTTTTATTTTTGTGCTGCAGAGAAGAAGAAGAAGAAGAAGAAGAAGAAGCATAAGCAGCGATTTTCTTATTTTACTACTACTACTGTTACTGCATTTTCTTCTTCTTCACTTTTGCAGCTTCTTCTTCACTTTTGCTGCTGCATTGTCTTCTTCTGAATTCAGTTGTTCTTCACTTCTGCATTTGCTGCATTTTGTTCTTCTTCTTCATCTTCTGCTTCTCTTTTGCTGTAGCTAAGGGATGCAGAAACAAAAGATGAATGGTTTATTTTCTATAATGGAAATTTGTGCGATGTTGTAGTAAAAGATTTCTTTTGTTGTTATTTCTATCAGACATGTTGAGTTATGTGTTAAGTTGAGTTTAGTCCCACATCGGGTAGACTAATAGGGAGAGGGGTTAGCCTCTCCTATATAATGTACTCCCCTCTCCTCTTAATGAATTAATCTATCATTCACATTCTACATGGTATCAGAGCCATAACCTATCCACCTCTCTCACTCTACCCCAAACCCTAGCCGCCAACCCCAACCCCCCCTTCAGCCCCCCCCCTCCCTGCCACCAGCCCTAACCCTCAGCCGCTACCCCTCCTTCCTGTCTGAACCATAATTTTCAAAAAAAAAAATCGTATATCGAAGCCAGAGGATAGACAATAATTTGTTTGCACAACCTATGTTCCTAGATTACGACTTCAGGAGCGTATATCGAAGCCAGAGGGTAGACAATGATTTGTTTACACAACCTCTGTTCCTAGATTACGGCTCCAGGAGTTAACAAAGAGTAGACAAGTTGCTTGTTTACGTGGATCATTGTTTCCGTCCTACCCCGATATCCACATCAGGATCTACACAGAGAGTGACCTAGGTTAGCTCTGTGACCTGGCTTGTGTGATCCTCATACGATCTCTACTTTCCATACGCGTGTCGGCTCTGGCCAAGTTGATAGCGCATCGGTAAAGTTGATGTGATTATTGGGGTTGGGAAGATCCAGCGACAGTCGAATCAAGTGCAGGATGACTAACATTGATGCAACTAGCAGTGCTACTACTACCGGTGTCGGGAACGCATTGGCGGGACCAACGGACACTGGCACGACGATTTCTTCGATTCGACTCGTCGATCGGCGGTTGGACGGACCAGATAGCTACTCAACATGGCGGAAGAAGATTGAGAAAATACTTCGAAAAATGCGGTTGTCCAAGCATCTGACTGACAACCCTTCGGAGACGACTGATCCCACATTTGAACAGTGGGAGACAGATGATAGTCGACTATTTACACAGTTGATGAACTCAATTGAACCATCGGTGGAGAACATGATTCAGAACATGGATACGGTAAAAGAGTTATGGGAGGTCCTATCGACGGCATTTGATAGAAAACGCGACTTGTCTCGTATCTACGACTCGGTGGTCGGCGTCTACCGGACGAAACATAGCGACAAGTCTCATAAGGATCACTTCCGGGCCTTTAAGGCTATGGTCGATGAAGTTGACCGTGTATTACCTCTGACGACGGATATCAATGAAGCAAGGGTTCAACGGGAGCAGCTTCATGTCATGACATATCTTACCTCTCCGTCCTGATGCAGACTCAGCTCGCTCTCAGATCATTGCTAGAGCTGAGGTTCCATCTCTAATGGAAGCTCATTTTCATGTCCAACGGGCAACAAAGGTCGTCGAGACCTCTCCAAGTGATGCTTCCGTTGATCGATCTGCTCTGTGAGTCGCTCGTACTGGATTTCGTGGTAGTCGTGGTGGACGACGTGGTGGACGGAATGTTGGACGTGATGGTGGACGAGGCATTGGCGATCGTGATGGAGATCGACTGCGCACCTGCTTCAACTGTGGTCTACAGGGTCATTTCCAGTGGCAGTGTACTAAAACTCATGCCGCCAATGTCACCTCAGATATTCCTCATCTTGACGGCCGATCCGTACAAATGACTGATGGAGCATATACAGACTTTGTTGAGTTTCAAGCTCAACGTCGAGGTAAAGCTTCTACTTCTGGGTCCACCGCAGGGTACTCAGCTGCATGTGTGGTACAGTCGAAGCAGTGGGTCCTTGATTCTGGTGCGTCTGCTCACTTGACAGACAACGCAGGTATGATACGAAATTATATACCGGTTGGTCGTATGTCTAATATTACATGTGCCAACGGTGGTTCGCTGACAGTCCGTGGAAAATAATTTGTCCGTCTTTCTTCGGGACTGTCACTACATTATGTATTACATACACCTGGAAACCCGTTCAGCTTACTCTCAATTAGTCGGATTACTCGTGATATACATTGCTCGGTAACATTCTTTCCTGATGGTTGTGTTTTTCAGGACCTAAAGTCTGGAAAGATTATCGGTAAGAGGCATGTGGTTAGAGGCTTGTACCTGTTTGACGAACCTTCCTCTGTTGTTTGTGCTTGTGTGAAACTTGATCCTTTTGAGTTATACTGCCGGTTAGGACATCCTTTTGTCCAAACACTCCAGAAAATGTACCCATCTTTAGATGCTTCATGTTCTTTTCATTGTGAGTCATGTAGTTTGGCTAAGCATCACCGAGTTTCCTATCCGGTCAGTCAAAATAAAGTTGCTTCCGCTCCTTTTGAGTTGGTGCATTCCGATATATGGGGACCTTATCCGATTGAATCTATGATGGGATTCAAGTACTTTATTACCTTTGTTGATGACTACTCGCGTGTCATTTTTGTTTCTCATGAAAAATTGCTCCGAATTATTTAGCATTTGGTGCAATTTTTATGCGAAAATCAAAACACAATTTGGTGTTTCGATTAAATGCGTTTGCAGTGAGAATGGTCGTGAGTATATATCTCGTGAGTTTGTTTCACATTTGTCTCGAAATGGCATCATCCACCAAACTTCATGTCCTTACACACAACAACAGAATGGTGTGGCTGAACGCTAGAATCGTCACCTTTTAGAAACAACACGTGCTTTTATGTTCCAAGCACGTACTCCAAAAAAAATTGGTCGGATGTCGTTCTCACGACTTGCTATCTAATTAATCGCATGTCGTCATCTGTTCTCAATGGAGATACTCCCTTCTCTCGGTTATATCCCAAACGAAAGTTGTTTTCTTTCTCTCTCTGAATCTTTGGTTGTTTGTGTTATGTTAGGGATACCCGACCAACTCTTTCTAAACTAGATCCAAAGGCTATCCAATGTATTTTTCTCGGGTATCCTAAGGATCAGAAAGGATATCGATATTTTTTCCAGTCTTGAATTGGTATTTTTTCTCTCGGGATGTTACCTTTGTTGAAACTGAGTTTCCTCCACTTCCACAAAATACTGATCCGGCTCCACAAGTTTACCCAGAAGATAATTTTTTGTTATTTCCTGTTCAAACACAACAGCCCCCGTAAGGGTGCCCTACCCTATCGAGCCAGTCTCCCGGTCCGATGGTTCGCACACACCGGCTTCGTCGGTACCAGCATCACCGGAACGAGTTTCGCCGATAGTGTCTGTGGACACAACGCCTTCATCCTCCTCTAGCTCCACTAATTTGCTTCCGCCTGATCCGCCAGCTCGACCTCGTCGTACATGTCGTGATCATCCATTGTACGTTCACAAGTACAAAGGGCTTGCGAGCCACACACAATCATTGGTGGCGACTATTGATGGAATTCAGATTCCCAATTCTGCAGAGGAGGGTCTTAAACATTCTGACTGGCGTGCTGCTATGGAAGAGAAAATAAAAGCACTTCGGGAGAACCATACATGGAACTTGGTTGATTTACCTCATGGTAAGAAGGCAGTGGGTTGCAAATGGGTGTTCAATATTAAGGTAAAACCGGATGGCACTCTTTATCGCCTGAAGGCTCGTCTGGTAGCAAAAGGTTATTCTCAAACCTATGATGAGGATTATTTTGAGACATTCTTCCCAATTGCTCAAATGACCTTTGTGCGCGTCCTCTTGGCCTTAGTCGTTCGCTATGACTAGCCGTTGCTACAGCTGGATATCAAGAATGCATTTCTTCATGGCGATCTTGACGAAGAAGTATATGTGGTGCAACCTCCCGAATTTGTTGCAAGGGAGGGTAAAGTGTGTCATCTGCGGAAGGCCATTTATGGTCTCAAACAATTCCCTCGTGCATGATTTGGTCGTTTCACAAATGTGGTTACTTAGTTTGGCATGTGCCAATCAAAGAAGGATCATTCAGTATTTTACCATCAGACATTAGCTGGAAGGATACTATTCGGTGTCTATGTGGACGAATATTGTGATCACAGGAGACGGCAATCAGGACATTGCAGAACTAAAGAAGTTTCTAGGAGAACAATTTTAAACCAAGAATTTGGGATCGTTGAGCTATTTTTTGGGCATAGAAGTCACACAGGGTAAGCGGGACAATGTAATGTCTCAGAGAAAATATGTGCTTGGCATCTTAAATGATGCAGGAATGATGCAAGCTAAGGGAGCAACCTCGCCCATAGACCCAGGGATAAAGTTACTTTCCGACAAGGGGACACTGATGATCGATCCGGATCAATATCGTCGAGTAGTTGGAAAACTCGACTACTTGGCAGTTATGACTCGTCGAGACATTTCCTTTGCCGTCAGTGTTGCAAGTAGATTCATATCTTCACCACGAGTTACATATTGGGAGGTAGTTCTCAGATTTTTGCGCTATCTAGTTCAGAATCAAGGAAAATAAATTCGGATAGAGAATAAGAGGCATACTTATGTTGAGTGCTTTATTGATGCTGATTGAGATGCCAGTCTTACGGATAGACGGTCTACATCTGGCTACTCGGTCTTCATTGGCGGAAACTTGGTATCATAGAAGAGCAAGAAGCAGAGTGTGATCGCACGATCAAGCTCGGAAGCAAAATATCGGACAATTGCTCATGGCACAGCAAAGGTGCTATATCTGCAGTATCTTCTACAAGAACTGGAAGAAAAAACAGGATATAAAGCAACAGATATGTGGTATGATAGCCAGTATGCTATTAATATTGCTACTAACCCTGTATTTCGTGAAAGGACAAAGCACATTGAAATCGACATTCACTTTGTCCGTGATGAGTATCAGAAAGAGATGATAAAGTTTCATCATGTGAGGACCGACGATCAGATAGCTGATATATTTACAAAATCTCTTCTAGATCCTCGGGTTCAATTTCTCTGTAACAAGCTGGACATGATTGACATCTATGCTACAGCTTGAGAGGGGGGGTAGGGGTGTTGAGTTATGTGTTAAGTTGAGTTTAGTCCCACATCGGGTAGACTAATAGGAAGAGGGGTTAACCTCTCCTATATAATGTACTCCCCTCTCCTCTTAATGAATTAATCTATCATTCACATTCTACATGACAGATTAGATTGTTAGATGTTAACATCGTAGAATCATGTTTTTGTTTCTTTCTTACATCGTTTAGTAGCAACTACTTTTATATGCTACTAGCAATTACAATGTTCATTAACAGTAGACTGATAAGAATACGAATTATACACTATTAAGGGGCTCCATGCCGATTATATTTTTATCAGTCTTTTCTGAATTATAATAAGAATATGAATTATATGTTAACATAGTCTATTCTGAATTATAATAAGAATATGAATTATATGTTAACATAGAGAGTAGACTGATAAGAATATGATATTTAGAACATTTAGTACATCTAGAAAATTGAATCTGCCAGGACATTAGTATATAAAATATTTAACATATTATATATTTATTTGTATCCGATATTTTAATATACCGTCCGACATATATCCAATATCAGATATCTCAAACCCAAAAATATATGAACACGATATAAGATATCTCGAACCTTGACTAAGATACCTAAATTTGAAAATAGGGGATTATCTACCAAAATTTGAAAATAGGGGGTTGTCTTTCACACAGTTACAGTCGGATTCCTTAACTAGCAAGACTGGATGAGCTTCTTAATTTATTTGACATGTGTAACATTGATGAGATCCTTCCGTTATTTCTTCAATATCTTTTACGCTAAATGATCAATATGCACAGGCCTAATATTTCACATTAAGTACAATCTTTTGGCAAACATATCAAAATACAAATACAAATACAAGTTTTGTCCCCATTGTTGTTGGTGTTTGCTGAATAATAAAAATATTTTAAGTCTCAAGTCTCACTAGAACTCTACAGTTTTTATGTAGCAGCGGGAGCTTTAACATGGTATCAAAACAACATAAGTTCAAATCACTCTAGCATGCATTTCAAACGGATTTTACAGAAAACAAAAATGTACCATTGCATGGATCCGGCTCTCAGTCCTAAAAAGGGCACATGTGGGGCGTGATGAATAATATAAATATTTAACATTCAATCCTCACCACAATTCTGGAATTTTTGTGGTGTCAGGGACTTCAAAATTGTTGTTGTAGTTAATGTTGAAGTCGTATTGGGAGTGGGATAGATAAAGAAATTAATAGGATCCAGTAACCCTATGCCTATGGTAAGGACTAAGGATTGTAATTGATTAACAAAATCAGCGTGACATTTGTGACCTAAAAAGTACAGAAACTCCCAAATTTATGTTCTGTCCGTGTCATGTCGGACACACGTATTGAACACGCACAGACATTCCAAAATACACTAGGAAACACCAAACTATGTGTTGAATCTGTGTCACCGTTGTCACGACCCGATTCCTTAAAATCGTTTGAGGCGTCCCCCGAATCGTGACCGCCGTGCGGGCCTGGGGTTGCGCCCGCACAAGGCTTTAATGATTTGCATAGCAAGCACATATTCAGAGTACGTAGATAAATTGAAACACAGATTTGAAACATAGAAAAGTTCTCTTTATTGATAACGAACATCTATTACAAACTCTTGAACGAGTTAGCTAATATGTCGAACGGCTTACAAAAGAGATGACTCAAAATGAGATAGCAGTCCTGTACATTACATCCCTTTATAAACTCAAAATGATAAAGACCTCCAGGCTGGAGGATAGCTTTGCCACGGAGCTGCATTTGTGTATGAAGAGTTGCAGCTTCTGGCTCCAAAATGCTTCAAGGGGCGCGGTGAAGATGCGCCAACAGTTGGACTGGATCGAGAAGACGACTTCGGCTCCTCGCTCGGTTCGCCTTGGTGCGGAGAACCTGTTTCAACGAGGGTCAGCATATCGAAACATGCTGGTGAAGGCGAGCTAGCCGAACTATACCAATCAACACGTTGTTTTAATGAAGCATGCATATTTGTGGGTTTCTATCTTGCCTTAGTTCATTTACAAGTAAGCAGCATATAGAATTTACTGAAATGAACGTGCCACCGTTCGGTGGATTTTACCTGCCCGTCTGAATTACCTGCACAATACTTACCATGCCTTCCCTGCCACGAAGACACAAGTTAGTATGCAACAGGTTTAAATATACACGATGATCACTGGCATGTTTGCCATAGTGGACGTAGCCGAGGACAAGGATAGCATGCTACGAGAGAACACGATTGCGCTGCAAGCTATCCGGTCCCGAACACGACGACTACACACGAGTTCCACCCGGATCGGATCGGTGCCAGTGCCCCAGCGACCGTCCGCAGAACCAATACCTTGTGCACAAGTTGTCCATGATCGAACACGATGAACAAGTTAACAAGTCATGCATTTGAGGCAACACGAGTGCAAGAACACGAGTACACGACAAGCAGTATTGCATAATTTATTTTTTTGCATAGCCTCCCTGAACAATTATGCATATACAAGATGTGTTCTATTCTTAGCACGGTTTATAGAACATTTGCACGGACAAGCATATTATAAGATAACAGTTCACATGTTTGATTAACAAGCATAATAACCAAGTCTTTTCTCTTTTATCTTGGTTTCTTTTATTATTACTTGGTATCGTTTGATCGGGGCAATGAAGATTGCATATTGATTAGATGTGAAGCTTGGAAGCAGGGCTAGCTAATCGGGTTGGTAGCCACTCACTTCGATGTTTGGAAGGGAGAAGGAAAGAGGCGCTTCACGACTCCGCTCGCAAGCCGCCTACTGCTCGTTCACCTGCACACGAACAGCTTGATCAATACTTCTTCCTCTCTTTCCAATCTCGGAATAGAAGTGCAAGTCAATGAACGAAAACAATGAAAACCATCGAAACCGTTCAAGGAAAACAAGCAAATCCCAAAACCAACTCAAAGCACGAAAGCAACAAGCGACATCGAAAACCGAGACAATAAAAGATAGCAGCGGAGAGGTCCCTCCTGACTCTGCCGCTAAGCCGATCCTTGGGGCGCAGTCCACTGAATATGGGAATCGATTCCGAAGAAACAAATCCATAACGAGGACGAGTTCTTAATTCAATCTATCCCGATCGAACGATACCGACTTATGTTTCTTAGCCGCGCTCTCCGCACCGGGAGAACGGGACGCTACATCCTACCCAACTAATTGGAAGTTTCGTCCCGAAACTTAAGAATAGGATCTACCGTTAGAGAGCATTTCGTTGGGAACGACGATCAGGAAGGTTCGGGCAGGAATTAATGGCATGGCCTGATCGTCCACAAGCAAGGCATAACCCAAGTCTCAAGCGGCAGTCTTTCTTATCGTGTCCAAGCTTTTTGCAGAATTGACACTTATTGCTCCAATGCTTGCCACCGTTGTTCGGACGCTTTGTAGCGTTGTTTCCTCTCTCGTTGCTATGGCGTTTGTGATTGTAGGTATGCACAGCGCCGACAGGAACGTGAGGATAGAGTGGTTCAAGCGACAGGACGTGATTCATGACTTCACGCATCGTACGATACTGATGAACGGCTACGTGCGAATGGATGGCAGGGCGTAGTCCACCTTCAAACCTTCTAGCTCGACTCGCTGCATCAGGTAAATAGGCCCTAGCGAATTTGGAGAGTCGGTTGAATTCGGCGGAGTACTCCTTAACTGTCATGCTGCCTTGCCGCAGCTGCACGAACTCGTTTTCCATTTGACGTTGTACTGGAGGGGGTACAAACTCCTCTTCGAACGCGGCACGAAAAGTCGTCCACGAGATCGCCTGCTCTCCGTGATCAAATTGGAGAGATCGTCGATGCACGTCCCACCAATCGTGCGCGTTGAGGCGGAGCTGTAGTTGCGCGCAGGCGACGCGCTTTTCTTCGGGGACCTCTAGCAGAGCGAATTGATCTTCAAGTTCGGCCAACCAATCTAGAGCTACGACTGGGTCCTCAGTCCCGTTGAATGGGGTGTTGCAGACTTTCTTGAAGTGGCCAAAGTCGAAGGCAGTCACGTCCCTCGTCCTTGGAATTTGCGGCGTCTCTACTTCAAGCACGGGCTGTTCCACCGGAGTCGTTGCTGTTGCGGCGGAATGGTTGAAAGCCAAAGTCTGAACGATCTGCTGCAGGGTATCTACCTGCTTCTGTTGGACTGAGAATCGTGCTTCTATATTGTCTTGAAACTTGAGCTGACTCTCTTCCGCCCGCTTCTCGGCCCGTTCATAGCGAGCCTCGTCCCTTTGTCGGTTTTCCTCCAACATCCGCAACATTTGCTGGATGGGATCGATGCTTGGCGCGGCTCGCTGGCTCCTTGAACTTTCCGAAGTATCCGAACTACTTTCTTGGCCTTGCGTTTCGTCCGGTGTTTGCGCTGCAGATTGCGCTGGAGCCATTCCTTCAAAAGAAGGTAAATTACATTAGAATCATAATGTATTATGGACTTATTGCATGAACGTATCTCATTTTGGCCTAGCGAGTTCAAGAGTTCGCACAGGAATTTGATCGTTAAAGGAACTTTTCCAGCACGAAGTCTAAGGAACTTTGAATCTGTGCTCTGATACCACTATGTCACGACCCGATTCCTTAAAATCGTTTGAGGCGTCCCCCGAATCGTGACCGCCGTGCGGGCCTGGGGTTGCGCCCGCACAAGGCTTTAATGATTTGCATAGCAAGCACATATTCAGAGTACGCAGATAAATTGAAACACAGATTTGAAACATAGAAAAGTTCTCTTTATTGATAACGAACATCTATTACAAACTCTTGAACGAGTTAGCTAATATGCCGAACGGCTTACAAAAGAGATGACTCAAAATGAGATAGCAGTCATGTACATTACATCCCTTTATAAACTCAAAATGATAAAGACCTCCAGGCTGGAGGATAGCTTTGCCACGGAGCTGCATTTGTGTATGAAGAGTTGCAGCTTCTGGCTCCAAAATGCTTCAAGGGGCGCGGTGAAGATGCGCCAACAGTTGGACTGGATCGAGAAGACGACTTCGGCTCCTCGCTCGGTTCGCCTTGGTGCGGAGAACCTGTTTCAACGAGGGTCAGCATATCGAAACATGCTGGTGAAGGCGAGCTAGTCGAACTATACCAATCAACACGTTGTTTTAATGAAGCATGCATATTTGTGGGTTTCTATCTTGCCTTAGTTCATTTACAAGTAAGCAGCATATAGAATTTACTGAAATGAACGTGCCACCGTTCGGTGGATTTTACCTGCCCGTCTGAATTACCTGCACAATACTTACCATGCCTTCCCTGCCACGAAGACACAAGTTAGTATGCAACAGGTTTAAATATACACGATGATCACTGGCATGTTTGCCATAGTGGACGTAGCCGAGGACAAGGATAGCATGCTACGAGAGAACACGATTGCGCTGCAAGCTATCCGGTCCCGAACACGACGACTACACACGAGTTCCGCCCGGATCGGATCGGTGCCAGTGCCCCAGCGACCGTCCGCAGAACCAATACCTTGTGCACAAGTTGTCCATGATCGAACACGATGAACAAGTTAACAAGTCATGCATTTGAGGCAACACGAGTGCAAGAACACGAATACACGACAAGCAGTATTGCATAATTTATTTTTTTGCATAGCCTCCCTGAACAATTATGCATATACAAGATGTGTTCTATTCTTAGCACGGTTTATAGAACATTTGCACGGACAAGCATATTATAAGATAACAGTTCACATGTTTGATTGACAAGCATAATAACCAAGTCTTTTCTCTTTTATCTTGGTTTCTTTTATTATTTCTTGGTATCGTTTGATCGGGGCAATGAAGATTGCAGATTGATTAGATGTAAAGCTTGGAAGCAGGGCTAGCTAATCGGGTTGGTAGCCACTCACTTCGATGTTTGGAAGGGAGAAGGAAAGAGGCGCTTCACGACTCCGCTCGCAAGCCGCCTACTGCTCGTTCACCTGCACACGAACAGCTTGATCAATACTTCTTCCTCTCTTTCCAATCTCGGAATAGAAGTGCAAGTCAATGAACGAAAACAATGAAAACCATCGAAACCGTTCAAGGAAAACAAGCAAATCCCAAAACCAACTCAAAGCACGAAAGCAACAAGCGACATCGAAAACCGAGGCAACAAAAGATAACAGCGGAGAGGTCCCTCCTGACTCTGCCGCTAAGCCGATCCTTGGGGCGCAGTCCACTGAATATGGGAATCGATTCCGAAGAAACAAATCCATAACGAGGACGAGTTCTTAATTCAATCTATCCCGATCGAACGATACCGACTTGTGTTTCTTAGCCGCGCTCTCCGCACCGGAAGAACGGGGCGCTACAACCGTTTCTGAAATGGTGTCGAATCCATGTCCATGCAACATAGTCCATGACACTATATGTTGAAATCAGTACAATAAATGAATTATTCTTTAAAATGTGATGAAAACAAGAGCCATAAAACTAGAGTCACAAGGGAAATTTTAAGGGAGTAAAATCAGGGGATTATTGCAAATCATGGGATGCAAGTTTGATAAGATTGCCATTGAGAAGAGAATACTTCTTGTTGATATGGTATGTTGGGTGTCATATTTAAGTATAGTATAAGCACATGGGAATATCCTGAGGACATATTTGGGATGCCAGAATATGTCACAGGATATTCCATATTATGAGATTATTGTCATAATGATTGAGATCATTGTATTAATGACTGTAAGGCTATATAATGCCAATGAGACAATCAATAAAATAATCAACTAATTTTAACATGGTATCAGAGCCAAGTTTCTACAAACCCTAGCCGTCACCAAGCTTCCACAAATCCACAGGAGGATTTCCTAGATCTCCTCCACCGAACTCTTCCACGCCCCCCCCCCCTTCTTCCCTTCTCCGCCCTTCGCAGGCCGCCCTTCGCTGTTGCTGCCCCGTCCCGCTACTGCTGCGACTACTACTGCTGCTGCGACTGCTGCTGCTGCGACGGCGGCTGTGACATGCGTGCTGCCGCCTCCTCCGCACCAGCACGAGACAACGCCTAATAGGGATACCTAGATCAGAAAAAAGGGGGGACATGTTCGGATCTAGGAGCGGACGACGAGGACGAGCGTGAGTCGTGGAGCGGACGTGACGTGATTGGATAGACGACGCATCGATGGAGGAGATCATCAAGAAGCTAGATTCTGCAGAGGTGACGACGTTGATGAAGTTGTTGACGATGTCGGCTGGTGAGAACACGACACGAACGTCGCCGGAGTTGAAGCTTCCCTCCATTGATCTGAAATTAGATGGACCAGCCACCTATCTGAGTTGGTCACGGCGGGTGAGAAGAACCCTCGCAGGAAAAAACATGGAGGAGTTCCTGATGGGAGAGGCGACAGAGCCGGACGAGGGCTCGACAGGACGCGATGAGTGGAAGTCCACTCATATGGTGATCTACATCTGGCTTCTCAACTCCTTAGTCCAGTCTATTGCCGCCACAGTAGACGGTATTGAGATGGTGAAAGATGTGTGGGAGAAGTTGAGAAGGACCTATGATGGTGTGGGGAACAACTTACGGGTCTTCCAGATAAAGGGGGAGATTGATGACACCGTACAAGGAGAGAAGACGGTGCAGGAGTATGCCACGGAGTTGGAGCGTCTGTGGTTGGATTATGATCACTCCTCAGATCGGGCGAGCTGCGGGGACCCTAAGTGTAAGGAGAGACAGGTGTGTCTGCAGGAGAGGACGATGAAGTTCCTCAAAGGGCTGACTGCAGTTTTCGTACAGAGGACGGCCCTACTTCTAGCCCAACCAAAGATCCCTAGCCTTGAGGAGGCTATCTCAGTCATGATCCAGGAGGAGACACACATCAGGCTGCAAGCAGGGACAGGCGGTCCCCCCGAAGCAAAGTCAGCACTAGCGATCACCAGCTCAGGTAACACAGGATCTAAGGGAGAGCCCTGGCAGCATAACCGGCAGTGCTACAACTGTGGGGAGATGGGTCATCATCGGTCTTGTACCAAACCACCTAGGGAGGGAGATTCAGGTGGTGGACGAGGACCGTTCGGCGGACGAGGATATAATGGAGGACGTGGTCGTGGTCGAGGGGGTAGACGAGGCGGCCGAGGAGGTTATCGGGCGAACCTCCTGATATCAGAAGGGAACGGAGAAGCTGATGGCACATTTACTGTGGAGGACCAGGCACTGGGAGACATGAGGAGTAGAACAGAGGAGGCGTCAACCTCATTCTTTGTTAGGGGCAACGCTGCCATGTATGTCCATCCATCAGAAGGTACTAACGAATCACTTGCCCTTGCGTCTATCTCTTCCCTTAAATCATCAGACTGGATTATCGACTCGGGAGCATCTCGGCATGTGACGGGGAATGCTAGTGAGTTTTCTTCCTACACTCATCTAGCATCAGCAGACAGCATTCAGACAGCTGATGGCACTTTTCAGCCAGTGGTCGGTAAGGGTACTGTTAATTGTACAGGTTCAATAAGATTATCCAATGTTTTACATGCTCCATCCTTTCCAGTCAGTCTCTTGTCCATTAGTTCTATAATCCTCCAACTTAAATGCATTGTTTCTTTTGATATTCCTAAGGTGACCTTCCAGGAGAAAGGGACAGGACGAAGACTTGGGACTGGCACTTGGCATGAGGGACTGTGGTACCTAGATCGAGAAGGACTGGACTCAGCATTGGTATCTATGGCAGAGAAGGCTGGCATGGAAGGACTGCAGCAGAGGACTGAGGATACCTTGATACTCCATCATCGAAGGATGGTACATTCTTCCTTTGATACTCTAAGTAAATTGTATCCAGAGATTTATGCAAAAACAAATAAAGAGAAATTAGTATGTGATGCGTGCGAGTTAGAAAAACTTACTAGGAGCTCATATGTTGGCACGGGTCATAGGAGCACTTTTGCTTTTGAGGTAGTACATTCTGATGTCTGGGGTCCATGTGCTACTAACACTATGAATGGTTATAAGTACTTTGTTTCTTTCATTGAGTGTGCCTCTCGTGTTACCTGGTTATATTTGATGAAAAATAAGAATGATGTACCTGCTTGTTTTCGGGATTTCCATAAGCATGTCCAGACTCAGTACAAAGCAGTTGTGAATGTACTGAGGTCTGACAATGGAACGGAGTATACCAACAGGACGCTTGCAGAATACCTGTCAGCACACGGAATACAGCATCAGACCATCTGTGCATACACATCAGCACAAAATGGAGTTGCAGAAAGGAAAAACAGACACCTTCTGGAGGTCGCAAGAAGTATGATGATCGACATGAATGTCCCACAGAGTCTGTGGGGGCATGCAGTGTTGACAGCAGCTCAACTCATCAACAGGATGCCCTCGAAGGTCCTCGGATGGAAGTCCCCATGTGAGGTATTGCAAGGCAATAATAGTGGGATACTCCCACTAAAGGTGTTTGGGTGTGTGTTTTGTGAAGGACAACAGGCCATCAGTTGGGAAACTTGACCCTAGAGCGCTCAAATGCATCTTCGTAGGCTACTCGGTGACCCAGAAGGGGTATGTGTGCTGGAGTCCAGTAGAGAAGAAGAAGTTTGTCAGTATGGATGTCCACTTTCGGGAGCATGAGCCATACTACCGCCAAGACGGAACTTCACACAACACGCCTAATACTGCCAGTATTAGGCGAGAGGGGGAGATGGAGAACTTGGTGGTAACCGATTTAGAAGTTTGGCATAGAGGCACGGAGAAGGGACAAGAAGGTGAAGGTGTTAGGCCTACGGCTGAGGGAGAGTTACTTACCTACAGCAGGAGAGAGAAGCAAACTGCAGGACCAGTACCGACAGTGCCAATGCCAAGTCCCTTGCCTGCGTTCGTCCCAACTCCTGAGGCACCGACACCAACCCCCCTTCAGGTGATACCCCCTCCTTCACAAGATATCATTCCTCCTACTTCTACTCCTCCCACACCACTATCTGTACGGAGGACCACTCGCAGCAATGCAGAAAATCCTCCAAACAGATATGGTTGGGATATTGCTAAGTTTGTTTCTTATGACCATATCCCTTCTTCTCATGGAGCATTTATAGCATATTTGGATAGTATTATTGTACCTAACAATTGGCAGGTTGCCAAGAACGATCCAAAGTGGAAAGCGGCAATGCACGAAGAATTGGGAGCTCTGGAGAAGAACCACACTTGGGAACTTGTGAGACTGCCAGAGGGGAAGAGAGCAGTTGGATGAATTGGGTCTTTACCGTGAAGCAGAACCCAGATGGACAGGTTGAGCGCTACAAAGCTCGACTAGTAGCCAAAGGATACAGTCAGACGTACGACATCGACTATGACGAGACCTTTGCACCAGTTGCAAAGATGAGCATTGTCAGGACTCTGATTTCTCTGGCAGCGAATGGTGGATGGAAGCTACACCAACTAGATGTGAAGAATGCGTTTCTTCACGGAGATCTAGTGGAGAAGGTGTACATGGAGATACCACCAGGATTTGACACCAATCAGACAGTAGGCAAGGTATGCAGGTTGAAGAAGTCCCTCTATGGACTGAAGCAGTCTCCTCGAGCGTGGTTTGACAGATTCAGAAGGGCGATGATAGGGATGGGATATCAGCAGATCAATGCTGATCATACTGTGTTCTTCCGTCAGAGTGGAGGCCACATCACCATGCTTGCGGTGTATGTGGACGATATGATTATCACAGGAGATGATGAGCAGGAGATCGCCCAACTCAAAGGAAAGCTTGGCAAGGAATTCGAGGTGAAGGATCTCGGCCTTCTTCGGTACTTCCTTGGGATTGAGATTGCTCGAGAAGCAGAGGGGATTGTTCTCTCTCAAAGGAAGTATGCACTGGACCTTCTCACAGAAACTGGGATGTTAGGGTGCAAACCTGCAGCGACACCAATAGATCAGAGGTTCAAGATTGATGCTGAGGCTGGAGAACCAGTTGATCGGGACAGATACCAGAGACTGGTTGACAAGTTGATCTATTTGAGCCACATACGTCCTGATATCTGCTTTGCAGTAAGTGTGGTGAGCCGCTACATGCATGACCCACGGAAGGGTCATATGGATGCAGTGTACCAGATTCTGAGGTACTTGAAAGGTGCTCCCGGAAAGGGACTAATATTCAGGAAGAACAATCACGTGAGCATCGAGGGCTACTGTGATTCTGACTGGGCTAATTGTGCTGATGACAGGAGGTCTACCTCGGGATATTGCATATTTGTAGGAGGTAACTTGGTCTCCTGGAGGAGTAAGAAGCAGTCTATGGTGGCCAGATCGACAGCTGAAGCAGAGTACAGAGCTATGGCCTTGGGAGTTGCAGAGCTGCTATGGTTGAAGAATATGCTGGTGGAGCTGAAGCTGGATCAAGGAGCCAAGATGAAGCTGTGGTGTGACAATCAGTCAGCTATTAGTATCGCCAACAATCCAGTACAGCATGACAGGACCAAACACATCGAGATTGATAGATTCTTCATCAAAGAGAAGTTGGATAGTGGATTACTGGAGCTTGGCCATGTTCCAACCAGGGATCAAGTAGCAGATGGACTAACCAAGGGACTCGCCTCAGTGAGCATGATTAGAGGATGTGACAAGATGGGCTTAGTGAATATCTTTCACCCATCTTGAGGGGGAGTGTTGATATGGTATGTTGGGTGTCATATTTAAGTATAGTATAAGCACATGGGAATATCCTGAGGACATATTTGGGATGCCAGAATATGTCACAGGATATTCCATTATGAGATTATTGTCATAATGATTGAGATCATTGTATTAATGACTGTAAGGCTATATAATGCTAATGAGACAATCAATAAAATAATCAACTAATTTTAACACTTCTCCAAAACCATTATTTTATCTTGGATAGAACGATAAAGGGATCTCAATATGGACAAAAGATGCGAGGAGAATGAATGAAATTCTAAGACCACATTTAAGGAAACATATGTTGTTCTAGTCAATATGTCGGAATAGCAAGGCATGAGTAGAGCATTGTAGAGAAGATACTTTTGGCATGGATGTGTCCATAATAGAAAGAGTAATGTCACATATACATAACTATTTCCACAAAGGAAATATGATTATACCTATAAGGACGCTCCAAAAATCGGTGTCGTGCCCATGTCGTGTAGTGTCGACATGAGAAATACACTAGGAGACATCAAAATCGGTGTTGTGTCTGTATTAACTCGTGCCACATTAGTGTCCTTGCAACATTGGATAATACTCATTGTACCGACGCTTTACCCAAGTAATCATAGGTCTGTTATGATCAATAACCAAAATGTAACAAAGACAAATACTGAAAAGGCGAAATTTAAACAATAGTTACCTTTGCGCATTATCTTGTATAAAAGATCTTCGATAGAGTTGAATGACACTGTAGTAGCGATACTTGACTTCCTCCTCCAGAACATGATCCCTCTGACCCCTTCTCTCAATCTGAACCCAGCATAAATTCCAAAAGCACCAATAAGTCATCGTTTTTATCACAACATAACCAAAATTCTACTCAAGAACCCACCAGCAAGGCGCAGACGCTGCCCTCGAGCGCACCCGCATGCCAGAACACATCGTTCGTCAGCCTCGCCAGCTCAATTGCCGTCGAATAATGTGCATTCGCATCCACTGGCGACCCTGCCAGCAGGCAATAGTCCCCTATGGTCTTCTGTGCGCGGCCTAGCCTCCTCTTCTTTGCCTTGATAACCTAACCCATCAACAAAGCTACTTAAATTAGGATTTTAAAAAAATAGTGCGAAAAAAAAATATTTCATAAAAGTTTTACTTCCAAATCTCATTACCAAACCATAATTCTGCTTTAAATTGTGCTCTTAAGCATTGTTTGAATCAAGAAATGTGGCTAGCTATAGCTATAGCTAATGCTAATTGAGACCGTCTCATTTGATTCGCGGAAAGGAAAGGAAAGGAAATCAATTCCTTCCTCTTCTCTTTCCTTTGGGAAATTGTAATTTCTGTCTATTTTCCTTTCCAGTGTTTGAAAATGCCAAGGAAATTAGGAGGGAAAGTAAATACCACCCCCACCCTCTATTTTTCTTTCTATTTGGAATCTCTTTTCTTTCCTCCTCCCTTCCTTTGGCATCCAAACATAGCAAAGGAATGGCTTTCCTTTCCCAACGCAGTGATTCCGCGAGAACCAAAACTAGGCATAAGAGAGTCAAAAGAACCTCCTCCGATCCAAGGCTGGCTTGCGAGTCCAGCGGCGTCTTCAGCGTGGTCCCCGCAGACTCCGTCCTCAACACGCACTTCTCGAGCTCCATCAGCAGCGTGGCGGCGAGGTCCTGCACCATGGTGAGCATGTGCAGCTCCTGCGCCTGCCTGTCCGAGGGCGGGAACAGCACGACTTCGCGGCTCCTCCCCTCCCCCCTCCGCCTCCCCTCCTCCAGCTGCGCGTCGCTGGGGTCGAACGCGAAGCAGCGCGCGGCGAGGGAGGAGGCGGCGTAGGGCCTGCAGACGGCGGCGAAGTGGTCGGAGAGGGCGTCGAGGTCGGGGACGGAGGGGAGGTGGGCGAGGGCGACGACGGCGAGGGTCTTGCGGGAGGGCTGGAAGTCGTCCCAGGGGGAGGGGGGGTGGGCGCCGAGGACGAACTTGAGGCGGAGGGCGCCGGAGCCCCAGGGCTGGTGGGAGAAGGGCGACTTCTGGTGCTCGGAGTAGAAGGAGGAGACGGAGGAGAGGTCCACCAGGGAGTGGCGGGTCAGCATGGAGGTGTAGGCGCGGAGGAGCGGCGGGGGGATGGGGCCACCCACGGGGAGGACGGCCACGCGGATCATCGATGCGCTCTCCATGCTCACGTCCGGCTCCATTCTGTTGGGAGTGGTGGTTGAGATCTTGATTGAGATCCGAGGTCTAGACGAGAGAGAGAGAGGGAGTGATTGTTATTTGTTGGTTCAGTTTGGGGGTGTTCAGCGAGGGTGGTGTTACCTTATGCCCTTGAGAATTCCATTTTTTAGAAATTCAATTTATTACTTGGTTTCAGGGCATTTTCTTCAAAATCCTCCACATGGAAAACTTGTCAGAAAATTTTGCATAGGATAAATAATTTTGCGGATTTTGGTTCTATGGAAACAAGTTTGAAAAAAAAACCAATAATGAAATGATACGTCAGCCAATTTCATTTGCATAAATTTTGTCAGTTATATTTTGTATGGGATAAAAAAAAAATTGGGAATATTGCTTTTATACAAATAAGTTTGGAAAAAAAATTCAATAACGAAACATTTATCGGTTGAACTAGTGAATTTCAATTGCACAAAATGTGTCAATCGAACTAGCACATTTTATACAAATTCATTTTTTTGTTACATTGTCAAATAAGACAAATTAGTATATGTCCAAAATGAAAAAATTATATGTCAAACAATACCAGAACATTTCCACAAACTCACTCGTACCCTCGTATTCACGATCCGAGTTGCTAAATACAAAATGACAAAAATTTGATGACTCACAGGCACGGATGACGCTCTAGAAAAGAGTCGAATAACTCACTAAAAAATATCCTCACGTTGGTAGTTCGACATTGCAAATCAAGTCGCGATATGAGGTCTGAATGAAAAAAAATTAGTGTATTGTTGCGGTCAAATTTAATATATTATATGCAAATCACGAAAATATAAAAGACTTGATATGCAAAAGTTAAAAAAAAATGTACGACATTTTGGAATTTTTGCATATACCTTCTTTATTTTCATGATTTACTTATAATATATTTTTTATTTGACCATATTGATACTGGCTCACATCTTTTCGTGCGGCCATGGGATCGCAAAGAGACTTACGTTGTTTAATCCGCAACGTCGAACTACTCTTATGATGCGATGGTATTTTCAGCGAGTTATACGATATTATTTTGGAGCATCATCCATAGGCCCATAAGTCATCCATTTTTTGTGTTTTGCATTTGGCAGCTTGAATCGCAAATCAACGGTACCGATGAATTCGCGGTGATGTTCTGGTGTTGTTTGACATATAACTTTTCTATTTTAAGCATATACTAAATTGTCTCATTTGGACTATGTAATACAAAATTGAAATTCTATATATGAGACATAAAAATGAGACAAGTTAGTTTATGTCTAAAATAAGGTTATTGCCAAACAATACAAAACATCATCACAATCACATTGGTACCCTCGATTTGTCATTTGAGTTGTTGAATGAAAAATCACATGAACTAGACGACTCGTGGGCTCCACGAGTGATGCTCCGAAAAAGGTATCGCATAACTCATTGAAAATATTTTCACATGAATAGTTTGACGATGCGGATCCAATGACTCATGTCTCGTCACGATTTGAGGTCCACACGAAAAGATGCGAGTCTGTATCAGTGCGATCAAATTAAAAAATAGACTTATATGCAAATTATGAATATATAAAAGATTTATATGCAAAAATTCAAATAAATCAATTCGTCCGCCATAACGATGCATTTTTGTTTTTTTTTCTTTAAACATAAAATTCGATTATCAGCCCGACGAATTGTTTCGTTATTGGAAATCTTCCCACACTTCTTTTCCTACCGTCATTATCCTCACACTTCTTTATCATGTACAACAACTTCTAAAAACTTATTCACTTCAATATTTTAAATTATATCGGTACTTTTATTCTCCACATGTTATATCATGATCAACTTTGAAGCAATTGGGACGGAAATAGAATTGAGCACGTTTGAATCAAAAATTAATTACTAAAAATAATAGAGTTTTTGTTTATTGGACTTGAACACATCTCCATGTGCAGTATCCTAGGTTCCTAAGCAGCTAAATTACGACTAGCGACTATATATTATATCATATATTATGAATGACATTTTTTGAATTATTTTATTACTTATAGAACTCATGAATTATATATCCCGAAGACTACCATATATCAAACACAAAACTATATAATTTTCAGATACCTAATGCCTAGTAATATAAGGTTTGGGATAATTTTGTTATCCTTTCACTAAACGATCGATGTGTCAATTATGTATTCATGTGAATAAAGAAAAAAAATGGACATCATATTCCCACATCGTGTGGAAATATGAGGATGTGAATCCTAAAAAAAAAAACTATAATTTGAAAAAATAAAAAAAATCACATATGCATATTTTATTGAAAATAATTTCTTTCATGAAAATACACTTTCAGGGATCTCAAAGTAGAGGAAAAGTGTAACAGAGATAGTAACAATATGTGATTCTAACAAATAGTGGATTTGTTGTATGCTCTAAACATTGTGTCATGCCCTACTCCTACGACATGAATACTAATCTCGTTTACATGGATAATCGATATAAAATGGTTTATATAACTGAAGAAGTTATAAAAGAGTTTGTGGTGTAAATAAGACTGAGATCTAGGTATATACAACTAAAAATTTGTAATGAACGTCAAATCAGGCCTGAAAAGCACAATGTTGACTCTAAATCCCTCTACAAGCCGCTCACAATCTCAAACCTCTTTGGCTCATCAGTTATACCCTCAGAGTGGTCAAGGAATGTGGCTATAATTCTGCAAAAAGTTGTACATGTTTGGTTACAAACATGATTGCCATATCTCTCTCTCTCTCTCTCTCTCTCTCTCTCTCTCTCTCTCTCTCTCTCTCTCTCTCTGGTAACTTACAAGAGGTTAGTCTATCTCTAAAAATTTTGTGGCTCTTTACTTAAGGTCAACAAGGCCACTTTGCTTGCAAAGCATGAAGTTTTTATACTTTAATTTTTTTACTCCCTTTCATTCTTTTGTAATATTGTTAGTATAGGTATGTGATATTTTCCTCCCAACCTTGTAGAGATATGTAATACATCCCGACTGCGTCCAAGTAACATGATCTAAATTAGGTAAATGTGTCAATCTGGTCGTGTTGGATTCGGGTTGAGTTTAATTTAGGTCAACCCATTTAAGCCAAATTCGAGCCTACATGTTTATGCACGACCCACTTGTCACGTACCGATCTTCCGCAGGTAATCGACCGTCCCCGTTGGGCGCGAATCACCGCGTCAGCGCTCCCTCGGGACGATCTTCCTCATCTGGACGTGATGACGCATGTGCACAAACTGCGCCCGTGCAAGGCCATGATCCGAACATGCGGTAAAATATCTAAGCCACACAGTCGCAAATATAGTCCGAATGCAGCAGAATAATAAACAAAAATACGATTGGTAACAAGTTCACAAAGTTGTTAATAGCGAAAGCATTGAATAATACAAGTATGGAAGTAAAATAAGCTCTTTATTTATATTGAACAAGTGTTACAAGCAGCGCTAGGCCGAGATTACAAGTCACTCAAGCCCTCTCTCTCTGAACAATAAAAACGTGCCAAGTGGCTACATTTGTGGAATGATGCATAGGCGATGTTCCAACATTATGTCTTGTATATGTGCTTCAGTTCCGAACGCAACGCTCCAAGGCTCCAGAGCGAACTCTACGCCTTAGCACGCACGAAGGGATTTCCGCACCGAACGAGGTTCTCCCGCACCTTGCAAGTAATCTGATGGGTTATCAGTACATGAATGCACTGGTGGGGAGGCGGGGAGGCTTCTTGCCCGCTCGACAAATCCAAACACGTTATATAGGTTACGTGCACCATCTATTCAGTTATCTTTCTAATCTTGCCTTAGGATTAGTTTCATGGAATAATGTACAAGCCTACTCATGTGGCAGTGCGTCGTGCGATATAAAAAGTAACACGACGATACTTACCAACTTACCATTCGTCCTTCCATGTCCAAGGTAAACCAAGCACTATATATATATATATATATATATATATATATATATATATATATATATTGAAATCCAAATCATATTGCATAAGCAAACATGAGTGTCACGAGCGAGGTCCTGTTTCAGGTGCACGAGTTACAAGAATTACTTAGATATGTTATAGTCAAAAGTCTCAGGTATTCAGATGCAGAAATAGATACATATGTGTTACACATAGCAGTTGCCTTCAATGCAAATGTCTCGCACGCGGGTTGCCGGAATCGAGCCAACTTAATCTATACGACAGAGGGTCATTGGCATGACTTCCATAGTGGACAATGTAATCACGAGGCAAAGATGGCGTACAAGCAAGTATACAACGGTGGCATTGCACCCATCCCGTCCCAAACAGACGACTACCCGGTTGTTCCGTCTAGATCGGATCGGCCCCAATGCCCCGGCTACCGTCCACAAAACTTGGATTCGAAAATCCTCTTGTGCACAAGTTGTCCGTGATCGCGCGTATCCTCAAGTATTCTAGATTCTCGCAGGTACATGTACAGTTACAAATTCAGATTCAGTCAGGATCTAACAGGTACAATATCGACTCCCCGAGCCGTCAGATTCAATACATGATGAGTATTGATTTTCAGAGATGTTGTTATGTTATCTTGCTTAACTATCCATGATGTAGTCCCCTAGTTCGGGAAATGCCTTGGCGACCTTACAGTCCTGAATACTTTCAATGTTCTATACTTGGCTCAGAACGACTATCTTGATAGCCTTCCTGCCTCAACTAAGGGAATCATAGATAATGGAGTGCGATGATTTATGGCATGCATATAAGTGACAAGCATTAAAACGAGGCAACGAGTATGAGTCATAATATAAGCAGACAATCATACAAATGTTGGAAACATAAGCATTTATATTCCACGAATCTAAGGGGTAGTGCGGGGAGTGAAGACGTACATGGACATATCGAGCGACATAATCCATAAGGCAAACAGCGTAAACATGTGAAGCAGTGCACTACGAAGAGTATATAATGATGTATTCGAGGCATAACGGGGTCTATCTGCACGGAGCTAAGGTAGCATGCGAGAGTCCATTTTATAAGCCAAGTTTTATTTCCATGTTCTAACACAAGCAATACAAGATGAGATTATTCCCTTAGCTAGGTGCGTTGTATTCTTTATTAGCATACAGGGGGTGATTCACCTAGTGACTAGCATGTATCGTCCATATTTTAAGTGTGCTGGCTAAGCAAAGACAAGTTCATCGTAGCCACCCACCTTAGCGATGATTCGCCTCGGTCGAGCGATGCTCCGAGCGAGTATTTGAAAGTCTAAGTCTGAACTTCTGAAGGGCCAAGTCTGGAAATTATTTGCCTCAAACGAGTCTTCTCGCTGAGCAAAGCGGGTCGGATCGTTGCACTTGCGCCATTTGAATCGGCACTCCGCTTGAACGAAATGAGTCGTTACACCACTTAGGTCAAACCTAAGCCCGATTTGCTTTAAAATGGGTCAACCCGACCCGACCCATATAAACCTTTTAATAATGGGCGGCTAAACCAAGCGAAAAAAGAATAAACTAATTAAATTTCAATGCCTATTATAATAAAAATTTACCAAAAATTGTTAGGTTCATTGCTAGCATGATAAATAAATATAGGTAAACACTATAATTAATTTATTTCCACATTATGTACATACAAACTTAGATAATAGTATACAAATAAGCATACTTTACAAATATAATCAAAATTAAATCCACTATCAAAGCACAACAAAAGTTTTATTAATTATACAAGTTATTACAATTTATAAATATCATATTGATTCCACAACCAATTCGTACAAATACAAATATTTTCTTTGTTGTACTTAAACAAATATAACATTTTGCTATTTCATGTGGATAAAGAATATAGCATTATGAAGCTCGAGGGAGAAGGAAGATGATATTAGATATGTAATATTTTGTCGTGGCCGATCATGGGGACGAGATCTAAGATAGAGACTTGGTGGAGGGAGTCTAAAAATATATATTAGGAAAATGAATAACGGTATTTAGGATTTTTTTTTTTTCGAGACTCAAATAAGACGGCTCTAGATTCAAAGAGAATGATACAGGATTTGTGACTTGAGAGTATAGCTTTTATAAGTAGTTGTATAGAATAATGAGTTTCTGCCATGTTAAGCATAAACCCAAACAATATAATAAACGTGTCAAGTCCGATCTAGTAGCTCAGCATCATGACTAGGACCAACCCGCTTATTAAGTGGGTTATATGGGTCAATTCGTTTAAGCTTGAACATATTTAATCCTGACCCAGACCAGGGCCAGCCCTGGTCTAGAGCAGTCAGGACGACAACCCTGGGCCCACAGACCAAGAGGGTCCAAAATAAATATATATATATATATATATATATATATATATATATATATATATATATATAGAACTAGTATGTACTATAGGTTTTTCTAACATAAAATAATTGTGGTGTAGTGGTTATTGTGTTAGACTTGCACAATAGAGTTCCTAGGTTCAAGTGATGGTGGATTTTTTTTTTATTTACATTTTTTTTTACATTATATATGTGGGGGTCCAATTTTAAAAGTTCGTCTAGGACCCCCATGAACTCAGGACCGATCCTGACCTAGACCTGACTACGACACCTAAATTGTCATCCGTAATATCATGATTTCAATCCCCACCTAACTAACACGTGATATTTTTTGTAAAAAAAAAGAAATAAAGATAAACTCTCCGAACTCTATCACGATTACATATGGTTGTTCAGAAACTTTTGTATAGAGAATAGAAATATTTTAAAATTAGGTGTAGAGAAAAATGTTTAGCAAAATTAGAGGTGGAGAAAAAAACGCACATAGTAAGTGCGTTTTGAGGAATACGCACTTAGTAAGTGCGTTTTTTATATTTTATTAATTTTGTTTTTTTGTTTACGATAAGAAATAATTCTAAAAGGAAATAAATTTTGAAAACGCATTACTATGTGCATTTTCATTTTTTCCTATTTAATTTTTTTTTAAACACATATAGTAAGTGCGTTTTCAAATTTCAAAATTCAAATTTTTTTAATATTTTTTTTTGCAATCTTTATAAATTTAAAAATATTGTTTTTAAAAAAGTTTTATTATTATTTACATTTTTTTGTTAAATTCTTTTTAATAATTTTTTAAAAAAACGATAAGTGTGTTTCCTTTTTTAATTTTTAAATTTTTTCTTTAAAAAAATTACTTTTTTCTTTTCTGTAAAAAATTTGAAAAATTTGAATTTTTTTTTTTTTTTTTAAATACGCACTTATTATGTACGTTTAAAATAAATATAAAAAATTTTAAATTTTGAAATATGCATTTCCAAAAGAAAATATAAATTAAAAATTAAAAAAAAATTTACTATGTACGTTTTTGTTGTCTACAGTTAATTTTACTAAATATTTTTTTCTATATCTAATTTTTTAATATTTATATTTTCTGTACAAAATTTTTTGATCGTAGTTATGCTTTGTCATACATACGAAATTACATGTAACAAGATACGCAACAACCATCTGCAATTTGTCGGTGTGTTACCAAAATTGTTGGTGGGGTACGAAACATAAGTCTTATTTAAAAAAATTGTAACATGGATCATATTTCAAAAATGGTAGTAGCTGAACTGACACAGATACTTGCGGAGGAACCGACCTTTCGGTTGGTTAACCAGTTCGGTCAATTTGGGTGGAACTTGAAAAAAGCATATAGGATCCGACACTTGGATCCACTATCCCCATCCAGGTTCCAGTTTGTCGCGTTATCGAGTCCAAAACTCTCTCTCTCTCTCTCTCTCTCTCCTCTTTTAGTCGTGTCGTGTCGTGTCCTTCAACCATTGCCCACATTTGTCTGATTCGTCCCCAATTTCAGTTGTTTTCGGGAGTTTATAGAAACCCTAACCATCCAAATCGTCCCAAAATTTCCCTCAATTCTTCTATTCCATCGTATCGATTCGATCGAGCTTCTCCAAAAGCCTAAAATTTTCGATCCAGTTCGTAGTCATGGAGCCGATGGATATCGTCGGGAAGTCGAAGGAGGACGTTTCCCTCCCTAAAGGTGCGATCTATCTGTACGTAAAGTTTCAATGGTTTTGTTGTCTTGAGTCTTTTTTTCTTCTTCTGGAAACTAGGCTTTTGTTTTTGTATGGAAATCAATCAGGGATTGTTACTTGCCATCTATCTGTTGAACTTTAGGGTTTTAGTTATAATTTGAAGATCATGGTCTATTATTAGCGTGATTAAACAAACAAAAAAACACTTGATTTTTGATGTTAATATAGTCATAATTGTATCGTATCTTTATTTTCATGTCTTTACGCCAACCCGTAAGTGAAGACATCAGGAGACACGACGCTGTATGGACATGGAGATGCGTAGAGTTGCTTGTGTTTGTACTAGTTTCACGTGGGATTGAATAGTGTTGTACATGGAAATGAAAATAAAGAACAATAACTTGATTTTTGATATACTATTTCCATAATTATAACATGTAATATAAGAACTTATCCGTGATCGTTTAAGGAAAAAAATTCAGAAATCCCGACAAATTTTACCTGTTATGTCGAATAAATTCCACTGTTTTCATTTTTGGACCTTTACCCCGGTCATCACATTGTCCAAGTGGGAGATCTTTTTGGCGAACTTTCTCCTTCTTCTCTCTCCCCTAGCGGGGTTTATTTTTGGCAAGAAGACATGAGCAAACTATATGGACATTATAACAAAGTTGGCATAGGTCATGGCTTGTTTATATTTTTTTTTTTTGCTTGCTTAATCCACATTTACTTTGGTATGGCCGTGTGGGGGTACATGTTGAATTGGCCTTGCGTCATACACTGACAATAAACCGAGCTTGACTCATATTTGCTTCCAAGTAGAGGAGTCAGGAGCGAAGGCTTGCTTATGGATTCCATGTGCCTTCTCGTATTATTGTTGTATAATAACATGCTTATTATTCCACATACATGTCCACAATATCATGTAGAATGAATGCCATTTTAGTTTTTAAAAATGGCCTGAAATCTTGTTCTTTCACATTGTGGATGTACTTCCCTATAGATCATAGGACAGTTCACTGGGTAAATGTTTTGCTAATCTTATCCTAGTCATTTAAGTTTTCTTATGTTGAATGTGTCGACAACTTGGTTATAAGGAGGCACTAAATTTTCCATTGCAGACTTGATGGTTGACCGAGGGCCAGGACCGGTCCTGAGCTCATGGGGGCCCGAGGCGCACTTCCAGAATGCCCCCCCCCCCCCCCCCCCCCCATATATATAATGTTAAAATAATAAATAAGAAACTAAAAAAAAGTACATTTAAAAAAATGTTGTCATCACCAAGGATTGAACTAAGGACCTCTTATGTGCAAGTCTAACATGATAACCACTACACCACAACTACTTTATGTTAAAAGTGGGCCATGTTACACACTAGTTCTATTTTAGATAGAACCATGTTGGTGCCCCTTTAGTCTTTGGGGCCCTGAGCCATCGCCCAGCCTGCCCTGGGCCAGGGGTGCCCATGCCAAGGGCCTATAGTTTATTTAACCGGTCTAACCTTGTCACGGGGGATTGAGAAGTTAATGATCCCTTAGATGTGCTATTTAAATATTGCGGTATGGAAAGGGACTCGACTTTGTTTCTACATTGGGCTAATTGTTGGTGGATAACAAAAAGGTCACCATCTGCAATAGGAAAGAGCAAGGTCACCATCTTCAACAGGACACTTAAGGAGCACTTGGGCTTCTCTCTTTTTTTCTCTCCACAAAGTTCCGAGACAAACTATTAGTTTCCACAAGGCTCGTTGTTTTTAGTGTTTGCCTCTTGCCTTTAGCAACAACTAAATAACTTCTTAAATTCCAAAGCTTGCTTCTACCATTGAATATAAGACATTTAATTTTGTTAGAAGTATTAGGATTATATATTTTCTTGCATACCTGCCAACACAACCTGTTCGAATCGAAAAACCATCATAGTAGGGATGAAATAGCATACCCTGTACTCATACTATGAACCACAATGTATTACAAAGTTGACAACACTATCAAACCTGATTAACCCAACCATATCCGACCAACTTAGTCACAACCTGTCCTGAAGTCATTTTGGTTGGGAGTTCTTGAACCAGAGGCACGTAGGTTGGATTGATGTTTAGGATTCTGAGGGGATTGGGTTAGGCACCAACTTGATCGAATCTGCCTGAGCTGCAATCCTCACCTTAGTACCATGGTCTTTGTTTCTTTTGAAGTCGACGTTTCATGCTAGCTTCATATAGTGCTTGAGAGAATATTAAACAATCAAAAGAATTCCTGATTATTGGTTTACTACAGTTGATTTTGTCAAGCAAAAGAAGAAGTCTTGTCAGTCGGCACATTAATCCCTTACATGAGAAATGTGGACTTTACTTGTAGCTTATTCATATATAAGGGACTGATTTCTCAAAATTAATATATAAGGGGCTGTTTATATGAAAGGAATTGAAATGATAAGAAACTCAATTCTAGGAATCGTTGTTCAGTTGTTTGGTAACTTTGGTTGGAATTATGGATTGCAATTCTCCTGAGAATTTTAATAGTAACTTTTCTGCTGAAAAGTTGGGAATCAGATTTCTCTCGGAACTGGATGAGAACCAATTCTTGTGATATTTATTTTTTACCTTCTTCTAGAAGAATGTGATTATATTAACAATTCTATCCAACTAGTCACTGAAAATACAATTCCAGCATTCCAAACTCTCGAACCAAATTTTTTGAAATTGGAACTGAAGTTCTAGAATTTTCAATCCAAGAGTTTTAATTCCCCCCCCCAATTCCAGTTTCTTGCGAGTAAACAGACCCTACAAAATAACATAGTCTTGTTAAATCTTATTCTTGGCACAGGACATTTTATTTGACAGAGAATGCATTCTTATACTTACTCGTAGAAATGTGATTATTCATTCTAGTATGATGAGTCTATAAGTTGCATATTTAATGCATACCATTTAAAATTATACCTCCTTTACATAGAGTGATGATTACTTTTATTTATTTTTGTCTAAATTGGTACTGCTGGGCACTGATGCAATGTTTCACTATTTTACAGCAACCATGTTTAAGATAATTAAGGAGATGCTGCCACCAGATGTTCGTGTAGCCAGGGATACCCAGGACCTTCTTGTTGAATGTTGTGTAGGTAATTCATGAAAGATTATTCTTTTATCACAACATACCACCCCCCCCCCCCCCCCCCCCTCTCTCTCTCTCTCTCTCTCTCTCTCTCTTTCTCTCTCCATGACTTAATGACATGGAGACAAATACCCACTTTGACGTGAATATGAGATGTTTGATACAACTAACTCTCCAAAATCCAGACACAAGAATATGATACAAATAATTTCCTAACTATAAGTATATTCGGCATGAATATTTTCTTATGATTTTGTGTTTGCATATTAAGGAAGATGACAAGAACAGAAGATGGGCAAATACATTGCAATCTTATTGTATTTAATAACTAAGGACATAATATTCTTCATCTTGTGAATATTATACAATTCATAAGTGTGACGAGTGAACGAGTTCTTTTGTCTTAAAACAAGTGTACAAAGCAGATTGTCATGTGGTGTAGAACATAGATGTTTACAGTGAATGTTGGTAGGGAGACTATGTTGCACGACCACGGAAAAGGACAACACAATACGGAATACAAACATTTTAATATAGTCACCTATATTGCACAATTATAGACTTGAATATGGTATGGGATACGATACGGATACGAACACCAGCCGTTATTTCTTTAGTAGAGCTGTCTGGTCCATAGCCGACCCAATTTTGATGGGAGAAGGCATGGATGATGATGGTGGTACTGATCTTTTTTAAGGGCATCACTTGTCACAATGGTAAAACTTGGTGCTTCCGTCACAGAGGGTACAAGTCCAAGTAGTTGTGTAAATGGCCTCTCTAGAAAATGGAGTAAGGTAACTAAGGTTGCAAGCATATAGATCCTCCCTATACATTATGACATATGATACCATCTTTGAAGTTCAATATTTTTGCACGTGGATGAACAAATTTGATAGACTTTCCTTCTTCTTCTTTTCCTTCCAAATGTCCCATTTGCTACGAATACTTGATTTTTGTCTTACCGAGTCTCCAAGATCATTATAGATTTATGGTTCTTGGAACTCTTTGGTAATAACAAAGAGTATATAAGGCACATAGGATAGTATATATTCAATTGTTTGCTTTAGAAATGATGATAGATTCTAGTGCTGTGAACAGGCTGGGGTGTTCAACGGGTTTAACGATGAAATATTCGCCCTAAAAGGTACTTTTTTTAGGCAAATAGAAGCTGACATTCTAATCCGATCGGATTGGGGATTGATGGCAGCTGGGTTTGTGTTGAGCTCAGGTTTTTTATGGTAACAAAATATTGCTATATTTGAACTTAAGTTTGCCAATCAGTTACTCTTTAAACCTAATAAAGCTCAGTTTTTTTTTGCTGAACATGTATTTATTCAAACAATTGAATCCTAAAATACCAAACAGTTGATCCTAAAATCCTGAGTTGCATTATATAATTTGTGAGGACTTGCATTTGAATTTCACCCACTTTCGGCGAAAACACTGGCTTGCCTATAATAGATGCAGTTAATAATAATAACAAAGAAGATAAGATACATTTTTGTTCTAATAATAAGTGAAAACGAAGAGCATATGAGGAGCTTGGTAAGAACATCCAGCTAGCTTATGATACTCCATAATAAAGGTACCAAGGAAATGCATTATGTTTCTCTTTGTTATGAAGGTTAATAACAAATGGGTCAAGGTAACTGAAGTGTTTAACCAATTTTCATGTCTTTGGTTACATATTGTTTAACAATGTTCGATTTATTGATGTATTTTATTTGTGGTTGAATTCAAAATTTTCAATCGATTTGCATGCATGAAAACTTATTTAACAATGGATACATGATACTTTACATGATTGATAATATAGTAAACAATTCAAGATACAAATATCAACACCGAGCCATATGACAACATGCATAATTCGTATTAACATTCGGGCATTATTGCTAACAAATAGCTCCACAACACAAGAGCAAAACATGGACAACAAAACCAATGAATTAACTTATAAGTCTAATAGAGTGCTTATAAATTTTTGGTTAGCTCATTCGTTTTTTTCATTGGGTTTGTCATTTCTTCACTCTTTGGATGATGTGTCATAGAGAAGAGTGCAATTTCCTCAAGCAAATTGTATCATCTTACCTTTTCGTTTAGACTCTTTATAGCCTAGTAGAACTTGTAGGGTGCTGATTGCATGAGCTTCACAGAAACCCAAAAGGTAGGTCTACTAACTTGCCAACTGGGCCACCTAGGTTTTATGGCATGACGTTATCAGGCTCATAGCTATCTTGTCTAGGAATTAAACGAATTGTAGTTTGCTAGAAGATTTCGAACTTTCGGCTAAAGTATTAAATGAAAGGCTTTTTTGTTGTTGTTTTTGTAGATGAAGTATTAAAAAAATAAATATATATTGAGTAGGAAGACCAGGATATATCTTTTGGTGGTTTGTTATTGTTTTATGTATTCAGTTCAAAGGCTTCTTAGAGGGTGACATTTGGCGCAACTGTAACTCTTGGTGCTGACATCCTGGCGGTTGTGGATTCAAGTCTCAGAAACAATCTTCTCATATGGGTTAATGCTGCCTACATTTTGACCCTCCCCAGATCCTACCTTGGCAGGATCCTCGTGGCAGTGTGTGCCCTTTCAAATCAAAGACTTATCAGCAAAGGCTAATCAATGTTGTTAAAAGTTTGAACTTTTATCGAGGAACCTGGACCAAAATGATATTAGCCCATTGACTTTTCTCTTGGCTACCCCAAAAACATCATTGTCATACATTACCTGTTGGTGCTGTTCCATGTCAAATAGTTAGGTTGGTATTTCTGTCTTCCTATGGCCTAAAGAAATAGTGAAAGAAGCTGTCGCTCCTTCCATACCCGATTAAAACTAGCAAACAAATTAATTGCCTAAGAGATCCTTTTTGGAGATGAGGGAAGGCAAATAGTACATGATACCATAGAACCATGTATTTCACTTTGTTTTGCCCATTTGATAATGCCTTAAAATGTTGACCTTTCATGTTTGTACTCTTTTTGCTTTGCTCATGAATCATCCCTCTTTCCCCGTCTTATGACAGAATTCATCAACCTTATATCTTCCGAGTCTAATGAAGTATGTAGTCGAGAAGATAAAAGGACAATTGCTCCTGAGCATGTTCTTAAGGCTTTAGAGGTTATCCCTATCACCCTTTTATGCTTAATTTCGATGCTTGCTTTATGTTGTCATGGATAGATTACCTTGTTCTTATTAATTTTTATAATTATATTTCCATTTTTTGTCACCTACATTTTTCCTTAATGATTTATTGATTATAGTGCTGCTACCATGATTTGGAACAATGGATTAAAAAAATGCAGAAGATTCCTGCTTCATCTTTTGCTATTGTATATGCTTTTAATCCATAAAACTTATTTGATATTGAAAATTAATGACTAATGACAACCTAAGTCATCAGATAATATCTAGTATGTAGGACTGAAGCTATTGGCTCTAAAGCAAATCACTCTTTCTTAATACACATTCTATTTTAGATGATCCATGAATTATCTAAACAGCATTACAATGTGTAGAGATTCTTTTGAAAGATAAATATACAGGACAAAAGGATGAACATATAATATGCTGGTGTAAAATGCACATATAACTTGTTTATGTCATGAAAACGTGTCAACTGGTAAGTGTGATGCCTAAAAGGTCCACAACATAAGGCATACCAGTACTATATATCTGAAACAACTCATCCATACTGAGGATCAAGGAGATTAGAAAGGGGGCAATAGAATAAGAATGCCTACATCTATCATTGGATCGGGGCTCTTCTATTAGATTAAGGGTTACCCCCTTTACGCCCCCATCCCCTCGGGTTTTAAACCTAGGACCAAGGTTCGTATTATCGGCCGAATCCGGTACGTAACAGTCGGCATATCCTATCATATACCCTCACTGATACCGATATCAGCCGATGCCGAAAGTTTTGCTCTCTTTTCCGGTTATTTTTGCAATGAAAAAATTAAAAGAAAAAGAGAGAAATATGGTAAAGCACATTGATTGGATCATTTCGAACATCAATATGTTATTGGTGTCGATAAATTTTTTCTACACAACATAACCCTTACCATTCGTCGAAGTATAAAATAATTCACAATGATCATACATCGAAATGTTATTCCATTCAAAACTATATATTGTTGGGTGTTCTGTGTAAAAGAATGGAAAATAAACAAGTAATATATAAGATTATGCCTAAATGTATCAAATATATTTCTAGATTTTTAAATTACTTTTTATAAATATTTGGCTCTCTAAAACGAAGAACCCGAAACTCCGATCTGGAATTGCTGAAACTACCGAACCGAAACCACTGTACCGATACTCATAAGAAGGGTCCGAACCCCATTCCGATACTGCGAATCTTACCTAGGACTTCCACTTACCCTACCAAAGGTCTCAACTATTTGGTTGACCAACATGTTATAATCATGGGAATTGCAGAGTAGTGGTTGTGAAAGAGGAATAAAAGAGCCAAGATAATGCATTAAAGTGTGTCAATGGATATGCCTAATGCGATTAAAGGAGATGAGAAGTAGACTAGAGGAAGGGTATATTGTCGGCAACAACTGGATGGGCCTTTTTAGCAAACATTTGGATGTTTTGAATTTACAGTAAGGGTTGTGCCCTAAGAAGAGCTGTGGAGACATGAGGGAAGTACTTTCATTCTTGGAGGTAGCAGTTTTGGGTGGTTACAGGTGGAGATAACCTAGGAACTTGCATTACTTGGTGGGACAGATTGCTTTAAACATTTGGTTGAAGCACAAAACCCTGTCCAATTGACATGAGCTTCTCAGTGATCGTTTACCCCATAAATTATGCACTTCATAGCTAGCTTTTCGAAATGATGTTTTATTCATCTTCTCAGGAATTACTAGATGTAGTACAAAGACATACAAAATACATTCAAGAATAGAAGAGAGATGAAGTAGCTACCTGTGAGAGGTAACTAAATCAAGAGGTTCATATTTATGCGATATTTAGTTAGAACAATAGGGTAGTCGGAAACACAGTTTCCTTCATATTTTATTATTTTTAAGCGAAACTGTTTTACCGGTTCGTTGTTGAAAAGTCTATTAGCAGTAGATCCCTTGTAAATGGATCAAGTATTTTTGGTTTTACACTTGTTGTAAATGCGGGGGCGAAGCTAGATATTCCACTCAGTGGGGACGATCTCTTCTTTTCCTTGAACTGTGGGGGTAGATCTTTAGAATATTTTTTTTGCATACAATAAATAGAAGACATTAGGGTCCATTGTTGTCATGGCCCGATTCCGCAGAACCGAAAAGTAGCCACTGAGCGTGATGTCGTACAAGTCTATATGCACTTGTACAAGGCAAGAAGATAAAACAATAAATGATGTATCTCAAACGACGACATTGCAGTGGAAGAAACAGTCGTAAATAAGTCACATAGAATATACGAAATGAATCTCTTTTATTGATAAAGCAGCTGATTACAAAGGCTCTTAATGGCCCAACTGAATATGCTGATTGGACTTACAACACACGTGATCTCTCTTGCTCACAAAGGATTTAGTCGTTCCATACATCATGTCTTCTACATCCAAGCAAGCATCTTTAGCCGAACATCTTCATGTTGCCAATCCGAGCTTTCAACGCCTTGGTATGACCGAGTGGATCTTCGTACCTAGGGGGGTGGATATCGGTACACATCTTGTACTGGTGAGTGAGTTAACCCACTCGCTTAAACCAACACTAAATAATCATGTGAAGAATACAAATTGTATGCATATACTGAAAGCAGAAAAATACTCAAAAGCAGTACAAGATGGTGATATACACAATTTAAACCCATAAATTGATCATGTTTATCCGTCACGTTTCGCCGTCTAACGATCTAGTTGTGTTACAAGTTCATTCATTGTTTTGAATGGGTTTCACCAACATAATTGTAGGGGCCATATTATGAGGATCTGTAATTCTCTATCCTGTTGGTGTCTGAAAGGTTTACTCTCGACTTTGGAGTTCCTCAACATGTCCTTCACTTCCTATGCACAATTATATTCCTTTTAATAAAATAATTTAAACCATACTGAATTGCCAACCGATTGCAATGTATAGCAGCACTTATGTAATATATACCATCCTCTTAGCATCAAATGAGTATTTGCTTGCGTATCGTCTGTTGTGCAATTGCCAGCTGTTAGTTAAATATAAAGGCATATATGTTGTACATACATCTATAAGTTACGTGTCTCCATTCATCTGATTTTCAACACCTAACACTTTTAACACCTATTTGTCCAAATGATAGGATTAAAGAGATGATCATCAGGTTCTCAGTACCTAACACTATTATATGACTTTTGTTGCCACCAGGTTCTCGGTTTTGGGGAGTATATTGAGGATGTTTATGCTGCATACGAACAACACAAGCTTGATACTTTGGTTCGTATTATTTAAATTATAATTTGGTTATCTTCTATTATTAGGCCCTAGTGTAAATGGTCACCTCTATAAATTGCCATCTTCTTTTTCTGAAAAGTTGAAATTCCACGGTTGCCTGCAAGGTGTTTGCAATGGTTGAGAACATCCAGAAAAACCTGTAGAGTACAAGTTTCTTAGTATCTCTAAAAACCAAGAACTTGTGCAGAACCTCAACCATGACTCTTTCTACTTCCTTGAGAAAATGCATACAAAAATATTTATAAAACAATTGAGCAACAAACCTTACGCTTGATAATGAATTTGTTGGCAATCTGCAGGACTCTCCCAAGGGTGGAAAGTTTAGTGGAATAGAGATGACGGAGGAAGAAGCACTGGCAGAGCAACAGAGGATGTTTGCAGAGGCTCGTGCTAGAATGAACAATGGAGTTAGTATTACACAAAAGCAATCCGACTCAGATCCAAGCTTAGAGAGCTAACATCCAAATCCTATCATTATATCAGTATTTTAATGGGCGATAAATAGGCCCAGACAATCTCAGTATGGACTCTGGGTTTGCTCTTATGTAAAAAGAGAGATCGGTCCTCCAGTTTCTAGTTGATACATTTAGAAGTATCAACATAAATGCATATACCCATACTATTGTAATTTGTTTGTTTACTTCTCATAAGTGCATGTAATCTTATATTTGTGGTTTCTTTCACCTACTTGATTGACCTGCCTGACCAGAATTTCTGCACTTCTGATGGTGGAGTTGAACCTTTTCAATTAGGCACCAGAACAGTCCTGGAACTCTTATGAGTGGTTTTCTGATTATCCAGTAGACCTGGGCAACAAAAAAAGTTCGAATGGATGTTCATTTTAAGATATACTGGCACTTCTGGGATGGAATATGGAACTGTAACAATGTTTGATGAGTGTGAAGTACTAGACTGAAGTGTTGTGTTACTTATCATGGTACATATGAGCTCTGTTGTATTATGATGTCATTAAGGGGATGCATAAAGCTCAAACAGCACTTGGAGAAGAAAAACTAGAAGCTGAGATAAATATCTGTGGCTTGATACTATATCTTGTTTCTGCATGAGATCATAAACAGATTGGTGCAACACTGAGACTACTACAGTGTGCAGCTGCAGTTGTACACTAGTAGAGGTTTCATTTATAGAAGAGTTTTTATCAGGGTATTACACAAATTACTCCGGGCTAGCCCAGTATCGGAACTAGTCCAATTTTGTGGAACTTTTACTCGGGACAGTAAAAAAAAAATCTTAATAGAGGTTTCCATTATCCAAACCCAAATTTTCTTACTTTTATTCTCTCGTTCTCTCTTCAAAATCAATTTTCTCGTTCTTTCATTTCAAAATCCTAAACTTCTTTCTTTTCCACCTCTTTTAATTTCAAGCATCAATCAATCATTGAGATGGCATCCAAAGTTTTTTCACAATCAAGGTACAATTTTTTCCCCCCCAATTTTTTTCTTCCATCTCTAATTATATATTTGTATTTTTCATTTTATTTTCATAAATCTTCTTCTCAATCCTTGTTAATGTCCAAATATTATAGTGTAGTAACATAAAATAAGTTTATGATGAATTTTTGACGGATTTCTGATGTTTAGAACCCATTTTAGGGTTTCATAAACTAAATAATTATGTCGACAGTCGCGACTGGGGAGACTTGAAAATTTTTACAGTCATGTTTGTTGTCGGGACTGTAAAAAATTGCTACAGTCCTAAGTGCATCAGAAATCCAACTGTGTGTAACAGGTTATGTTGAAATTTGAGGAAAGGTTAATATCAAATGGAGATTTGAACCTCAATTGTCTTTACAAAATGTTGGCTTATCGAATCTTAAGCTTTCTGTTTCTTGGATATAAGTAACCTACATTTTGTCTGACTGTGTGTAACAGGTTATGCTGGATCATCTCAAAGCTACTTACTGCACTCTGTGTTCCTCACGTGTTTGCAAGGGGTCTCTTCCCTGAACTTGGCTATCCTTTGATTGTGAACTCTGCCCTGTACCGGTTTGCCTGGCTAAGGCTTGGTTGACTACTGTTCAGCATGGTGTGTTTCTGTGTCAAGAGGTTTGACGTTTGGAGTTAGAATCTTAGAAAGAAAATTTTACCATTTTTAGGCTGTATTTGATTGAAAAAAAATTTCATAAAAAATATTTTCATCACAAATTTTTCACTAATTGTAGTGTTTGATAGGTTATATTTTTCATGTAATCATTTTTCAAAAAAACTATTATTTTTTACATTTCCTTCCAAAATGATGAAAAATGAAACTTGTCCAACCCATAGAAAAATATCATTTTCCATGAAAAATGATATTTTTCGTTAAAAATAATGTCAATCAAACACCAAATTAAGTTTTCCATAAAATATTTTCAAAATTTCATGGAATTTTTTACTAGAAAAATAATTCTGTGGAATTAGTTTATTTTCCACATATTTTTCAACTTGCAATCAAACGCACTAAGGGTTAATTGTCAAATTGTGCCTGAAGAATGTAGTCGTTATCGTTTTGGTGATCAAACTTTTTTTTTTTTAATTTTGTATCTAAGCTTTATATTTTGGTTTAAAGAGTGCCTGAACTAGATTTTATTGGTATTTTTTGATAAAAATCGTTAAAAAAGGACATGTGGTGGTCACGTACCTTATTGTTAGGATTATTTTTATCGTGACGAGCCGATACATTGGCTCTGATTGATTGTAGAGCCATCATTTTGTACTCGACAAAAGTTATTTGTTTATGTAGAATTTTTTCGAACACAAATATTTTTCTGAAAATGATAGTCCAAAAACAAAAACTTGAGAAAATAACCACGAAAAATAGGGCACGCGACCATCACATGTCCATTTTTATCGATTTTCATCCAAAAATATCAACAAAATTTAATTCAAGCACTCATTAAACAAAAATGTAAAACTTAGATACCAAATTAACCAAAACAAAAATTAGTGAATTGAAATGTTCTTTCGAATGAGTGAAATGAGGGGGTTCAGATTGCTTACCGAGGGTGCTTCGGAAGGATTGAAATATTCTTTCGAAAGAGTGAAATGAGGGTTTAATAGATTCGATGATCCAATTTTTTCGTCGAAGAGAGTTTCGTGCATATCTTCTATATTGGTCGGATAGAATTCCAAAATTTAGAGAAGACAAAATACTTGAAAAACTTTATCATCACATTTTGTCGAAGACATACTGGATAAAGACCGAATATTAGTCGGAGAATCACCGATTTGGGTTGGAGTAGGACTTGGGACCATAATTTCTATAGAATATTGGATTTAGGATTTGGAAGAGAAAAATGGAAGAAGATAAAGGCAAAAATAAAAATAAAAATTTGGCCAAAAAATAATTATTCTTTTGGAAAAAAAAATAGGCTATGTTTGGTAATGATATTTTTACCGATTTTGAGGTACTTTGAACCGGCTATTTATTACGTGTTTTAAAAATTCATGCTTGTTAAATTTTTTTTTGTCGACTAAAAAAATCTCCAAAACCGGTGGAATATAATTATGAGTGTCTTTATAAATACACCAAATCGATAGATTTTGAAAGATTTTATTATTTTATTCTATTTATATCCTTACTGAAATTATATAATTATGACTACTATCATTTTTTTTTTCTCATCTGTGTTTCTCTTTTACTTCTTTAAAATTACGATTATTTTTTGGATAATTTCTTAAAATATTTCTCTCCTACTTTCATCCAGGTGTTCTATTATTTCATGTGTTTCTATTATTTTGATCAAATATGATAATTCTTCCAAACTACGGCTATTTTTCTGGTAGTTCTTAAAAAAATTTCTCTTACTTTCATCCAGACATTTTTATTATTTCATATGGGTCTATTATTTTTTTTATACAAGGACATATAGATAATTTATTCGTGTAAATTTTTTTTAGAACTGCTTATTAATGAATTGCCAAGTATGAGTTTGATTGGTTTAAAAGTCGCTACTTAAAACCATCAAAAATCAAACTTTTCATAACCGCTCATAACCGGTACTCTAAAAACACATTATAATTGCTACCCCTACAATTGTCGTGCGGATCCTTAGTAATTTTTCTGAGCGACAAACTTGTAAAAAGAATTATAAAATGGACACTTTCGTGTAATTTTTCTAGTGCCTTTATAAATACTCTATTAGTTTGTATATACTTCTACCTGTAATCCTTGAGGGTCGGCTTGGATTGGGAGAGAAAAAAATAAGCAAAGTTAAGTTAGATTAAGTGAGGGGGAGTAAGTTAATACATATAACCTTACTTGGATTGGAGAAAGAGTTAATTGAGGTGTGTTTAATAACTTTTGCTTGGATTTGAGGTTTTGAGTGAGAGGAAAATTAATAAAAATACAATAGTTACAAAAATATCCTTATTATATATGTCATAATATCAAAATATTTTCACAAATGAAAAAGCTACCGAGCATAATGTTGAAAGCAAAAAAGAAAAGAAAAAAAATAGGTCATGATATATTATACGATTTTTTTAAAATAAAGTAATAAATTTATATATAATTGCAAGAAAAGGGAGGGGTTTGGTGAAATTACAGGGAGGGGGAGAACTCGCCAACTGAGTTGGCGGTGCCCAGAGTTCGAGAAGAACTCGCCAACTCAGTTGGCGGGCTCTGGGCAAGCTCGCCAACTCAGTTGGCGGGCCCCTCTTCCCCCCCCTCGGATTCCCTTCTGCCTCAGAGACCCCCTGACCTCTCCCCTTCTCCTCGCCCCCCCCCCTCAACTTTCCCCCCTCCCCTCCCTATAAATAAACCCCTCCTCCTCCTCCTCCTCACAGCACTTCTCCTCCTCCTCCTCCTCACATCACTTCTCCTCATCCTCCTCACAACACTCCTCCTCATAGCAATCCCCCTTCTTCCTATAATATTTTTTGTAGATGGCTAACCAAAATGACGGTTGTATTCCTGGTGGACCGACTACCCAGCTTATTATTAAGCAACGTGAAGACCACATATCTAGTCGGATATTTACTAGCGAGGTAATTTTTTAAATTATAAGTTTCCAAGTTAAGTAATTTACACACAAAATATAATGCATATATTTTTTATAGTTATACGACCATGATCTTGGTTTACGAACCCAGATCCATGTACATTGGCGGACCGAAAGAAATTATCGTACGTGGGAGCTAAATTCTGTCCAAAAGGCTTTGGTGGAATCCTTTGGATTCCACTATATAGATCGTGTTAGATATTTAATCCACGATCTTCATTTAGTTGTAAGTCTTGCGGAGCGTTGGTGGCCTGAACGCAACACTTTCCAACTCCCATTCGGCGAGATGACGATCACCCTATTTGATGTGGCAAATATACTAGGGTTACCTATTAAAGGTGACGCTATATATTTTGATCCGCACTTAAAGGGATCTGATCTGATCAGGAGGTATCTCGGTGTTACCGCTCCATCTGGTATAAAAGACGGCAATTTTGTGAAGTTTACATGGCTTCATGGCAACTTCATGGACCTACATCACACTATTTACGGGTTGGTTGATGTAGATGAAATGAGGGTATGTATTCTAATTAGTAATATTTGTTTATGACTTAATTTAGTGTCTATATAACACTTAATATTTTCAGGCCATTCGTTGCCCTAGAGCGTATCTGCTCTGTTTATGTGATGCAATTCTATTTTCCGATGTATCAAAAAATATGGTAAATGTGCAGCTTCTACCATTCTTGGATGATTTGAGAAAACCTACTCAGCATGCATGGAGAGCTGCTACTCTAGCCTTTTTATACGCAAATTTGATAGAATTTGTGAGATCCAGTCGCAAGAGTATTTGTGGATGTATTTCACTGATTCAGGTATGAATGAAAGACATAAATTAGTTAGAGTAATTTTATACGCAAATTTGTTTGTACTAATGTCATATTTTTGTTTTATAGTTCTGGTCCTACGAGCACTTCTATATTGGTAGGCCTGTTACTAGCATTCTCAGTGATGTTGGAGTATTTTCGGTTGCTATGCGATGGCCCACAGATGTAGTAGATTATCAACACTACCAATACAAGAGTGTATCACTTTATCGTAGCCAATTTGATAGACTGTGTCACGACCCGATTCCGTAGAATCGTTGAGGCGTCCCCCGAATCGTGACCGCCGTGCGGGCCTGGGGTTGCGCCCGCACAAGGCTTTAATGATTTGCATAGCAAGCACATATTCAGAGTACGCAGATAAATTGAAACACAGATTTGAAACATAGAAAAGTTCTCTTTATTGATAATGAACATCTATTACAAACTCCTGAACGAGTCAGCTAATATGTCGAACGGCTTACAAAAGAGATGACTCAAAATGAGATAGCAGTCCTGTACATTATATCCCTTTACTAAACTTCAAAAGATATAGACCTCCTGGCTGGAGGATAGTGTCACGACCCACACCCGAAAATTCGGGCACGAGTGCGTGGGTACGTCCAGCCTACGCCGCAGAGTCGGCGGTAGTACGCTGTCTAGGTCAAATCTACATTTAACTAATCTAGCTCATTCACAAATAACATAGGCAAGATAATAATGAGAAACAGATACTTAAGATTTCAGATGAAATAAATGCGACAACAGATTCAAATGTTTAGTACAGAAATCAGAATGAAATCGGGGACAAACCCGATTACTAAGATAAAGAGCAAATAAATAAAATAGCTACTGCTATCTACTCTGCAGCAGGGGTCTCCTGGGTGGGATCTGGCTCCTCATAAGTATCATCTGTACCCTCATAGGGACCATAATATGTAGGGGCAAGGTCCTCATCATCGTCTAAATCAACATATCCAGTCAGGAAGGAGCAAAGTACACAGTGCACAACAAGATTAAACTAAATATTTATGACAATTAAATTGAGTATCAACAATGAGAAATTGCATAGAAGAACATCAATATCTCAGAGTTAAAACTATAAACAGGAATATAAGAAAACAGAAATAAATGAGACAGGAAATGAAACTACAACAGTCAGCAAGAACTATAACAAGACCAGAAGCTATCTGTGTGAACTTGTGTTTGTTTTAGAATACATAGCTGGTATGTAGGGGTTTATAAGGCTAATCCGGCCGTCATAAACGGCTATTAAACAGGAAAAATCAAGATCCGGCTGAGGTACAGTCGCGTACCAACAGCTATTAAACATGACAAGGGGAAGGGTAAACTACATGCCTTCTAGTATTCTCCCACCCGACATGAAAAATAAGACATGAACTCCAAATATTCAAGACATGAAATCCAGCATTCCTAACGCTAGGTGTAATCATCAAGGGTACTAGTAAAGCAGAAAATTAATTATCATAATATAAAGATTTAACTTGAAGTGCAGGTACTTGCCTGTTGTTTGGATCTGATTAATTGTTCTTGGTCAGCTGGTGGGCCCGCTTTGCACCGAAAAATGTGTCCGGGTCAACGGTCTCCAAATTTACCAAACTTAGTGTCAACAGGTCAGGAACGCTGATATGAACCCAACGGAACTTTCAGATTTGGATTCCGATGAGCCGATCACAAAATCGCCCGTCGAACGGGGCCTGTGGGGCCCACGACACACGATTTCGTCAACGTTCTCAGAATCGAACCAAACTTGACCCACAGGACCAGCGTATCGCTACGAGTCCGATGGCGTAAGTTTCGTCTCGATCTGACAAGTGCACAAGAAGTTAGGGCGAATTGCAGGAAAGTCGGATACGGGGCGATGTCCGCGGATACGCGTTGATTCCGGTGTGCACGCACACCCAAATCAGCTTCCGCGAAATCTCACACGTCCGTATCGACGACGCGCACGTATCTGTGAAGACCGCACGCGACCAAGTCTTCCCGTTTGGCGGGGCGTACTCAGTTCCGGGGTGAAACAGGGTCTGGTTTTTCCTGTTTTTGGATCGTGGTGTGCACCACAGGACGCGATGCCCCGAACGGTTTGTCCGGGCACCGAAAGGGTCATACAGGCTTCGCAACGCAATTTGCAAAAACGAAAACGGAGCTACGAGCAAAAAGTTACGAGTACCTGAAGGGGACCCGAAAACCGGGGTCGAACCGAGTCCGACACGTGTCCGACTCGTGTCGGACACAGGGAACCTAGGGTTAGGGTTTCCTGGACGCTGCGGTGGCCGGAGGATCGCCAGAGAGGGCTGGGGGCAGAGGGGCTTCGCCGGAGACGGCGCTGGCGAGGTTGGGCGGAGGCGGCGCAGGGGCCGGAGGCGGCCGGAGCAGCGGCGGGGTTCGCCTCAGCTGCTGCTGCTGCTCAGCGCTGCGGGGAGGAGGAGGAGGCCGGCTCGGGCTGCTCTCGGCGCGCTGGTGGTGGCGGCGACGCTGGTCTGAGGGGGCGGCGGTTCTCGAAGGTCGTCGGAGGGGTACGGCGGAGAGTAGGGTTAGGGTTAGGGTTAGGGTTAGGTGGTGGCCGGAGGGGAGGGTGCTCGGGGGCCATTTATAGGGGAGAGGGGCGGTTAGGGGGCCGAGCTAGGCGGCGAGAGGGGGAGGAAAAAGCGGGGAGGTCGGCGCTGCGGGGCGCCTGTCACGCCCCAGTCCCAAAATACCGTGGGACTAGACACGTGGCAATGGCCAGTAGTACGCACCGATGGACCAACTCAATATAATGGATCCATCAGGGCATACTTAAGCTGTAAAACAAGTCTACGACAATCATGGCACAACTAATCTCATCCACACAAGATATAAAATATGATCCACAGAATAAATAAGGAATGTAAATCATCAGCAAGTCTCACAAAGTACTTCGGGGAACAACCCGATAAATATCTAGTACAATGGTTCTACAGACCAGAAAAGAAAAGACGGAAATAAATAATAAATATGAGCATAAACATGGATGCTCAAGAGAAGTCTTCAGCTAAGACCTCGCCCTCAGATGGTGGTGCAGCTCCTGGATCGGCTCCTCCTGCTGCGGTCCCGTAAACCTCGGGGTAAACCTGTTCTGCAAAATCTGGGGACAAAATCCATATCCAGGTCCTCAGGGGACATAGCAAGGTACAGAAAATAATACAAGCCAGAATATAAACAGTGCAGCAAATAATGAGATAAGCAGGGTAAGTATGTAACATCTGTATAAAATGCAAGAGAGAATATCAACAGTACTCAGGTTGGAACCACTACAAGCTCTGTGAAGGGGAGCCGGTAGCAGGGGTGTCAAGAGGTGGTCTAGCTCAGCGGGAGACTGAGTAGCCGGCATAACATAATCAATCTGTAGCCTGTGGGTATCTCCAGCAATAGATGGAACAATAAGGGAATACTAAAATAACCAGCTAAGTGATATGCAAGATGAGAGCAGCACTAGAACTCAGGCTGAAGCATACTACAAGCTCTGTGTAGGGGAGCCGGTAGCAGCAGTAGTAATGAGTAATGGGCCAAGCTCGGCTATAGAGTCTTGTGCCTCACAATAATAGGGGTGTATATATATGATCAGCCTGTAGTCTGTGTGTCTCTCCCCACCCAATGTAACCACACAAATCATGAACATAACGTCTCACGTCCATGTCAGCGGGGTCATAACTAATGCACAAGTCATAATGTATCTAGATTATAGTATCTCTATATGGCCTGCATCCTATACAGGATCACCACGAATATCTCGGGAAGATCCTGTCTCATGATCAGTGTCCAGTGTCCTGGGTCAAGTGTACTTGGTATGACAAGTACGAGAAGATAAAGTGTCACGTATGTCCATATCTAGATGACATTACCCAACACCGCGTACGATGTTGGCACCCGACCGATAATCGGACGCTAAGTATGTCAAACGGCCCTAGGTTGAGCATGCACAGTAATATAATGAGATAAGAAAATAGATAACAAACTGCAGAGTTGGCAAGGTACACTTGCCTGATGTCCGAATATCAACAACTGTCCCTGTATCAGTGGATCCGGTAGGGACTACTCCAAAAGCTGTAATAAACATCACCAATAGTCTCAGAAGATATCAAATAGCTGGAAATGCATGTCCTTACGTCCAATTTGGACACAGGGGCAAAAATGTCATTTCCGGGCCAAAGCGGGTTCCATATGTGGGCCTGCTTTGCACCGAAAAGCGTGTCAGGGTCAAAGGTCTCCAAATTTCTTAAACTCAGTGTCTACGAGTCAGGAACGGTGATACGAACCCAACGGAACTTCCAGAATTGGATTCCGCTGAGCCGATCACAAAATCACCCGTCAAGTGGAGCCGGTGGGGCCCACGATACGTGATTTTGTCAACGTCCTCAGAATCGAACCAAACTTGGCTCACAGGACCAGCGTATTGCTACGGATCCGATAGCGCAAGTTTCGTCTCGATCCGACGTGTGTACACAAAGTTACAGCGTGTTCCAGAAAAGACGGATACGGGGTGTCGTCGGCGGATACGCGTTGATTCCGGGGTACACGCACCTCCGAATCGACTTCTGCGAAATCCCACACGACCGTATCATCGTCGCGCACAGTTCGGTAAAGACCGCGTGCGACCAAGTCGTCCCGATTGACGGGGCGTACTCAGTTCCGGGGTAAAACAGGGCATTATTTTTTTTCCTGTTTTGGATCGCGGTGTACGATCACTACAGGACGCGATGCACCGAGCGAGTTGCACGGGCACCGAGAGGGTTATACAGTCTACGCATAGCAATATACGGAATCGAAATTGGAGTTACGATGAGGGAGAAAACGGTACCTGAACAGGGCTCCGTGAAGGCTAATTCTCGCGTGTCCAAGCGTCTACTTCGTGTCCGTATCGAGTTGCTGTGATGAATGGTAACTAATGTTTGTCTGAGTCAAGGATGACAACTCCATTTTGGCCTTCTCTGCAGTCTCAGTGAGACGTTGAAGGGCTTGCTTGTCTTTCAGGAGATCTATGCCTTCATTTTCTTGAAATCTGCAGCCAGCCAGTCAACAATTCTCTTGTCAAAATCATCACCAAGATGTGTATCTCCAGAAGTTGAGAGAACCTCGAAAACACCATCTCCAACCTCAAGAACTGGAACATCGAATGTACCACCCCCCAGATCAAATACTAAAATGGTCTCATTGTTCTTCATTTCAAAGCCATATGCTAAGGACGCAGCAGTAGGTTCGTTGATGATGCGGAGAACTTCCAAACCAGCAATGCGACCAGCATCCTTTGTTGCTGTCCTTTGGGAGTCATTGAAGTAAGCCGGAACAGTGACCACTGCTTTAGCAACCTTGTCGTTTAGAAACTTGGATGCATCCTCCACAAGTTTTCTCAAGACCTGAGCCGAGATCTCCGCAGCGAACTGCTTTCCGATGGCAGGGCAGTCGAGCTTGACGTTGCCGTTGTCGTCCCTGACGACCCTGTAGCTCACCTGCCTCGACTCGTCGGACACCTCGGTCATCTTCCTCCCGATGAACCTCTTCACGGAGAAGAAGATGTTCTCCGGGTTGACCACCGCCTGCCCCTTCGCGATCTGGCCCACCAGACGGTCCCCGGCCTTGGTGTAGGCCACCACCGAGGGGGTCGTCCGCTGGCCCTCCGCGTTGGTGACGATGGTCGGCTTCCCTCCCTCCATGGCCGCCACAGCGGAGTTGGTGGTGCCGAGGTCGACGCCGACGACCTTCTCGTTGACGACGCGGAGGGGCGCAGCTCCTCCTGTTCCCAGTCTGGATTCGGAGGGATTTCGGGGAGGAGGAGGAGAAGAGGGATTTGGAGGAGGAAAAGTTCTTCTTTTAGTTGGAGAGGAAGGATGTAGCCTGGATTTGAGCGGCGGCGGCGGAAGCCATTGATGAGCCTAGATTTGGTCCCCTAAAACCCTAACCCTAGATAATCGAGTTGGTAGAGAGAACAGGGAGGAGGGGATGTCGGCTGGAAACTTAGGTTTAGGGTGATTTCCAAAAGGAAAGGGAAGAAAAGTTATTTATGTAGGTTTGACTTGGGTTGGGTGTTTTACCTAGAAGTTGACTTGGTCAATCCCCTTAGGTTTGGGCCTAGAGTTTGGGATGGGTCAATGCTCCTTGGGCTCGACTTCGGCTCTCCTGGGGTTGTTGGGTATTTGGCACGGGTTTAATTCGGTTTAAATGTACGTTGGTTTCTAGGGTTTTAAAATGCTTCTGGAGTCCAATAAATTCACAGAAAATTACCCTATGTCCGGTTTTCCATTTTACACCATAAAATATTATTTCCGTAATATTTTAACATTACTTATCATCCATTAAATAAAATCACTTAATCATACACTCCTTAGTTTCAAATTCCAGAAAATACCGGATAATTAGGATAATTAATATTTAAATATTTTCTGAAAAATCAGGGTGTTTACAATCTACCCAACTTATAAAAATTTCGTCCTCGAAATTAAAATTAAGCCATGGTAGAAGTCAAGGATGGTATAAGATTTGTATTGATTAAAATGCAAGGCTAGGGTTAATGGAGTGGGCGATGTTGCACGTTGCACATTCCGAAAATCATGGAAAAATCTACATGAGCGGAAAATAGGTTTCTTCTTGTGTCATGTCAATGATGTGGACACCTAAATGCTCTTTTGCATAAAAATGCCCAACCATTGAAACGTTGCGCAAAGATGGAAATGGAAGATGGGCATGTCTAGGACAAGGGTGTGGAATTTGTAGGAAGGCAGTGACTAGGGAAGTGCTCCAATCAAAATTCAACCTATGGTTATCTCTTCTCCCTTGTTTCAAATTATCCATATCCAAATTAAATTAAATCCAGATAACATCTTCAAGGTTTAAATAAGCATGTATATTCTACCTCACGATCTCTAACTATCATAATTTTCTCTAGAAGTAATTCGAGTCCAATATTATTCCCACTTTCACTTATAAATTTTTGTATGCTTCAACTTTTAAATTCCATTCACATCCTCAATAATTCAGATAGGTAGTCCAACCATCAAATTTTAATTTCTTAATTCAAATCATCAAATTGAAAAATAATTTAAATGCAGTCCACCAATGTTCAAGTCTGAAATTCTATATTTATCCTCCACTTTCAAATTGATGATTCTACCTTCATTGTTCAAAAATTTAAATCGCGCACTTAAGGTATAAACATTGGGTCCTCAAAATCAATTCATTAATCCTCGTCATCTTAGTCATTCTTCTAAATTTCTCAAAATTTAAAATGGCTTGAACCTCTCCCAATCTAATCTTACTCGGTCACAGTCTAAAAGAATTCCTCTCGAGTTGACAATGCACTGCTACCCAACTTAGAATTTACCCATCTATCACCTAAAGCTATATACCTTAAGAAAAATACTCCTTAATATAATTACTCATGTCATTCAATCCTCAAAACTTTAGTGCCGATTATATCACATATGATATGTCATTAATTACGGAAGAATAATCCTCAAGCATGTAATCGGCCTATGGGGTATATCTAGTACTCTCTGTGTATCAATCTATACCAAGCACGGGGTTTCGTCTTTCCGAATTAAGGAAAGACGGAGACCAATAATAAAGAATTCAAGGGAGAGGTAATTGAATAGAAGTATCGGGATCAAGGCGTTTAAAGAATTCAAATGAGAATTGTCAAAGCAGTTGTGGATTGAAATCCTATTTTGGTAATCCTTTGTTCGCCTGCTCGTATTAGTACAGTTATATAACCGATATGATATGTCAGACATGTCTAGGGCAAGTATATTCGTCTACTAATCACTACATATCTCAATCCACGTAAAGTAGCGTTACGAAGGGCGAATCAAGCGCACTAAGGTTAGCTAGACCTTCACACACTGATTCTAAAATGTATTATTGTGGGCCTCCCCAATAATACATATGTGATGAACAAGCTTGATAAAGAAGAAGCTTGCAAAACTAGGCTATAAAATAGCAGCATAAGTCAAGGTAGTATATGAAATATAAGTGCGCTAGATCATGATGGAAGAAGGTATAAATTATTCAAGTTCACAAAACAACAACAAAATAAGCAACATTAATACAAGACTCTACAATCTCTACAGTTATCATACAACCTCCTTGTCTACGTCGCTAGTCGACCAAATAGGGACAAGGACTTCTAAATTCTATTGTCTGAATAACACTGTCATCTTTTGTTAATATACAATTAATGTCATCCAATTACACTACCCAACTTATATGAATTAGACTAGTACCGTGACAGTCTTAAGAGGATCCTGCAAGATAACCTTGTACATGTAAATAAAACAGAAACTCTTATTAGGGTATATGAGGAAAGATCTTGGTACTCTTTAGGGTCTCTTAGGGTATCATGCAAGTAATGGTCATCTTAAGTCTTAGTCATAGCGCTCATAGGTCATGTGTCAATAGCGAGAATGGAAAGGTTACTAATCTCAAGGGAAAGGGAATATAACTCGTATTGAGGTGGGGGTACAAATTACGTGATTTAACACTAAGGGGTAATCATCGGGTCACAATCTACGAGATTAACTCAAACTTATCGAACTCTAACTACCAAGCACCAAATTTCCCAATTCAAGACTACAGCTATGCTCCTAGCAACTATGGGTCCTTAACAAGGAATAAAATTACTTGGCCTACTATCAGAAGTGTCAGGTGGCACGAATTGAAAGACGGAGGAAAGAAGAACATATTTTAGTCGTTGCGCATTAGCGAACGTTAAGGTCGCAGATGAACAACCTATGAAATTAAAATATGGGACTCTAGATAATATCATGGTTTCCTAAGGTGAAGGTGGCGAGAAATTCTCCGTGTTTGAGGTATGATCTCATGGGGAATGTCATACTCGTTGCTCTGGGCTTCCTGAGGTACCGTCTGCTAATATCACAACACGGACTTATATCCTAACACTATCTCACTATGCACATTAGGTTCAGTTCTAACATTCGATCTCGGATTTCTATTGGTTCCTCAAAACTGGGGTCAAACACTAGGGTCAAATCTCTAACTAGCTCTTAGCAGTGCCTATACTACTCTTTGGTCATTCATGACTATAACAAGAAATAATGGTAAATTATTCTATAGGTGAGGGACGCTAGGGTTCATTAAGCGTTCTACTTAGGGGTGTGTCAATATCCTAGATATACTCTTAATAGGGAGGTTTCCCTACTAATCATTCTATTAACAGGGACTTCTATATTATAGGAGAAGGCTACACTCAAGGAACTAGTGAGAAGGCACATGAATCAATCAGGATGCAATTTTTCAACGGAATGGATTGGAAGGAGGATGAGTCATAGTCAGTTGTGGATGAGATCCTATACTCTAATCCTATTTGCAGGCTTGTTCGGTCCCTAAGTTGAAACCGAACAATTTAGTCGTAGACCTGCATGGGCCACCACAAAAACTATGTCACGCCCCAGTCCCAAAATACCGTGGGACTAGACACGTGGCAATGGCCAGCAGTACGCACCGATGGACCAACTCAATATAATGGATCCATCAGGGCATACTTAAGCTGTAAAACAAGTCTACGACAATCATGGCACAACTAATCTCATCCACACAAGATATAAAATATGATCCACAGAATAAATAAGGAATGTAAATCATCAGCAAGTCTCACAAAGTACTTCGGGGAACAACCCGATAAATATCTAGTACAATGGTTCTACAGACCAGAAAAGAAAAGACGGAAATAAATAATAAATATGAGCATGAACATGGATGCTCTAGAGAAGTCTTCAGCTAAGACCTCGCCCTCAGATGGTGGTGCAGCTCCTGGATCGGCTCCTCCTGCTGCGGTCCCGTAAACCTCGGGGTAAACCTGTTCTGCAAAATCTGGGGACAAAATCCATATCCAGGTCCTCAGGGGACATAGCAAGATACAGAAAATAATACAAGCCAGAATATAAACAGTGCAGCAAATAATAAGATAAGCAGGGTAAGTATGTAATATCTGTATAAAATGCAAGAGAGAATATCAACAGTACTCAGGTTGGAACCACTACAAGCTCTGTGAAGGGGAGCCGGTAGCAGGGGTGTCAAGAGGTGGTCTAGCTCAGCGGGAGACTGAGTAGCCGGCATAACATAATCAACCTGTAGCCTGTGGGTATCTCCAGCAATAGATGGAACAATAAGGGAATACTAAAATAACCAGCTAAGTGATATGCAAGATGAGAGCAGCACTAGAACTCAGGCTGAAGCATACTACAAGCTCTGTGTAGGGGAGCCGGTAGCAGCAGTAGTAATGAGTAATGGGCCAAGCTCGGCTATAGAGTCTTGTGCCTCACAATAATAGGGGTGTATATATATGATCAGCCTGTAGTCTGTGTGTCTCTCCCCACCCAATGTAACCACACAAATCATGAACATAACGTCTCACGTCCATGTCAGCGGGGTCATAACTAATGCACAAGTCATAATGTATCTAGATTATAGTATCTCTATATGGCCTGCATCCTATACAGGATCACCACGAATATCTCGAGAAGATCCTGTCTCATGATCAGTGTCCAGTGTCCTGGGTCAAGTGTACTTGGTATGACAAGTACGAGAAGATAAAGTGTCACGTATGTCCATATCTAGATGACATTACCCAACACCGCGTACGATGTTGGCACCCGACCGATAATCGGACGCTAAGTATGTCAAACAGCCCTAGGTTGAGCATGCACAGTAATATAATGAGATAAGAAAATAGATAACAAACTGCAGAGTTGGCAAGGTACACTTGCCTGATGTCCGAATATCAACAACTGTCCCTGTATCAGTGGATCCGGTAGGGACTACTCCAAAAGCTGTAATAAACATCACCAATAGTCTCAGAAGATATCAAATAGCTGGAAATGCATGTCCTTACGTCCAATTTGGACACAGGGGCAAAAAGGTCATTTCCGGGCCAAAGCGGGTTCCATATGTGGGCCTGCTTTGCACCGAAAAGCGTGTCAGGGTCAAAGGTCTCCAAATTTCTCAAACTCAGTGTCTACGAGTCAGGAACGGTGATACGAACCCAACGGAACTTCCAGAATTGGATTCCGCTGAGCCGATCACAAAATCACCCGTCAAGTGGAGCCGGTGGGGCCCACGATACGTGATTTTGTCAACGTCCTCAGAATCGAACCAAACTTGGCTCACAGGACCAGCGTATTGCTACGGATCCGATAGCGCAAGTTTCGTCTCGATCCGACGTGTGTACACAAAGTTACAGCGTGTTCCAGAAAAGACGGATACGGGGTGTCGTCGGCGGATACGCGTTGATTCCGGGGTGCACGCACCTCCGAATCGACTTCTGCGAAATCCCATACGACCGTATCATCGTCGCGCATAGTTCGGTAAAGACCGCGTGCGACCAAGTCGTCCCGATTGGCGGGGCGTACTCAGTTCCGGGGTAAAACATGGCGTTATTTTTTTCCTATTTTGGATCGCGGTGTACGATCACTACAGGACGCGATGCACCGAGCGAGTTGCACGGGCACCGAGAGGGTTATACAGTCCACGCATAGCAATATACGGAATCAAAATTGGAGTTACGATGAGGGAGAAAATGGTACCTGAACAGGGCTCCGTGAAGGCTAATTCTCGCGTGTCCAAGCGTCTACTTCGTGTCCGTATCGAGTTGCTGTGATGAATGGTAACTAATGTTTGTCTGAGTCAAGGATGACAACTCCATTTTGGCCTTCTCTGCAGTCTCAGTGAGACGTTGAAGGGCTTGCTTGTCTTTCAAGAGATCTATGCCTTCATTTTCTTGAAATCTGCAGCCAGCCAGTCAACAATTCTCTTGTCAAAATCATCACCAAGATGTGTATCTCCAGAAGTTGAGAGAACCTCGAAAACACCATCTCCAACCTCAAGAACTGGAACATCGAATGTACCACCCCCCAGATCAAATACTAAAATGGTCTCATTGTTCTTCATTTCAAAGCCATATGCTAAGGACGCAGCAGTAGGTTCGTTGATGATGCGGAGAACTTCCAAACCAGCAATGCGACCAGCATCCTTTGTTGCTGTCCTTTGGGAGTCATTGAAGTAAGCCGGAACAGTGACCACTGCTTTAGCAACCTTGTCGTTTAGAAACTTGGATGCATCCTCCACAAGTTTTCTCAAGACCTGAGCCGAGATCTCCGCAGCGAACTGCTTTCCGATGGCAGGGCAGTCGAGCTTGACGTTGCCGTTGTCGTCCCTGACGACCCTGTAGCTCACCTGCCACGACTCGTCGGACACCTCGGTCATCTTCCTCCCGATGAACCTCTTCACGGAGAAGAAGATGTTCTCCGGGTTGACCACCGCCTGCCCCTTCGCGATCTGGCCCACCAGACGGTCCCCGGCCTTGGTGTAGGCCACCACCGAAGGGGTCGTCCGCTGGCCCTCCGCGTTGGTGACGATGGTCGGCTTCCCTCCCTCCATGGCCGCCACAGCGGAGTTGGTGGTGCCGAGGTCGACGCCGACGACCTTCTCGTTGACGACGCGGAGGGGCGCAGCTCCTCCTGTTCCCAGTCTGGATTCGGAGGGATTTCGGGGAGGAGGAGGAGAAGAGGGATTTGGAGGAGGAAAAGTTCTTCTTGTAGTTGGAGAGGAAGGATGTAGCCTGGATTTGAGTGGCGGCGGCGGAAGCCATTGATGAGCCTAGATTTGGTCCCCTAAAACCCTAACCCTAGATAATCGAGTTGGTAGAGAGAACAGGGAGGAGGGGATGTCGGCTGGAAACTTAGGTTTAGGGTGATTTCCAAAAGGAAAGGGAAGAAAAGTTATTTATGTAGGTTTGACTTGGGTTGGGTGTTTTACCTAGAAGTTGACTTGGTCAATCCCCTTAGGTTTGGGCCTAGAGTTTGGGATGGGTCAATGCTCCTTGGGCTCGACTTCGGCTCTCCTGGGGTTGTTGGGTATTTGGCACGGGTTTAATTTGGTTTAAATGTACGTTGGTTTCTAGGGTTTTAAAATGCTTCTGGAGTCCAATAAATTCACAGAAAATTATCCTATGTCCGATTTTCCATTTTACACCATAAAATATTATTTCCGTAATATTTTAACATTACTTATCATCCATTAAATAAAATCACTTAATCATACACTCCTTAGTTTCAAATTCCAGAAAATACCGGATAATTGGGATAATTAATATTTAAATATTTTCTGAAAAATCAGGGTGTTTACAACGCCGCGTGGCCGGCCGGAGCGGCGAGAAACGCGATGCCGGTGGCTGACCCGATCGTGGGGAGAGGGTGGGGGAGAATGGGTCAGCGGATCGGGTAGGCGGGTTCGGGTCTGACCAACCCGACCCGACCCGATAGAAAGGGTTGGGCTGGGCTGCTGCTGGGCCGGTCCACTGGGCCGGGCCGGCCCAAGGAAGAAATAAAAAAATAAAAAAATATATATTAATAATAATAATAAATATAATTAATAATAAAAATTAGTTAATTAAATAATTAATTAACTAAAATAGTTTTTAGGCATTTAAAAATAGGTCTGAGGCCCAGAAAAATCCAGAAAAATTACCCTAAGTCCAGTTTTTTATTTTACACCCAAAAAGTTATTTCCATAATATTTTAATATTATTTATTAACAACTAAAAATTATTTAATAATTAAGAACCTTGATTTTAATTTCAGAAAATTCCCAGAAAATTCCAGAAAATTGGAAAAAATCCAAGATTTAAAAATTTTGAAAATTCAGGGGGTTTACAACCTACCCAACTTATAAAAATTTCGTCCTCAAAATTTAAGAATAACAAAGGCACGAAAGGAAAGGCCGAGAATTTAAAATATACCTCAGGGTTCAGAAAGATAGGGGTAGCGTTCTCTAATCTCGTCTTCTCGCTCCCAGGTGGATTCGCCGGGAGAATGGTGCTTCCAAGCTACGCGAACCAGGGAAATGACCTGGTTCCGTAGAACTTTCTCCGATCGATCCAGTATCTCCACGGGTTGCTCTTGGTAAGTCAAACTTGGGCCTACTTCGAGCTCTGAGTGATCCAAAATGTGGCTGGGGTCTGACACGTACTTTCTCAGCTGCGACACGTGGAAGACGTTGTGGACTCCATCCAGAGTGGGTGGCAATGCCAGTCGGTATGCCACTTCTCCGATTTTCTCCTGAATGCCAAAAGGTCCAATAAATCTTGGGCTGAGTTTTCCACTCCTTCCGAACCTAATGGTGCCACGTGTCGGGGAAATCTTCAAGAATACCAATTCTCCAACCTTTAATAAAGTCATAATCAAGTCTTAGTTCCATAATCAAAATATTTAAATTGACTTGAATTTCATAAATTTAATTACCTCAAATTCCAAGGGCCTTCGGTGGCTATTTGCCCAATGTCGTTGCCTGTCTTGAGCCACTCGAAGTCTGTCCCTTATTTGTTTTACCTTCTCAGTTGCATCGATCACCATCTCTGGTCCCAGCAGGGCTCTTTCTTCAACGTCGTCCCATGATAGCGGGGTACGACATCTTCGTCCATACAGAGCTTCAAATGGAGTCATCTCAATACTTGCTTGGTAACTGTTATTATAAGAGAACTCCACAAGATGTAGATAGTCTTCCCAGGATCCTCCAAAATCTAGAACACATGTACGAAGCATATCTTCAAGTGTCTGGATTGTAAGCTCTTCCAGAAGTGAGAGGTGAATCTTGAATCTCGGTCGGAGACAATACTTACTGGAACTCCATACAACCTAACAATATGTCTGATATATAAATCTGCCAGCTTCTCTGTAGATAGGCCCACTTTGAAAGGTAGAAAATGTGCAGACTTGGTCAGTCTATCTACTATCACCCAGATTGCATCCTTTCCACTAGGTGTCCTTGGAAGTCCGGAAACAAAATCCATTGTGATATGTTTCCACTTCCACTCCGGAATGGGTAGTGGTTGAAGCAATCCTCCAGGTCTTTGTCTTTCTGCCTTGACTTGCTGGCACACTAAACAACGAGATACGAACCTGGCTACTTCTCTTTTCATGCCATGCCACCAAACATGCGTCCTCAGGTCCTTGTACATCTTGTTGGCTCCTGGATGTATAGAGTATTGCGATCTGTGCGCCTCTTGCATAATTTCTTCCCTTATGTCTCCTTGAGGTACACATAATCTATCTCCGTGCCTCAGTGATCCATCTTCGTGAATTCTGAAATCTTCCACTAATCCAGCTTGCACTTGACCTCGAAGGCTTCGCAGGCCTTCGTCTTGAAACTGAGTCTCTTTGATCTTGTCTATTAAAGTAGACTGAATCTGCAAGTTCATCATTTGGCCTTCTTTTCCTGGGATAATTACCTCAATACCTAAACTTTTCAGGTCCTCGAGCAAGTGTCGGTCCATAGTCAAGTACATCGCCACAGGATATCTGCTTAGAGCATCAGCAACTACATTGGCCTTCCCAGGATGATATTGAAGGGTGATATCAAAATCTTTCATTAGTTCCAGCCACCTTCTTTGCCTCATGTTTAGCTCTTTCTGGGTGAAGATATATTTTAGACTTTTATGGTCCGTAAATATTTCCACCCTTTTTCCATAAAGATAATGCTTCAATAGCTTAAGAGCAAAGATGACAGCTGCCAGTTCTAAATCATGAGTTGGATAGTTCTTTTCATGAGGTCGAAGCTGTCTAGAGGCATATGCTATTACTTTCTTGTTCTGCTCCAATACACAACCTAGACCTTTTCCAGAAGTATCACTATAAATAGCGAATCCTCCGGTTCCAGAAGGTAAGGTCAGAATAGGGGCAGTAGTCAGCCTTTTCTTCAATTCTTCAAAAGCATGCTGACATTCATCAGTCCAGGTGAACTCTTCATCCTTCCTTGTTAATTTTGTCATGGGTTCAGCAATTCTAGCAAAGTCCTTCACAAACTTCCGATAGTAGCCAGCTAGTCCCAGGAAGCTTCTAATTTCTGCTACCGAGTCTGGAGTGGGCCAGAATTCTACTGCCGCTATCTTCTTAGGATCTACTGCTATTCCATCTCCAGTCACAACATGTCCCAAGAATTCTATTTTGTCTAGGAAGAAAGCACATTTAGATAATTTTCCATAAAGTTTTTCCTTCCTCAAAGTCTCCAATGCTAGCCTCAAATGTTCTTCATGTTCTTCGGGGGTCTTGGAGTAGATCAAAATATCATCAATAAAGACCACTACAAATTTGTCTAGATATTGCTGAAAGACTCTGTTCATCAAGTTCATAAAAATTGCTGGTGCATTCGTCAACCCGAACGACATTACTAAGAATTCGTAGTGTCCGTTCCGGGTATTGAAAGCAGTTTTAGGGATGTCTTCCTTTCTCACCCTTGCTTGGTGGTAACCAGACCTCAAATCAATCTTTGAAAATACCCGAGCTCCACTTAACTGATCAAATAAGTCATCTATCCTGGGTAGGGGATACTTATTCTTAATTGTTAAGGCATTCAAGGTCCTATAGTTGTCACCACCCCATTTCCAAAGTCGGGCATTTTTTTTATTTTTAATTTGGTTAATTGTGCATTATTTTTAATTAATTGTATTTATAATTAATTATTGATTGTATTATATTTTTATTGTATGTTTTAGGATTTTGGCTAGCCTGGACCCATGTCAGACCCTAGTGGACCCATGTCCGACCCAGCCCACACCCTTGTGAGAATTATTTTGGGGCTTAGATTTATTATTTTATTTTTAGGAGGTTAGTTGGAGAGATTTGGAACTAGTTTGAGTGCTTTTGGAACCCGGAACCCGAAACCAAGTCATGTAGGAGCATTTTGGGCATTTGGAGACTTTGGAGACCTATTTTATGTGTTGGCCGACCCATTCAGCCCCCATTCCTACCCGTTCACAGCAAGGAGCAGCAGCCCTCTCCCCTTTTGTTCATTCTTCACTTCTTCTTCTTCTTCTTCTTCATTTCTTCTCCTCCACTTCTTCTTTCTTCTTCCTTCCTTCTCTAAGGTGAGTTTTCTTCACTTTTCTTCCTTCCTTCTTCCATTCCTTCTTCCTTAAGCTAACCCTAACCTTGCATTTTCCCTAATCTAGGTGTGAGAAGCTTAGATCTAGTGTGAGAGCTAGATTTGGTGGCTTGGAGCTTCAGGGAAGTGATTTCTAGGGGTTGTGAGACTTTGGCCTTGGGATTCCAACTTCCAAGAGGTAAAACCTAACTTTCCCCTTCCTAATTATTTTTGTGTAGTGTAATTAGTGTTGTAGAACCTTCCTAGACCCTAAGCCTACCCGTAGGAGAAAGTTGGAACTAGTTTGGTTGAGTTTAGAGACTTTGACATTAGGTTTTGTGTCGAATTCGGGTGGAATCCGAATTTGGCCCAATTTTGGGTGATGCCCTAGGTTAGACGGACCTAGGTAGACGTTGTTGGGTGTCTTGAGGGTGAGTGCGTGTCTCCGTTCGGACACGGGAAGCCGCGTCACGGAGAAACGGGCATTTCGGGCAAAATTGGGGCTTTTCGTCGTCGCCGATTCTAAGTGCGTGTGTGTTTCCGCCACGGGCTTAGAATCGACACGGGAGTACATTTTCTAGGATCTAGACATCGTGTAGAGCGCGTGGGTAAATTTTGGGCCGATTCTGAGTTCGTTTGGTGTGCGTTTCAGGAGGTTTTTCGAACCGCGCACCACGTGTTCGTCGAAATGACCGAACGGCCATTTCGACTTGGGCTCCTCGTTTCGGGCTTGTGCGCGCGTTGGATTAGTATCGGGGAGTGTGTGCTAGAGTTTTTGAGTTATATTTTATATATTTTTAGGTGTTTGGGCGTGTCGGGGTCGTTGGGCGTGCGTTGGTGGGGCGTGTGGTTTGTGTGTGTTGTGTGTTGTGTTTGTTTATATATATGTATATATATATATTTGTGTGCGTGTTTTTATATATATATTTATATATATATGTGTGGTTATGTGTTTGTGAGCGTGTTAGGGAGTGCTTGTGTGAGTGTGTTTGTGAGTGTGTTAGTGAGTGCTTGTGTGAGTGTGTGCTAGTGCGTAGGTGAGTGTGTGTGAGTGTGAGTGAGTGCCTATATATATATATATATATATGAGTTTGAGTGAGTGTGTATATATGTATATATATTTATATATATGTAGGAGTGTTTGTGTGTGTGGTTGTGTGTTTGTGAGAGTGTGTGCTAGTGTGTGCGAGTGTGTGTGTGAGGGTGTGTGAGTGTGAGAGTGTGTGAGGATATATATATGTATGTGTGTGAGAGTGTATATGTATAGATGTATATAGATATATGTGTGTTTATATATATATAGATATGTGTGTGTGTGTATTTATATGTATCAGTGTGTGTGTGTTTATATGTGTTAATATGTGTGTATATATATATATGTTAGTAGATATAAGTTAATGTGTATATATATCTATAGAGTTATATATATATATATATGTATGTATATGTATGTGTATATATATAGTGATAGATATATATAGGAATGTGTGTGTGTGTGTGTGTGTTGTGAGAGAGGGGGGGGGGGGGGTGCCTGGGGCTGGAACCAGCAGCTGCAGCAACAGAAATAGGCGCAGCAGCAGCAGTATTCAGCAGCAGTAGCAGCAGCCTATGCAGCAGCAGTAGCAGCAGCAATATGCTGCAGCAGCAGCAGCTAGGCAGCGCAAGGAGCAGCAGCAGCAGCAAGGTGAAGAGCAAGGGCAGCAGTATGCGAGGGAGAGAGGGGTATATATATGTATATATATATATATATAGGTATAGATAGATTGTTATATGGATGGATAGGTAGATTGATAGATATATAGATACATAGTTAGATGAATAGATATATTAGATAGATAGATAGGTATCTATAGATTTGTTAGATAGATAGTTAGTTAGATAGATAAATAGATAATTAGTTAGATAGATGCATAGATAGATAAATAGGTATATGTTTAGATAGATAGAATAGATTGATAGATAGCTAGATAGTTATTTAAGTAGATAGATAGGTAATTACCTAGATATGTTAGATGGATAGATAGATATTAGATAGTCAGATAGATAGTTTAATAGATACTTAGATAGATTAATAGATAGTTAGATATATAATAGATAGGTAAATTGATAGATAGACATATAGATAGATAGGTAATAGATAGATAGATGCCTAGATATAAATAGATAATAAATAGCTAGTTAGATAGTTAGATAGATAACTAGATAGGTAAATATTAGATATATAGTTAGATATCTAGGTATAGATATATATATTTGAGGGTAAGGTAAGGTAAGATAAGGTATATGTGTGTTGTGAGATATATACGTAGATATATAGGTATATGCCTATATGTATTAGATATATGTATTTTAGCCTAGATTATAGCTAGATATATATGTTTATACATAGTTAGTTAGCTAGAGGGGTAGTCGGGTTGAGTTTAGAGCGGTATCTCAATACCTTGAGATACCGAGGTATCTCAATACCTTAAGATAACCAAGGTATTGGGTTTCGAGCGGGGTTTTTGAGCAATAGCCTAGTAATAATATTGGAGTGATTTTTATATGCTTATGTGTATATATTTACGCGTGCTAGCATAGGTTTTAGAGGGTATAGGCGGGGTATATGGCCTAGGTTGAGGTATCGGATACCGAGGGTATCCCGGTATCTCAAGGAGGCGAGTTTGAGGTTTTCTAGCTTAATGACCTCGGTTTGACCTAGAATTTCAGGAGCACCCTAGTTTGACCCAGACTTGACCGTAGTTGACTCGGTTGACCGCCAAAGTCAACTTTTGACCTAGTTTTGACCTAGAGTTGACTTTTTGGACCCAGAGTTGACTTTTTGACCCAGATTTTACCGGTTTGACCCGTTTGACCTAGAACGACCCTAGAAACCTATTTTTAGTTATTTTATATCTGTTTAACTCATTAGAACCCTGTTTAACTTTGTTTTTCGTATTAGGTCCTTGCGACACCGGTTCGGATCGCCAGTTGCTCAGGACGTCAGGCGAGTACATTCTCTGATAGTTTTCATTATCTGATGATTATTATGATTCAGCTTCTAGTATAGTATCATCTGATTATTCTGGCACAACACGAGACACTGACTGGTATTTCTGGATTCATTTACTTGTGACACGTACATTTCATGTTTCTGGCCTCTATTCTGGAATCACTACTGGCATCACTACAGGCATCACTACAGGCATCATTCATGTTCAGGCTGGACTCATCTTGATTTGCGTGTCGGGTCTTGGATCCACTTGTATTAGTCGGGGCGGGGAAATACTCGAGTAGACATGTAAACATTCCTATCTGGCATCATCAGGAATCACTCCCTCTGGTCTAATCTGGAATGATAGCAGCCGCGCACCCAGTGCGCGGTGAGCCGTACTTACCCCTAGCCGTTTACATGTCGAAATAAGTATTTCAAAGACACCGAGTTCATTCTTTATAGTCTGGACTCTCATGCATTTTTTGACTTGTCTCACTTACATGTTTCTGGACTTGACTCACTACATATTTTTTATTCTAGACTCACTACACGTTCATGTGCACAGACTTACTCTTAGCTTAGATTTCCTGTATCTTGCAGTTATTACTATTTTGCTCTGATATCCATGCATCTTTACCTTATGCACCAGTGACATATGTATATTTCTTGTTCCATACTTTATTTTATTCTTCTTGCTACTTGCTATAACTGTTTTATAGTTTTTATCATTTAAATGGAACTGCTGTTAGAGATGTACTTGCTCCAGTCCTGACTGGACATATTTTTCAGAGTATCCGGAGGAGTGGTGTCCGACGTTTTATGGACCTGAGCCTGTCGATGGTGCAGACAGGGACCCTCTAGTTTAGGAGTGATTTCCGGGTTGGTAGCCGGGATCACTAGGACCTTGTTGTTGTTTTATTAGCTTTAGCACCGGATTTGTCTCCGGTTTTGGATTGAGACCTTGTATTGTATATTATTTTGGATGATTTGGATGATGTATTATTATTATGGATGTTGTGGTTGTTGTAGTAATTGTTGTTGGTTAGACTTTATAGCTGTTAGTCTTCTTTGTTATCTTATCGTGCTTAGATTCGTGATTGAGTACTTGAGATTATCATTTGATATTGCTCCTCCGTTTGGAGTTGAGATCTTGACAGGTTTATATATTGTTTGTGTGGTTGCCCTCCTTTTGGAGAGGTCATGGCCGATTTTTGTGTGAGATTATTATTTAGTTAGTTGACCTAGACAGCGTTCTACCGCCGATGCTGCGGCGTAGGCTGGACGTACCCACGACTCATGCCCGATTTTTCGGGTGCGGGTCGTGACACGTTTTTGGTGGCGGCCCCATGCAGGTCTCGATTCGCAATTAGTGCGATATCGTGGTGGTACAACAACTTAGTTGTACTGCTGCGAGCCTGCTATAGGATCTAGGATTTAGGATGAGAGTGTACTCAATCACGACTAGGAACAATTCTAATCTAATTATTCTGAAATTGCTTCTTTTGAAATATTATTGTCCTTCTTTGATGATATCGTATCTTGCGTCGTATTGACATCTTTTGATCTGTGTTCAGGATGCCTCCGAAGACACGATCTCGTCGTACCGCCCCAGCAGTTGCCACTGAGAGGTCTGCTACCTCTCGTCCGGCTCGTATTCAGGCAGCTGCTACCGCTCCACTCACCACTCCTGCGGTTGAGGGAGCATCTGCTTCTCTCGGGGATCCTCCTTCACCTGTCGATCCGAGGATTACCCCAGTCGTTCCGGTGGTTCCTCCACCGCTTCCTGCTCCAGTAGATGCCGCGCAGTTGTTTGCGTTCTTCAGGGAGATGATGGACGCGCAGCACCGTCAGGTAGATATGATGAGGCTGGGCATTGAGAACGCCCACCAGGTGGCCATGATGGCAGTGGATAGGGTGGCACAGGTTCAGCCACAGGCATATCAGATTCAGCATCCGAGGCCGGGCAGTATTATCGACTTTCAGAGGATGCGGCCCAAGGAGTTCCGTGGTACAGAAGGGATCCTGTACGCGGATGACTGGATAGAGCAGATCGAGGGCATCTTCAGGCTGGCGCAGATTCCAGACAGTATGCAGATAGAGGCAGCGGACAGTCAGATGTTCGACCTCGCTTTGACATGGTATCGTACAGATACGAGGATTGCGGCGCCAGGGCTTACTTGGGAGGCTTTCAAGAGGCTTTTCAAGGAGAAGTTTTTCCCAGATGTGGCTCTCAGTGCTTTGGAGAGCCAGTTTGAGGCACTCGTCCAGGGGAGCATGACGGTGGATGAGTACGCAGCAGAGTTCTGCCGTCTGGGCAGATTTGTGGATGGCTTGAGTGAGGCAGCCAAGGCGAGGAAGTTTCGCAAGGGCTTGGTTATGGCGGTCAAGTCTTTGACCAGGAGCGACCGCGAGGCGACTTTTGAGCAGATAGTAGGAGATGCTCAGAGAGCAGAGGATGACTTGGAGCTCAAGTCCAAGAGAGGCAGGGATGATTCAGGCAGTGCGAGTGGCAGTGCGGGACCAGCTAAGCGTCCCTATGTGCAGAAGGCAGCGCAACAGGGTCAGGATCAGAGGGTGCCCACTTGTGCCTACTGCAGGAAGGCAGGACACACTTGGGATGTTTGTAGTAGGAGGCTGAAGGTGTGTTTATTCTGTGGATCCGCTGCTCACCAGATGCGAGATTGCCCCACTGCACCTCCATTGGGTGGAGCACAGGATCAGAGAGTTGGAGCTAGGCCATCTGTGGCACAGCATCATGCCCCGCACCAGCAGAGGGATACACCCCAGCAGGGCAGGGCTTATGCGTTGACGGTCGAGGAGGCCGATGTTACGGATGTCGGGTTAGCAGGTCTGTCTCTTGTTTCTTCTTCCTGTCCTTTCCATTCCTTGTGGTGTGCTTCATTAGTACCTGTTAGATTTTTCTTTGTGCTGTGGTAGATAGTATAGTGACCCTGATTAAGACTGTGATAACACGACCAGTAGGACCCTGATCTTGTATATTGTTTAGGTAGAAATTCTTGACTGTGATTGTTGGGGGTTTGACCTAGAGGAGTGTGATTGACTTTAAATTTCGAGGACGAAATTTTCTAAGGAGGATAGGCTTGTCACCACCCCATTTCCAAAGTCGGGCATTTTTTTTATTTTTAATTTGGTTAATTGTGCATTATTTTTAATTAATTATATTTATAATTAATTATTGATTGTATTATATTTTTATTGTATGTTTTAGGATTTTGGCTAGCCTGGACCCATGTCAGACCCTAGTGGACCCATGTCCGACCCAGCCCACACCCTTGTGAGAATTATTTTGGGGCTTAGATTTATTATTTTATTTTTAGGAGGTTAGTTGGAGAGATTTGGAACTAGTTTGAGTGCTTTTGGAACCCGGAACCCGAAACCAAGTCATGTAGGGGCATTTTGGGCATTTGGAGACTTTGGAGACCTATTTTATGTGTTGGTGTCACGCCCCAGTCCCAAAATACCGAGGGACCGGACGCATGATAATGGCCAGCAGCACACACCGATGGACAAACCCAATTTAATGGATCCATCGGGGCATACTTAAGCTGTAATATAACAATAAGTAGGTCCAATGATATATGTCACAGTCTATACTAATCTCATCCACAACAGATAATCACAGATCAAATGCCAGAATAATGTAAATAAAAATAAACTAGCATATCTCAATAAAGGTGTCTCGGAGAACAATCCGAGAACAAGTCTGATACATCAATGCAATAGACTGGAAAATAAAGGAACTGGAAATAGAAATAAAAGAAAATCTCACGCCAATACTCAGGAGAAGTCCTCGGGTATGAACTCGTCCTCAGATGTCGGTACAGCTCCTGTATCTGCTCCTGTTCCTGCTTCTGCTCCTGATAAAGCTCATGTACTGTATAACTCTAAGTGGATCTCCTCTGCTAGTCCTGGGGACAAAGTCCGGATCCAGGTCCTCAGGGGACAGCAAGGTACAGAAAATACAAGCCAAAATAAATGCAGTGCAGCAGAAGATGCAATAAATAGGGTAAGCTATATAACCATCTATGTGAAAATGCAAGTGAGAGCATCACTAGTGCTCAGGCCGAAGCCACTACAAGCTCTGTGTCGGGGAGCCGGTAGCGGTAATAAACACGTAATGTGCCTAGCTCTGCTACGAGAGTCTGAGGCCTCACAATAGTAGTAGATAGATATATGAAACAGCCTGTAGCCTGTGTGTCTCTCCCCACCCAATGTAACAACGCCTCTCATGACCATAACGTCTCATGTCCATGTCAAGCGGGATCATATCTAATGCAACAAGTCATACTATATCTAAGAATATAATGTCCATGTCCTGTATCCTATACAGAATCACCACGAATATCTCAGGAAGATCCTATCTCATGAGTAGTGTCAAGTATCCTGGGTCAAAGTGTACTTGGTAAGACCAGTACGAGAATATATAGTGTCACGAATGTCCATCTCTAGATGACCGTACTCAACACTGCTTACAGTGTTGGCACCCGACTAATAATCGGACGCTAAGTACGTCACACGGTCCTAGGTTAAGCATGCACAGCAATATAAATGAAGTAAGGAAATATGTAACAATACTGCAGAGTTTGGCAAGGTACACTTGCCTGGGGTCCTGGTTCCAACTGTAGCTCTGGTCTCAGTGTGATCTGCTGCTACTACTCCGGTTGCTGAAATAAACATCACCATTAGATTCAGAAAATATCAAATAGCTAAAAACGCCTGTCCTTGAGTCCAATTTGGACACAAGGGCAAAAATGACATTTTCGGGCCAAAGCGGGGTCCACATGTGGGCCACTTTGCACCGAAAAGCGCGTCAGGGTCAAAGGTCTCCAAATTCGCCAAACTTAGTGTCAACAAGTCAGGAACGATGATATGAACCCAACGGAACTTCCAAAATTGGATTCCGATGAGCCGATCACAAAATCGCCCGTCAAGTGGAGCCCGTGGGGCCCACGATACGCGATTTTGCCAACGTTCTCAGAATCGAACCAAACTTGGGTCACAGGACCAGCGTATTGCTACGAGTCCGATGGCGCAAGTTTCGTCTCGATCCGACGTGTGTACACGAAGTTACAGCACGTTCCACAAAGGACGGATACGGGGTGTCGTCGGCGGATACGCGTTGATTCCGGGGTGCACGCACCTCCGAATCGACTTCTGCGAAATCCCACACGACCGTATCAACGTCGCGCACAGTTCGGTAAAGACCGCGTGCGACCAAGTCGTCCCGATTGACGGGGCGGACTCAGTTCCGGGGTGAAACAGGGCATTATTTTTTCTGTTCTTGGATCGCGGTGTGCGATCACCACAGGGCGCGATGCACCGAGCGGGTTGCACGGGCACCGAGAGGGTCATACAGTCTACGCTACGCAACTGACGGAATCAAAAACGAAGTAACGAGGATGGAGAAAACGGTACCTGAACAGGGCTCTGTGAAGACTGATTCTCACGTGTCCGAGGGTACTGTTCGTGTCCTGCGTCCTGTGTCCGCTGTTAGATCCTGCTGTGCTCGTGTCCGGAGACAACGGAGAACTCGTCGGCGGAAGTCGACGCGTCCTAGGGCGTCCGGGTGCTGGTCGACGGTGAGGGCAGCTGAGCGGAGAGGGGCGGGGTCAGGCGGTGCGGGTTGTGGGAAGAGGAGGAGGGAGGCGTCGAGACGAGCGGGGTTCACTGGTCGTCAAGGCTGCAGATCGCTGGCCGGAGCGAGGTGGTGCAGCTTTGGCCGGACGGGGAAGCTGCTGTGGAGGATCGCAAGGGGAGGTCGACCGGAGCAACGTGATGCTGGCCGGAGCGAGGTCTGCGCTGCACAGGCCGATCGTCGGTCAGGGACAGCCGTGGGGGCGACGTCTGGCGCAGGGGAGAATCAGTGGTCGGCGGGGCTGCAGCCGGAGCGGGCGGCGGCTGGAACTGCACAACGGCGGCGGGGGTCGGTGAGGTCACTGGCGGAGGAGGAGAAAGGGGATCGAGGGGCAGCGGGCTAAGGGATTAGGGTTCCGGTGGTGCTCGGTGAGGGGGAAGGGTCGACGTCGAGGTGGGAGGAGCACGGCGGGTCGGTGGCGATCTGGACGGGGGAGGAAGTAGAGAAGAGAGGAGTTTAGGTTTTCGGGTCGGCGGAGGACGGGCCTGGGCTCGTCGGCGGAGATGACCGGCGACGGCGAGCAGAGGAGAGAGGGAGTCGACGGCTAGGTTTCCGGCGGGCTGGGGTTCGACGGCGGCTTCGGTTCAGGCGAGGTCAGGGTTAGGGTTAGGGATTTGGGAATTAGGGATTTGGAATTAGGGATTTGGAATTTAATTTTCCTTTTTCTTTTGTGGAGAAAAACCTAGGGAATCATGTATTTATACATGTAGAAATTGGACTAGGGTTAGACCTAGGATTCGGGCTGGGTCAACGGGTCAACGCTCCTTGGGCTGGGCTTCGGCTCTCCTGGGGATGTCGGGCGTCACACGGATTTAATTCGGTTAAATTCTAAATTGGTTTCTAGGGCTTTAAAAATGATTCCGGAGTCCAATAAATTCACCAAAAATTACCCTATGTCCGGTTTCCCATTTTACACCATAAAATATTATTTTCATAATATTTTAATATTAATTAACTGAAATTAAAAATCTTTTAATTACCAACGCCTAGGTTTTAATCATCAGAAAATCCTAAAAATTTTCCAGAAAAATCCCCAATTAAAAATTCTGAAATTTAGGGGGCTTACAGTTGGTCGACCCATTCAGCCCCTATTCCTACCCGTTCACAGCAAGGAGCAGCAGCCCTCTCCCCTTTTGTTCATTCTTCACTTCTTCTTCTTCATTTCTTCTCCTCCACTTCTTCTTTCTTCTTCCTTCCTTCTCCAAGGTGAGTTTTCTTCACTTTTCTTCCTTCCTTCTTCCATTCCTTCTTCCTTAAGCTAACCCTAACCTTGCATTTTCCCTAACCTAGGTGTGAGAAGCTTAGATCTAGTGTGGGAGCTAGATTTGGTGGCTTGGAGCTTGAGGGAGGTGATATCTAGGGGTTGTGAGACTTTGGCCTTGGGATTCCAACTCCTAAGAGGTAAAACCTAAATTTCCCCTTCCTAATTATTTTTGTGTAGTGTAATTAGTGTTGTAGAACCTTCCTAGACCCTAAGCCTACCCGTAGGAGGAAGTTGGAACTAGTTTGGTTGAGTTTAGAGACTTTGACATTAGGTTTTGTGTCGAATTCGGGTGGAATCCGAATTTGGCCCAATTTTGGGTGATGCCCTAGGTTAGACGGACCTAGGTAGACGTTGTTGGGTGTCTTGAGGGTGAGTGCGTGTCTCCGTTCGGACACGGAAAGCCGCATCGCGGAGAAACGGGCGTTTCGGGCGAAATTGGGGCTTTTCGTCGTCGCCAATTCTAAGTGCGTGTGCGTTTCCGCCACGGGCCTAGAATCGATGCGGGAGCACATTTTCTAGGATCTAAACATCGTGTAGAGTGCGTAGGTAAATTTTGGGCCGATTCCGAGTTCGTTTGGTGTGCGTTTCAGGAGGTTTTTCGAACCGCGCACCACGTGTTCGTCGAAATGACCGAACGGCCATTTCGACTTGGGCTCCTCGTTTCGGGCTTGTGTGCGCGTTGAGTTAGTATCGGGGAGTGTGTGCTAGAGTTTTCGAGTTATATTTTATATATTTTTAGGTGTTTGGGCGTGTCGGGGTCGTTGGGCGTGCGTTGGTGGGGCGTGTGGTTTGTGTGTGTTGTGTGTTGTGTTTGTTTATATATATGTATATATATATATTTGTGTGCGTGTTTTTATATATATATTTATATATATATGTGTGGTTATGTGTTTGTGAGCGTGTTAGGGAGTGCTTGTGTGAGTGTGTTTGTGAGTGTGTTAGTGAGTGCTTGTGTGAGTGTGTGCTAGTGCGTAGGTGAGTGTGTGTGAGTGTGAGTGAGTGCCTATATATATATATATGAGTTTGAGTGAGTGTGTATATATGTATATATATTTATATATATGTAGGAGTGTTTGTGTGTGTGGTTGTGTGTTTGTGAGAGTGTGTGCTAGTGTGTGCGAGTGCGTGTGTGAGGGTGTGTGAGTGTGAGAGTGTGTGAGGATATATATATGTATGTGTGTGAGAGTGTATATGTATAGATGTATATAGATATATGTGTGTTTATATATATATAGATATGTATGTGTGTGTATTTATATGTATCAGTGTGTGTGTGTTTATATGTGTTAATATGTGTGTATATATATATATGTTAGTAGATATAAGTTAGTGTGTATATATATCTATAGAGTTATATATATATATATAAGTATGTATATGTATGTGTATATATATAGTGATAGATATATATAGGAGTGTGTGTGTGTGTGTGTGTTGTGAGAGAGGGGGGGGGGGGGGTGCCTGGGGCTGGAACCAGCAGCTGCAGCAACAGAAATAGGCGCAGCAGCAGCAGTATTCAGCAGCAGTAGCAGCAGCCTATGCAGCAGCAGTAGCAGCAGCAATATGCTGCAGCAGCAGCAGCTAGGCAGCGCAAGGAGCAGCAGCAGCAGCAAGGTGAAGAGCAAGGGCAGCAGTATGCGAGGGAGAGAGGGGTATATATATGTATATATATATATATATAGGTATAGATAGATTGTTATATGGATGGATAGGTAGATTGATAGATATATAGATACATAGTTAGATGAATAGATATATTAGATAGATAGATAGGTATCTATAGATTTGTTAGATAGATAGTTAGTTAGATAGATAAATAGATAATTAGTTAGATAGATGCATAGATAGATAAATAGGTACATGTTTAGATAGATAGAATAGATTGATAGATAGCTAGATAGTTATTTAAGTAGATAGATAGGTAATTACCTTGATATGTTAGATGGATAGATAGATATTAGATAGATAGTTTAATAGATACTTAGATAGATTAATAGATAGTTAGATATATAATAGATAGGTAAATTGATAGATAGACATATAGATAGATAGGTAATAGATAGATAGATGTCTAGATATAAATAGATAATAAATAGCTAGTTAGATAGTTAGATAGATAACTAGATAGGTAAATATTAGATAGATAGTTAGATATCTAGGTATAGATATATATATTTGAGGGTAAGGTAAGGTAAGATAAGGTATATGTGTGTTGTGAGATATATACGTAGATATATAGGTATATGCCTATATGTATTAGATATATGTATTTTAGCCTAGATTATAGCTAGATATATATGTTTATGCATAGTTAGTTAGCTAGAGGGGTAGTCGGGTTGAGTTTAGAGCGGTATCTCAATACCTTGAGATACCGAGGTATCTCAATACCTTAAGATAACCAAGGTATTGGGTTTCGAGCGGGGTTTTTGAGCAATAGCCTAGTAATAATATTGGAGTGATTTTTATATGCTTATGTGTATATATTTACGCGTGCTAGCATAGGTTTTAGAGGGTATAGGCGGGGTATATGGCCTAGGTTGAGGTATCGGATACCGAGGGTATCCCGGTATCTCAAGGAGGCGAGTTTGAGGTTTTCTAGCTTAATGACCTCGGTTTGACCTAGAATTTCAGGAGCACCCTAGTTTGACCCAGACTTGACCGTAGTTGACTCGGTTGACCGCCAAAGTCAACTTTTGACCTAGTTTTGACCTAGAGTTGACTTTTTGGACCCAGAGTTGACTTTTTGACCCAGATTTTACCGGTTTGACCTAGAACGACCCTAGAAACCTATTTTTAGTTATTTTATATCTGTTTAACTCATTAGAACCCTGTTTAACCTTGTTTTTCGCATTAGGTCCTTGCGACACCGGTTCGGATCGCCAGTTGCTCAGGACGTCAGGCGTGTACATTCTCTGATAGTTTTCATTATCTGATGATTATTATGATTCAGCTTCTAGTATAGTATCATCTGATTATTCTGGCACAACACGAGACACTGACTGGTATTTCTAGATTCATTTACTTGCGACACGTACATTTTATGTTTCTGGCCTCTATTCTGGAATCACTACTGGCATCACTACAGGCATCATTCATGTTCAGGCTGGACTCATCTTGATTTGCGTGTCGGGTCTTGGATCCACTTGTATTAGTCGGGGCGGGGAAATACTCGAGTAGACATGTAAACATTCCTATCTGGCATCATCAGGAATCACTCCCTCTGGTCTAATCTGGAATGATAGCAGCCGCGCACCCAGTGCGCGGTGAGCCGTACTTATCCCTAGCCGTTTACATGTCGAAACAAGTATTTCAAAGACACCGAGTTTATTCTTTATAGTCTGGACTCTCATGCATTTCTTGACTTATCTCACTTACATGTTTCTGGACTTGACTTACTACATATTTTTCATGCTAGACTCACTACACGTTCATGTGCACAGACTTACTCTTAGCTTAGATTTCCTGTATCTTGCAGTTATTACTATTTTGCTCTGATATCCATGCATCTTTACCTTATGCACCAGTGACATATGTATATTTCTTGTTCCATACTTTATTTTATTCTTCTTGCTACTTGCTATAACTGTTTTATAGTTTTTATCATTTAAATGGAACTGCTGTTAGAGATGTACTTGCTCCAGTCCTGACTGGACATATTTTTTAGAGTATCCGGAGGAGTGGTGTCCGACGTTTTATGGACCTGAGCCTGTCGATGGTGCAGACAGGGACCCTCTAGTTTAGGAGTGATTTTCGGGTTGGTAGCCGGGATCACTAGGACCTTGTTGTTGTTTTATTAGCTTTAGCACCGGATTTGTCTCCGGTTTTGGATTGAGACCTTGTATTGTATATTATTTTGGATGATTTGGATGATGTATTATTATTATGGATGTTGTGGTTGTTGTAGTAGTTGTTGTTGGTTAGACTTTATAGCTGTTAGTCTTCTTTGTTATCTTATCGTGCTTAGATTCGTGATTGAGTACTTGAGATTATCATTTGATATTGCTCCTCCGTTTGGAGTTGAGATCTTGACAGGTTTATATATTGTTTGTGTGGTTGCCCTCCTTTTGGAGAGGTCATGGCCGATTTTTGTGTGAGATTATTATTTAGTTAGTTGACCTAGACAGCGTTCTACCGCTGATGCTGCGGCGTAGGCTGGACGTACCCACTACTCATGCCCGATTTTCCGGGTGCGGGTCGTGACAATAGTCAATACACATTCGGGATGTTCCGTCCTTCTTGGGCACAAATAATACTGGAGCTCCCCAGGGTGAGACACTAGACCTAATAAAATATTTGTCTTCTAGCTCTTTGATTTGCTCATTTAGTTCTATTATCTCCTTCTTGTTGATTCTGTAGGGATTTTGAGATACTGGTGCTGCTCCTGGCACTAAGTCAATAGAGAATTCAACTTCTCGGTCTGGGGGTAAGCCTGGGAGATCCTCAGGGAAGACATCAAGATATTCAGAGATGATAGGTAGTGGCAATTCTTCTGTTACTAGGGCTCCACAAATTTTGTTATTACCCTTTTCTCTAGAACCTCTAGCAAATTCAAATTCTGGCTTGTCAGGGGGCCTGAAGATTACACTACCTCTGTGGCAGTCTATAGTGGCTTGATGTTGACTCAACCAATCTATACCCAGTATAATATCAAAACTGGGAACTGGCATTACGAGTAGCCTAGCATACAGTTCTCTTCCACATAATGTAATAGGACAATTGTTACAGGCATCACTAACCGGGATAATTCCTCTACCGGTAATGATCTTATAACAATTCCTAAGGGGTTTAGTGATTAAGCTATGCTTCAGAAAGAAATCTACTGACATGAATGAATGTGAAGCTCCAGAGTCATAAAGTAATAGCTGGTATTGAATTTATAAGCACAGAACCTGTGATCACGTCTGCTGTGGCTTCAGCTTCTTCCAGGGTCATTGCATAAGCACGGCCTTGCTGTGGTGCACCCCTATGTTGCTGCTGTTGGTGCTCAGCAAAGCGTTGTTGTTGTGTTGGAAGCGGGGGTCCCCTCTGTTGGGCTGCTGGGGCCCTGGCCTGGGCTGGAGCCTTTGGTGCAGTGGTGCGTCCTTGAGCAGCAGGACAGTCCCTCATTTGATGCGCTGCTGAGCCGCAGTAGAGGCAGGCACCTAGCCTCTTCCTGCATACTTGCCAAGTATGACCTGGTTTTTGGCAAAAGTTACAAACAGCAGCTTGTTGGTTCTGTCCTTGAGCCTGGTGTTGGGGTGCTGGAGCTCGAGGGAGAGGACGCTGAGTTTGCTGCGGGCCCTCTGCTGTTGTTGTTGTTGAAAAGGACGTTTATTGGGTCCCGCATTTCCGGTATCTCTCTCTCGCTTTAGTTTATGCCCCATGTCTCTCTCAACGCCTTGTGCCACGCTCAGGATTTCTTCATAGGTGCGAGCTCGGCTGGTGGTGACAACAAGGCGAATATCCGGAGACAGCCCCTTCTTGAATCTACGGGCTCTGTCCTCCGGGGTACGAACCATGTACTCCGTAAAGTGGCTTAACCTGCTAAATTCAGCAGTATACTCATCAACAGACAGGTTACCTTGTTCCAGTCTCTCGAATTGGCTTTCGAGAGCTTCCCGAGCCACTTCGGGATAAAATTTTTCCTTGAATAGCCTCTTGAAGTCCTCCCAGGTGAGGTCAGGAGCAGATAGTTGGGGTTCATCTCTGAACCAGGTTCGAGCTATGTCGAACAGTTGCAGGCTTGCGGATTCCACTTTGAGATCATCAGGAACCCGAGCAGTCTTCAGGAGTCTCTCGACATTCTCTATCCACTCATCGGCATAGAGAATGCCCTCAGTTCCGTAGAATTCCAGGGGTCTAAGATTCTTGAAGTCTTTGGCACTCCCTGGCCTCTTGAGTGGCGACTCCTGGGATCTAAGAGCTTCTGAGAGGCTGGTCCGCAGAAGTGCAGTCTGTTCTTTCTGGGATTCCACTAGTCCCTGGAACACTCCAAGTAGTTGTGCCCCATCCAGAGTAACTGTCGGAACAGATGGAGGCGGCGGGAGTGCAAGAGTCTCGGGCACATTCTGCTTAGCTGGTTCTGATGTGCCTCCTACTGTATTCCTTGTCTGGACCATTCTGAAAGATTAAGGGATAGGAAGATCAGAATAGATTACTTGGAAATCAAAGGCGATAGGAAAATTGAGCAGAAATGATATCAAGAATTAAAATAAGGACCCTATACTGTGAATGAGCTTTTCCTAGAATCCTCAACCTTATTCCATACCCTGTCCTAGGGTATTACCCTATTTAAGGATAGGACCTGCATGGGCCACCATAAAAACGTGTCACGACCCGCACCCGAAAATTCGGACACGAGTGCGTGGGTACGTCCAGCCTACGCCGCAGAGTCGGCGGTAGTACGCTGTCTAGGTCAAATCCACATTTAACTAATCTAGCTCATTCACAAATAACATAGGCAAGATAATAATGAGAAACAGATACTTAAGATTTCAGATGAAATAAATGCGACAACAGATTCAAATGTTTAGTACAGAAATCAGAATAAAATCGGGGACAAACCCGATTACTAAGATAAAGAGCAAATAAATGAAATAGCTACTGCTATCTACTCTGCAGCAGGGGTCTCCTGGGTGGGATCTGGCTCCTCATAAGTATCATTTGTACCCTCATAGGGACCATAATATGTAGGGGCAAGGTCCTCATCATCGCCTAAATCAACAGATCCAGTCAGGAAGGAGCAAAGTACACAGTGCACAACAAGATTAAACTAAATATTTATGACAATTAAATTGAGTATCAACAATGAGAAATTGCATAGAAGAACATCAATATCTCAGAGTTAAAACTATAAACAGGAATATGAGAAAACAGAAATAAATGAGACAGGAAATGAAACTACAACAGTCAGCAAGAACTATAACAAGACCAGAAGCTATCTGTGTGAACTTGTGTTTATTTTAGAATACATAGCTGGCATGTAGGGGTTTATAAGGCTAATTCGACCGTCATAAACAGCTATTAAATAGGGAAAATCTAGATCCGGCTGAGGTACAGTCGCGTACCAACAGCTATTAAACATGACAAGGGGAAGGGTAAACTACATGCCTTCTAGTATTCTTCCACCCGACATGAAAAACAAGACATGAACTCCAAATATTCAAGACATGAAATCCAGCATTCTTAACGCTAGGTGTAATCATTAAAGGTACTAGTAAAGCAGGGAATTAATTATCATAATATAAATATTTAACTTGAAGTGCAGGTACTTGCCTGTTGTTTGGATCTGATTAATTATTCTTGGAGAAATTATCCAGAGATGAGTCCAAAAGCTGAAATAGAAATTACCATTACGCTCAGAATATGTCAAATAGCTAGAAACGCCTGTTCTTGGGTCCAATTTGGAGACAAGGGCAAAAACGACAGTTTCGGGTCAAAACGGGGTCCGCCGGTAGGCCCGCTTTGCACCGAAAAATGTGTCCGGGTCAACGGTCTCCAAATTCACCAAACTTAGTGTCAACAGGTCAAGAACGCTGATACGAACCCAATGGAACTTCCAGATTTGGATTCTGATGAGCCGATCACAAAATTGTCCGTCGAACGGGGCCTATGGGGCCCACGACACGCGATTTCGTCAACGTTCTCAGAATTGAACCAAACTTGACCCACAGGACCAGCGTATCGCTACGAGTCCGATGGCGCAAGTTTCGTCTCGATCTGACGAGTGTATAAGAAGTTAGGGCAAATTGCAGGAAAGTCGGATACGGGGCGATGTCCGCGGATACGCGTTGATTTCGGTGTGCACGCACACCCGAATCAGCTTCCGCGAAATCTCACACGTCCGTATCGACGAGGTTGGGCGGAGGCGGCGCAGGGGCCGGAGGCGGCCGGAGCAGCGGCGGGGTTCGCCTCAGCTGCTGCTGCTGCTCAGCGCTGCGGGGAGGAGGAGGAGGCCGGCTTGGGCGGCTCTCGGCGCGCTGGTGGCGGCGGCGACGCTGGTCTGAGGGGGCGGCGATTCTCGAAGGTCGTCGGAGGGGTACGGCGGAGAGTAGGGTTAGGGTTAGGGTTAGGTGGTGGCCGGAGGGGAGGGTGCTCGGGGGCCATTTATAGGGGAGAGGGGCGGTTAGGGGGCCGAGCTAGGCGGCGAGAGGGGGAGGAAAAAGCGGGGAGGTCGGCGCTGCGGGGCGCCGCGTGGCCGGCCGGAGCGGCGAGAAACGCGGCGCCGGTGGCTGATCCGATCGTGGGGAGAGGGTGGGGGAGAATGGGTCAGCGGGTCGGGTAGGCGGGTTCGGGTCTGACCAACCCGACCCGACCCGATAGGAAGGGTTGGGCTGGGCTGCTGCTGGGCCGGTCCACTGGGCCGGGCCGGCCCAAGGAAGAAATAAAAAAATAAAATAAAAAATATAATAATAATAAATATAATTAATAATAAAAATTAGTTAATTAAATAATTAATTAACTAAAATAGTTTTTAGGCATTTAAAAATAGGTCTGAGGCCCAGAAAAATCCAGAAAAATTACCCTAAGTCCAGTTTTTCATTTTACACCCAAAAAGTTATTTCCATGATATTTTAATATTATTTATTAACAATTAAAAATCATTTAATAATTAAGAACCTTGATTTTAATTTCAGAAAATTCCCAGAAAATTCCAGAAAATTGGAAAAAATCCAAGATTTAAAAATTTTGAAAATTCAGGGGGTTTATAGATAGCTTTGCCACGGAGCTGCATTTGTGTATGAAGAGTTGCAGGCTCCTGTCTTCAAAATGCTTCAAGGACGGCGCGATCAAGATGCGCCTACAGCTGGACTGGATTCGGGAAGACGACTTCGGCTCCTCGCTCGGTTCGCCTTAGTGCGGAGAACCTGTTTCAACGAGGGTCAGCATATCGAAACATGTTGGTGAAGGCGAGCTAGCCGAACTATACCAATCAACACGCTGTTTTAGTGAAGCATGCATATTTGTGGGTTTCTATCTTGCCTTAGTTCATTTACAAGTAAGCAGCATATAGAATTTACTGAAATGAACGTGCCACCGTTCGGTGGATTTTACCTGCCCGTTTGAATTACCTGCACAATACTTACCATGCCTCCCCTGCCACGAAGACACAAGTTAGTTTGCAACAGGTTTAAATATACAGAGGATCACTGGCATAATACCACGAAGGACGATTTATAGTCTCAGGACGAAAGGGTGTGCAACGCGGGTAGCGAGCCCCCGTTGCACGCCTCAATCCGACGATACAGACGACTATACAGACGTTCCATCCGGATCGGATCGGTCCCAGTGCCCTGGCAACCGTCCGCAGGAACCAGAAACCTTGTGCACAAGTTGTCCATGATCGAACGTTATTAACAGATTTAGCAGATTATGTAGATGAGGCAACACGAGCACAGACAAGCAGAATTTATATGATTCATATTGCAGAGCCTCACTGAATATTTATTTGCATACAAGATATGATCCATAGTTAGCACGATTTATGAAACATTTATAAACGAACTAGCATGCAGTATGAAAATCGTTCACAAGTTGAGTTGACAAGCAATGTTTACCAAGTCTATTTCATTTTTATCTTGGTTTCTTTTATTATCACTTGGTATCGTTTGATCGGGGCAAAGGAGTGAAGCTGGGAAACATGGCTAGCTAATCGGGTTGGTAGCCACTCACTTAGAAGTTGGAAAGAAGATGGAAAGAGGCGCTTCACGACTCCGCTCGCAAGCCGCCTACTGCTCGTTCACCTGCACACGAACAGCTCGATTAATACTTCTTCCTCTCTTTCCAATCTCGGAATTGAAGTGCAGTTCAATGAACGAAAATAATGAAAACCATCGAAATCGTTCAAGGAAAACAAGTAAGTCCCAAAACCAACTCAAAGCACGAAAGCAACAAGCAACATCGAAAATCGAGGCAATAAAAGATAGCAGCGGAGAGGTCCCTCCTGACTCTGCCGCTAAGCCAATCCTTGGGGCGCAGTCCACTGAATATGGGAATCGATTCCGAAGAAACAAATCCATAACGAGGACGAGTTCTTAATTCAATCTATCCCGATCGAACGATACCGTCTTGTGTTTCTTAGCCGCGCTCTCCGCACCGGGAGAACGGGGCGCTACATCCTACCCAACTAATTGGAAGTTTCGTCCCAAAACTTAGGATAGAACTTACCGTTATGGATTATTTCGTTGGGGCAGAAGCTTAGAGGGGAGCGGACAATTTCGAGATACGTGGTCCCCTCCGCCACAGTTGAAGCATAGACCTTTTCGGAGGTAGCAATTGGCAGTGCTATGCCCCGGCTTTTTACAGAAATCACAGAATGGTCTCGGGTTTCCTTTTTGGGGACCGCCGTGGTTAGGGCGCTTTGCAGCGGTGTTTCCTCTATCGTTGCCTTGGCGTTTGTGATTGTAGGTATGCACAGCGCCGGTGGAAACGTGAGGATACTGCGGTTCCAGAGATAAGGCGTGATTCATGACTTCACGCATTATTCCATACTGATTATTGACCACGTGCGAATGGATGGCAGGGCGTAGTCCACCTTCAAACCTTCTGGCTCGACTCGCTGCATCAGGTAAATAGGCCTTAGCAAAATTTGGAGAGTCGGTTGAATTCGACGGAGTACTGCTTCACAGTCATACTGTCCTGCCTCAGTTGCACGAAATTATTTTCCATTTGACGTTGTACTAGAGGGGGTATAAACTCCTCTTCGAACGCGGCACGAAAGGTCGTCCACGAGATCGCCTCCTCTCCGTGATCAAATTAGAGAGATCGTCGATGCACGTTCCACCAATCGTGCACGTTGAGGCGGAGCTGAAGTTGCGCGCAGGAGACGCGCTTCTCTTCGGGGACCTCTAGCAGAGCGAAGTGATCTTCTAGTTCTGCTAGCCAATCTAGAGCTACCACTGGGTCCTCAGTCCCGTTGAATGGGGTGTTGCAGACTTTCTTGAAGTGGCCCAAGTTGAAGGCAGTCACGTCCCTCGTCCTCGAAATTTGTGGCGTCTCTACTTCAAGCACGGGCTGTTCCACCGGAGTCGTTGCTGTTGCGGCAGAATGGTTGGCAGCCAAAGTCTGAACGATCTGTTGCAGGGCATCTACCTGCTTCTGTTGGACTGAGAATCGGGTCTCTAGATTGCTCTCGAGCTTGGCTTGGCGAGCATCATCTCTTTGTCGTTGTGTTTCTAGCATTTGTAGCACCCGCTCAAGCGGGTCGACTTGAGACATGCCTCGTTGGCTTCGAGAGCTTCCCGAAGTGCTCGAACTGCTTTCTTGTGTTTCGTTCGGTGCTTGCGTTGCAGATTGCGCTGGATCCATTCCTTCAAAAGAAGGTAAATTATATTAGGATCATAATGTATTATGGACTTATTTTATGAACATATCTCATTTTGGCCTAGTGAGTTCAAGAGTTCGCACAGGAATTTGATCGTTAAAGGAACTTTTCCAGCATGAAGTCTAAGGAACTTTGAATCTGTGCTCTGATACCACTATGTCACGACCCGATTCCGTAGAATCGTTGAGGCGTCCCCCGAATCGTGACCGTCGTGCGGGCCTGGGGTTGCTCCCGCACAAGGCTTTAATGATTTGCATAGCAAGCACATATTCAGAGTACGCAGATAAATTGAAACACAGATTTGAAACATAGAAAAGTTCTCTTTATTGATAATGAACATCTATTACAAACTCCTGAACGAGTCAGCTAATATGCCGAACGGCTTACAAAAGAGATGACTCAAAATGAGATAGCAGTCCTGTACATTATATCCCTTTACTAAACTTCAAAAGATATAGACCTCCTGGCTGGAGGATAGCTTTGCCACGGAGCTGCATTTGTGTATGAAGAGTTGCAGGCTCCTGTCTTCAAAATGCTTCAAGGACGGCGCGATCAAGATGCGCCTACAGCTGGACTGGATTCGGGAAGACGACTTCGGCTCCTCGCTCGGTTCGCCTTAGTGCGGAGAACCTGTTTCAACGAGGGTCAGCATATCGAAACATGCTGGTGAAGGCGAGCTAGCCGAACTATACCAATCAACATGTTGTTTTAGTGAAGCATGCATATTTGTGGGTTTCTATCTTGCCTTAGTTCATTTACAAGTAAGCAGCATATAGAATTTACTGAAATGAACGTGCCACCATTCGGTGGATTTTACCTGCCCGTCTGAATTACCTGCACAATACTTACCATGCCTCTCCTGCCACGAAGACACAAGTTAGTTTGCAACAGGTTTAAATATACAGAGGATCACTGGCATAATACCACGAAGGACGATTTATAGTCTCAGAACGAAAGGGTGTGCAACGCGGGTGGCGAGCCCCCGTTGCACGCCTCAATCCGACGATACAGACGACTATACAGACGTTCCGTCCGGATCGGATTGGTCCCAGTGCCCTGGCAACCGTCCGCAGGAACCAGAAATCTTGTGCACAAGTTGTCCATGATCGAACGTTATTAACAGATTTAGCAGATTATGTAGATGAGGCAACACGAGCACAGACAAGCAGAATTTATATGATTCATATTGCAGAGCCTCACTGAATATTTATTTGCATACAAGATATGATCCATAGTTAGCACGATTTATGGAACATTTATAAACGAACTAGCATGCAGTATGAAAACCATTCACAAGTTGAGTTGACAAGCAATGTTTACCAAGTCTATTTCATTTTTATCTTGGTTTCTTTTATTATCACTTGGTATCGTTTGATCGGGGCAAAGGAGTGAAGCTGGGAAACAAGGCTAGCAATCGGGTTGGTAGCCACTCACTTAGAAGTTGGAAAGAAGATGGAAAGAGGCGCTTCACGACTCCGCTCGCAAGCCGCCTACTGCTCGTTCACCTGCACACGAACAGCTCGATTAATACTTCTTCCTCTCTTTCCAATCTCGGAATTAAAGTACAGTTCAATGAACGAAAATAATGAAAACCATCGAAACCGTTCAAGGAAAATAAGCAAATCCCAAAACCAACTCAAAGCACGAAAGCAACAAGCGACATCGAAAACCGAGGCAATAAAAGATAGCAGCGGAGAGGTCCCTCCTGACTCTGCCGCTAAGCCAATCCTTGGGGCGCAGTCCACTGAATATGGGAATCGATTCCGAAGAAACAAATCCATAACGAGGACGAGTTCTTAATTCAATCTATCTCGATCGAACGATACCGTCTTGTGTTTCTTAGCCGCGCTCTCCGCACCGGGAGAACGGGGCGCTACAGACTGCAGTATCATGAGGTAATTTTTTAAATATCTGATAAATATCTTTAAATTATTACAGTTTTGATCGTAGATAAACATCACATCTATTTGATACAATATCATTAAATAGGTTACCTGGTTACCTTACACATGTGAAGATGATGCTCCAGAAATCAAGAGGACATCATATTCGTTTACTTTACATAGATTTTATATTATATATGATCGGTTCACCATGTACCATCCGGCAGACCGTATTCTTCGACAATTCGGAATGAGCCAAATAATTTCCGATGATCCACCGACAGTCGGTTATGAGGCAGCAAATGCATTACAATGAATCCTTGGTCTCGTTGCTGACTGGAATAATCGGTTCGAGAATTATAGTGTAAGGGACATGTCTCCCGGACTAAGATCTGCTGAGGAATGTAAGTTCTAAGTTACTCATTATTCGTATTGATTTAGTGTAAATAGTTTGCTAAAATTTTGTTTACATTATGCAGACATGGATAACCTGGACTATAGGCAATGGTGGGGATGCCCTCTTATGAGCAACCGAGTATACCAATATGAGGAGCAAAGGTTCAAGAGTAGATCCGTAGATGATTCTACTCTGCGTGCTTTTGCCGATGGCATGCATGATTTGGTATGACTTTATTATACTTTAAAAATTACATATACATAGATATGATAAAAAAATTAATTCTATAACAATACATGACTTAAAACAAATAAATATTCGTTGAAAGCTATTGTTTTCGGCAGTTTTAATAAAACATGTACTAGCTGAATTTGTCTCCATAATTCTATAACAATACTCCTCAAGACTAGCGTATGCCTCATCATAACTACCATTAATTTCAGCTAATGCTGTCTCTTGGGCTCTCCAGGCTTTGGAATAACTAACTTGTATACGGTGCTCCCTATATATATCTTTAACAATTTGTGATGGACTGTATGACTGGTTATCTCTAATAATGTTAATTATCATGGTCTTAATCCATGCAGTGGTAGCTAGTCGATGACGTCCTGTACTAAGTCTCCCTAAATAAGAATGACGATTTTCTAATGTACTAACTTTAACTATATCGCCATTTCCAATAGATTTGACATATACTCTCTAATTACAATTCAGTTGATCACAACTATATATAATTCCACGAGCATTATTCATAACACTAGCTAAACAACTAAAATTATATTTAATTGCTAAATTACTTATAAAACTTCTAAAGTGAGAACGACTAGGAAATGATTGTCCCTTAAATACTTCATCAGTGATAGCTTTTACAACATCATCATCTACCGTATAATATACATTTTCAACTAAATCATCACTATTTCCATCGTCATTGTCACTATCATCATCATGGTTAGATTCATCTGATGAATGACCTTCTTGGATAAATGAAATAATTTGTTGAGAAGAACTAGCACCCGAACTAACATGCTGATATTCAGAAAAATATTCATTATTTCTATTATCTAATGTTGCTGCTACTTTAATAACATATATTTTTATATACCGTGATTGTGAATTAATCTCAAGAATATAATTCCATGCATCTTCACTATCTATCAAAAAATAATTAGAACCAAAAATAGACTTATATAAGCAATCTTCCTTCCAATATCTTGAGGCTGGTAACAGAGGTTTCAAAGACCTCAAACTTAGGAACCAAATATAAAGGGCTTCAAGAACTTAATATAGGTCTATATCAGTATTGAGTCCTTAGAACTTCCATAAAGACGAAGAATCATAACTCCTTGAACTAACTTCAACTTCCAGGAATAATGTGATCTATATTCTTATATATGATCGATGTATGTACATTATGTTAACTCCTTGAACTTCTGTTTCAGCAAAATTGATACTGGATCCTTCAGTGATATCTCTTGTATGTATAGCTTATTTTGTAGGATGGCTAGAACAAACTTCCCTACGACCATTTAAGTATCCAGATTTGTAGGACTGCGTCTATGAATGAGATACTCTTTGATCTGCAACTTAGATCCTGGACATATAAGAAGTTTGTCAGAGAAGAGGGGAAAAAAAGGAGATCAATAGTTTGTAAAGTCATAGAAAGTAAGAAGTTTATCTTTATCCCCTACAGAAGTTCCGCATAGCCAATACCAAGATTTCTTTAGTTAGCTTTGTTTGGCTTTCCTCTCTGAACTTGTTCATTTTGGAGCCAAGAGACATTCTTGTAGGGGGTATTTATAAGGAGGAGGAGATGGATACTGATACTTGTACTCTACTCAGGACTGGGCACAACTCTGATTGATCTGATCCTCTGTTTGTTGACAAATATTTGATATTTGTAATATATAAAGGAAACTGAATATTTGTTCACATTATTCAAATAAAGCCTAGAAGGCTAGAACTTGTTTTTGGCAAACCTCATTTGTTATATATCAAGGAAACTGAATATTTTCAAAGTGCTGTTTTAGGCAAACCTCATTTATTATAATTAGTGCATTTTCTCTGTGTAGCATACCTTAACCATCTATGTTTTACAAAATGAGAAGCTCGGACTAATTGAAGCATACCCCTATTATTGGTTTCATTTTGTTTGATTTTAACTTTGTTTCTCGAATGTTAACTTTCAGGAGAAACCGGATGGAGCAAAGATGAAGGGAAAACTATGTCCCAGATATTATGATTTGCTTACGGTCTTTGGTAATGACGCTGCGATAGGTGATTGAGCGGTCTCGGGGATGATTTTCTTCCGATGAGCGAATCCGTTGATGACTTGGAGGACGAAAATGATGTGGAACAAACACAACCAAGCCATCCAACGAATTCCCATCAGTCGGTGCAAGGGGGTCCCTCACAACGGCGAAAGCGTACAAAACCGATGGAAGATGCTGCATTGGCTCTTGCGAAGATAGCGAAGTCCTCTGAGATGATCGCCATTGCTTTCGACAAACAAGCATCACAAAATTACGTCGATGGACAAACACTCCTGGAAAAGCTAAAAGAGATAGACATCGACCAAGGGGACATTAGATTTGATGCAAGTGTTTGAGGGGGACGAAAAAGCAGGAAAGTTTTTTCTTGAGATCACAGATGTGGAGTTCCGGCGGTTATGGGTCCACCGTAAGCTTGGACGAGATCCTCCCCGTTGATGTTTTTGAGTATTCGTTCAAATACAGTTTTTGAGTTTCAGTTCTTGAACTGGTTAGCAGCATTTTTTTAGTATCCTGGGTTTATACTGTGTTCTACTCTTATGTTTGTTATCAGTGCACTGGAATGTATCACATCACCCTAGTTTCATGTTCCTAAATTTTATTTTCAATGGGCTGTGATGTGGAATGGTTGCCTAATTTTGAATTGGCAATAGGCTTTGATCAGTGGATGAGTAATCAATTTTTAGGCTTCCAGTTGTACTTCAGTTGTTTGTTTCACCAAATGTTAGATCCTAATATTGCAGTTGGTAATTATTGGTGTCTGGACAAGCAGTACTTATAATTAAAATGTTGCTCTTCTTTGAATTATATTGTGGTTGTTTACTATCTATGGCCTGCATTCTCTGACCAAACATTTGTACACATCATTTTGATTCTCTGACAGAACATTTGTTCAAAAAATTTGATATTTGTCATTATTGAGCATTGTTATGTGAAAAATATAAGTTTTTCAATGGAAAATATAATTTTTTCGTGGAAAAAAAGTGCAACTAAATAGCAAAATATTATTTTTCATGAAAAAATAACTATTTTTCGTGAAAAATAATGCCAATCAAACACCAAAATTAAGTTTTCTTTGGTAATTTATTTGATTGTTTACGATAAAATAATTGCAATCAATTATCGCGGTTATGAATTTTTTTAAATTCTATGAAATTTGTTTTCTAGTAAAATGATTTCGTGGAATTAATTTTATTTACATGTGTTTTCCATCTTGCAGTCGAAAACACCCTTGGATTCATCCCATTTGGAACATTTCAATTAGGTTAGCTTTTAGGATTAAGATTATGGTTAAATAAAAAAAAGAAAGAAAGGAAGGAATAGATTATTGGTTGGTAAGTTTTTTAATGACAAAAATATGTATATAATGTCTAATATAAAGTTGGATGACAGTCTATCCAAATATATTAAAATTAGCCTACTCCATTGAAGGTTTGTTTCTGGTGATCCGTCAAGTGATTTAGCTTTGTTCTCAAAGAAAAGAAAAAGGACTGCAACTGCAAGTCTGCAAAATGAACTTAAAAATAAAATTTCTACTGTCAAGAATGGGATTCGAACCCATGCCCTTTCGGACCAGTACCTGAAACTGGCGCCTTAGACCAACTCGGCCATCTTGACTTGGTTCTTGCAGTGAGTAAATATTCTCATCAATCCAAATTATAACAAAACCCACAGTTTATACGCAACAAAACCAATCCACAGCTCCAGTAGGAACTAAGTAGAGTCGACTTTGTAATGAAGTTTGTTTCGTAAAGCTTTCAATTTCCCAACCCATTACTCGCCTCCAAATTCTTCTTCTCCTCCTCCAAACATGTCCCTGCACGCATCCGGCTGTTCGACGATATTCCCTACCCGGATCTCATCTCCTTTTATCGGACTTATCCCTGGGCCGGCCCTCCCTCCCTGCTAATACCGTTGTTAGACTTTTTCGGGATATATATCATAGGAATTGACATGGAGATCAATAAGTATACTCTCACCATTGTATGTACTTACTCCTTTATTTCATAACCTGAAATTCTTCGGGCCTGCTCTAAATCTTCGATGGAGAAAGCGATGATCCTAATAAGTTGTTGGTCATCAAAGAACGGTTTATTTATGGATTCCGCTGTAAAGGAAGCTTCAATCTATTCGTATGCCAGAATTGGAAATACTTTTCTTTAAGAAAACCTACATATAAGCCATAGGAATCATCATGCCCCATATAGAAACGCTGGAGTTGTGACTTGGCCATACCTATAACTTCTCTTTATCTGTAAAACTAGCCAGACTAATCAGATACAAACTAATCGTAAAATTGATTTTCTAAATAATTGAAATGGACAAAAAAAATGCTTGATTGATTATGTGACATAATAATTGGTATAATTATTTATTTATATAAAAAGAACAAGACATCAAGAGAAGAAGAGGAAGCTCAGAAGGGCATGATAGCCTACTCCGGAAAATTGTAACTTAACATCTGGTTTGAGTCTTTGAGATTCCAAATGCCTCTATTTTCTTATGTATTTGGAGAAGCAATGTCATTATTTTATTTCTTGGTTTCTGGCAATGTGTTTACAATGTCTTTCTTGCAACTTTAGCTTACTGCTTGTAGGGTTTTTTGGATTCAAACCTGAACCATCTTCCAAATCACCAATTTGTGGGTTTTTAATTTCTTTCTGTATGTTTTCAGTTTTGGTTGTGTGTTCATGTATGGATACATTACCAGGTGCATATTACCTCATGCAGTAAATTAATAGTTGTTTAAATTACAGATTTTCTTTTTTTTTAAGGTATAGTTATTAAGTTGAAGTTCGTAAATTCCATTTTCAACTTTTTGTTTGAGTAACATCAAATTCAAGCCTTAAACGTTTGCTTTACCTTCTTTCATACTATTTGGAATCCCTGTTTTGCGAGGAGGCAACATGCCCTCTTAATAAAGCTTCTTAATGGATGAGGAAACTTTATATTCATTATTTTAGTTCATGCTTGTGTTGGGATCACAAGCGCCAATACCACACTCTGATGCTGACTTGTTGGACGTGCAGAAGCGTTTGCCAACCCACCTGAGATAATCAATTCATGTCTAACGAACACCAAGCAAAGATAAAGACAAGTAGGATGCAAGTCCACATGAAATATAAGAGGAAGTCCGTGCTTTGCTCTTAGGATTCTTCGCCATCCAAGACAAAAGGAAGAAGAGATCTAATCGATGAGTCGTCAACTTCGGTTAGAAAAATTGCTACGGATTGGTGAGTGATTTCATTATAATATCTGTCATTTCTTCTTGAGTGTGATGAGAGGGTTGAGTCTATTAGGACAAATGGTTCAACATTGTTTTTTGTCAATCTTGTAATTCCATATGAGTTATAAAAGTTAGAATTTGTTCAGATGACGTAATCACCGTCATATACTTGTCTTCATCTGTACTTGGTGTTCGTTAGACAGGAGTTAGTTATCTTAGATGGATTGGCAAACGCTTTAGCGCGACCAACAGCTTGGCCCCAGCTAATGAATTTTCCTTTTTTGGCTCCGCCTTCCGGGTCTCTTGTGAATTGTTTTATGTTTGGTTCCTTTAGACCTTAATTCCTCTTATATAGTTCCGTGAACCATAGTATTTTCTCCAAGTGGACTCCTTTTGGACGGTTTATCGGTTAATTGGGAGCAGATATATTAAACATTTCAATGGATCTTTCTTTTGTTACTTATATTTTTGCGTGCAGAAATAAGAGGAAAAATAGGGATTTGTCGAGAGAAACTTGGCGTCTGCAATATTTAGAATTAGCAAGGCTGGAGCAGATTATACAAATGGAGCTTTAGCAAAAACATCAGAAGAAATAAAGGACGTGCATAATGGAAAAGATAAATATGAAAGTAGAAATTTTCTGAAAAGCTTTGAAATTTAAAGAATGATATTGGCAGGCCTTAGATAGTGTATATGAAATGTAGTTTTATTTAAAAACATAAATAGAGAAATTATGAGCAGTGCACAATATTGGATTACTTTGAAGTGACCATTTTTGTTATCCATGATCTATCTTTTTTCATGCATGATAACAGAAACGAGCTAGGTTGGAGGTGGATACTTTGAAGTGCTTTGGAGATGTAGAATATCAGAAATTGAAAGGAGAAAATTCTTAAGACCAGCTATACTTTATGGGCGAGGGTTGGAAATGAGATGCTAGAAGTCCAAAAATTAAGATCAACTGAAAGAAAACGTTGAGCAGGATGAATGCAAAACAGTATAACAAGGGTCTGCTTGGCAATTGTGGAAGTATCGGTTATGAGGTATTTTTAGAGTATCGGTTATGAACGGTTATGAGGGATCCGATTTTGAGTTGTTTTAAGTAGCGACTTTTAAGCCAATCCAATCCATGTTTGGTAACGAACGGCTCTAATTTTTTTTTTTTACAAAAATAAATAAAATAAAATAATAAAATTTTGGACACAGGGGCAAAACCTTAATTTCGGATCAATGTGGGGTCCACGTGTGGCCCGCTTCGTACCGAAAAACGTGTCAGAACCAATGGTCTCCAAATTCATTAAACTCAGTGTCAACAAGTCAGGAACGATGATACGAACCCAACGGAACTTCCAGAATTGGATTCCGATGAGCCGATCACAAAATCGCCCGTCAAGTGGAGCCGCGGGGCCCACGATACGCGATTTTGTCAACGTTCTCAGAATCGAACCAAACTTGGGTCACAGAACCAGCATATTGCTACGAGTCCGATATCGCAAGTTTCGTCTCGATCCGACGTGTATACACAAAGTTACAACGTGTTCCAGAACAGGCAGATACGGGACGTTGTCGGTGGATACGCGTTGATTCTGGTGTGCACGCACATCCGAATCAACTTCTGTGAAATCTCGCACGTCCGTATCAACGGCGCACACGTTTCAGTGAAGACCGCGCGCGACCAAGTCGTCCCGTTTGGCGGGACGTACTCAGTTCCGGGGGAAAATTGGGTGTTGTTTTTTCTGTTTCTGGATCGCGGTTCGCGATCGCCACAGGACGCGACGCACCGAGCGGGTTGCACGGGCATCGAGATGGTTACACTGTCTACGCGTCATAACTGACGAAACGGATAACGGAACAACGAGGAGAGAAAATGGGTTACCTGAACAGGGCTCCGTGGAACGAGGATTTCTCGTGTCCGGGTCACCGTGTTGTGTCCTGGTTCGAGTCTGCCGTGTCCGGGTCACTGTATAACACGGCCTAGGGTTAGGGCTACGTGTTGCGGCTGGGGCTTTGCCGGAGGAGGCGGGGTCTTCGTCGAGGCTCGGCTCGTGGTCGACGGAGGCGACAGAGGAGGGAGGCGGAGGTGGGATATCGTGGCGGTGGCGTTGGGAGTCTCGACGGGGTTCTGCGGGGTGAGGGAAAAATAAGGCGGAGGACCGTCGAGGGGAGAGGCGGCGAGGTCGAGGTCCTGGGTGGCGGAGGGCGGCGCTGGAGATGGTGGAGGTAGTCGGCTAGTCTCGAGCGGGTGATGGTCGTCGAGGGAAGAGGGGGCGGAGGCGAGGTCGTGGGGTTAGGGTTCAGGTGAAGGCGAGTCGGAGCGAGCTCGAGTGGGCTGAGAGGGGCTGGGAGATCGACGGGGTGTGCTGAGCGGTGGCGGGGAAGGGTTCGTCGAGGTCGGGGACGACGATGGCTGAGGCGGAGGAAGGTGGAGTCGGGGAAGGAGGAAGATGGGAGATGGGGGCTCAGGGTGGCTAGGGCTCAGACGGATTAGTTGGGAGCAGAGGAGAGCAGGAGGAGGGAGGCGAGCGGCGGAGATAGGCGGATTTGGGTGATGGCGGAGCTAGGGTTCCGGCGGGTATGGGGTTAAATAGGGACGCTCCGGAACAGTGAATTCGATAAGGATTCCGATTAGGGTTTCGGTTAGGATTAACGGGTTTGGGTCGGGTCGGGTCAGCGGGTAGCGGGTTAGACCCGGATCCATTAAGTTTAGGTGCGGGTTCGGGTAGTCGAGTTTCGGGTCGGGTTTAGATCCGACCCGACCCGCTAAGGTTGAGTTCGGTTCAGTTGAACCGGGTCTGGGTTGGTTTGGGTTGGTTTGGTTCAATTGAAACGGGTTTATTTCAGGGTTTATTTTGGTTTAATTACACCTTAGTTTTTAGGGCTTTAAAAATGCTTCTGGGTCCAATAAATTCCCGAAAAATTATCCTATGTCTAGTTTTTCATTTTACACCAGAAAATATTATTTTTATAATATTTTAATATTAATTAACATCATTAAAAAAATTATTTAATTATAAAATACCTTAGTTTTAATTCCAGAAAAATTACAGAAAATTGTGTAAAAATTGTTTTTAAAAATTCTTGAAAATCAGGGGGTTTACATGCTGCCCCTCTATAACTCCTCTTCAGTTTAGTCAAACCGCTCACCTCTTTCTAAACAGGCACACCCATCAGTGTTAACACCCGACAGTGAACTCACTGTGTCACAGTGTCTCCACTATGTGCACACCCATATGACAGTAGACAACTCCCTATCTCATTTATAACATACATATAATAATTTCCTTCCCGAATGCGTGTACTCTCTCTCTCTCTCTCTCTCTCTCTCTCACACACACACACACACACACACACACACATAGTCCATGACAATAACTTCCCATATCCCCCCCCCACAGTCCATGACAGTAACTTCCTATATCCCCCCTTCTTATCAGTCACAGACCCACCAGTTGCACACATCAGTGACCATCATCACATGTGAACAAGTGAGCACCCAACTGAATAGTACCTACTTACAGTGAACATCATACAGTAAACAAGTATTCACCCTCCTGGTTCAGTCATAAACATATAATTAATCCCATTCTCAAATGACAGTGAATCTATTTTCCTTCACACATAACAATCACACACACTTCTAACATGACCCGATAGTCCCACAACAGTGAGCAAGTTCCCCCTTAACTCATATATATATATATATATATATATATATATATATATATATATATATATATATATATATATATATATATATCACTAACAACCTTTAATACTTAAATATATGTATATATATCAAATATAGATTCTAAAATAGTAAAAATTATATATAAACAAGGCTCATACAGGTATATGAAACTAACATATCAAATTCATAAACACTTGGAGTGCACCATGTTACGCCCCGATCCCCCGCAGTAATCGGCCGTCCCCGCTAGGTGCGACTCACCGCGCCAGCACTCCCGCAGGACGATCGTTCCCTTCTGGATGTGATGCTGCACGAGCACAAGCTGCATCCGTGCAAGGCCATGATCCGAACATGCGATAAAATGACTAAGCCACAGAGTCGTATAGATAGTCCGAATGCAGCGGATTAAGAAACGAACAAACGATTGGTAACAAGTTCACAGAGTCGTCATAGCGGAAGCATTGAATAACACAAGTATGGAAGTAAAACAAGCACTTTATTGATATTGAATCAGTATTACAAGCGAAGCTGGGCCGATATTATAATTCGCTCAAGCCCTCTCTCTCGAAACAATAGAAGCTTGCCAAGTGGCTATAAGTATGGAGTGATACATAGGCAATGTTCCAACATTATGTCATGTATATGTGCTTCAACTCCAGACGCGACGCTCCAAGGCTCCAAAGCAAACTCTACACCTTAGCACGCACGAGAGGTTTTTGCACCGAACGAGGTTCTCCCGCACCCAGCAAGCAATATGGTGGATTATCGGTACATGAATGCACTAGTAGGGAGCCTTCTCGCCCGTTCGATAAATCCAAACACGTTATATATGTTTTGTGCACCATCTATTAAGTTATCTTTCTAGTCTTGCCTTAGGACCAGTTTCATGGCATAGTATAAAGCCTAACTCGTGTGGCAATGCACCGTGCGATATATGAGTAACACAATGATACTTACCAACTTGCCATCTGCCCTTCCCTGTCCAAAGTAAACCAAGCACGAGTATCTATATAATAAAATCCATAAAAATTGCATAAGCAAACACAGTGTCACGAGCGGGGTTCTGACTCAGGTGCACGAGTTACACGGATACTCAGGTGTGTTGCAGAAGATGTTCAAGTATTCAAATATGTACAAGTGTGCACAAACATCTAATACTCATATCCTTTCAGGTGTTACAAATTACTCGATGCGATGTAATGACTGTACGTGGATTGTCGCTAAGTAAGGATGACTTATCTATATGAAAATAAGTCGCTAGCATAGCCATAAAGGACGAGTTATAGGCTTGAACGAGGATGGTATACAACAAAAGAACGTGAGGCACTACAAGCTATCCCGTCCAACACGTGAGACTATCAGCCTTAGAGCGAGAATGGCACAGCGTGAGCGGAGATGCCATACTGCTCGCACATGAAAATATTGCTGCATGAGTTCCATCTGGATCAGATCGGCCCCGGTGCCCCGGAGATCGTCCGTGGAACGAGATTCGAAAAACTTCCTTGTTCAACAAGTTGTCCGCGACATGCAAGTCTTGGGTCTTCCAGATTCACAACATGACATGATAATTCTTGATTTTTGTTCTGAACGAGTATTGCTCCACGAGCTGTGATTCTTGCTTTACTTGACATGATTCTCGTACAGAGTTCAACTTGACTTGACGCATTCTCCTAGTTCGAAAACTGCCTTGGTGATCTAACGGTCCCGAATACTTGCAGGTTCATATTGCACAGAAGGACTATTTGATAGTCTTCTGGCTAACTAGATGCATGCACAATATTGATAGTGTTACTGGATCATGGCATAAAATTATATGACAATCATTGAAACGAGGCATGCAAATGAGTACAAGTTAGAATATAAGCAGGCGAGCATTGCATTTATTTGAAACATAAGCATACGGAAATATACTGTATAGTCTACTTTAGAACATAAGCCTTTACGTTAGCACGGGTCTAAGGGGTAGTGCGAGGAGTAAAACCGTACGAGGACATTATCGGGCGGCATGATCTATAAGACGAGCAGTGGAAACAAGTGAAACCGTGTACTACAAAGAATATATATGATCTACTCGAAGCATTAGCGGAGTCTACTAGCACCAAGCTAAGGTAGCATGCGAGGGTCTAACTATTAGCCAAGTTTTATTTCCATATTCTAACGCAAGCAATACAAGATGTGATTATTCCCTTAGCTATATACGTTGTATTCTTATTAGCATATAAGGGGTGATTCACCTAGCGACTAGTATGTATCGTCCATATTTTTAAGTGTGCAGGCTAAGTAAAGACAAGTTCATCGTAGCCACCCACTTTAGCTATGATTCGCCTCGATCGAGCGATACTCCGAGCGCGCATTTGAAAGTCTAAGTCTGAATTTCTGAAGGGCCAAATCTAAAATCCTTTTGTAACCACCCTAAAATTTCTAATTAATAAAATAATATATGTATATATAAATACACAGTTTTGTAAGAATAGTGATACATGAGGGTGACCCCTATTACGTTAGTATATTAGAAATTAGAATTTCTCGTAATAAATAAAATATTTTTGGTATTATAGAATAATAATAATAATAATAATAATTCTAGTATTAATAATAAATAAAATAAAATAAAGTAAAATATAATATAATATAATAATAAATAAGTTAGTTGTTAAAAAGAATATATAAAAATAAAAGTAATATAAAGAAAGAAAGTATTAATAGCGTAAATTATAAAAAAAGAAAGGAAAAAAAAGAACAGTATTCATCTTCACCCGCCACCTGGACCCGATCCGCGTGCGCTTGCGGAAGACAACCCCCCTTCCGAGTTCGAAACCAACCCGATCCTTAACAAATTTTGATGAAACAAAATCTGGATTGATTCTTATCATATTCTCTTCCAGACTAACTCAATACCAATCGAAATCAAATTCAAATTTGATCGATAATTAGATTTAAATACCCAATATATAAATCGAGCTCGGTTGTCGACATATCCTTCCAACCCCAAGTAACCCTAGTTTGGAGACATGTTCTCATCCCAAAGCCTTCGCCAACCCTTGGCGAGCAAGCCCCGACAACAGTGCGCCGCCTGACCGCCGCCCCAGGCCGCACGAACTCGCCCCGCGCGCTCGCGCACAGCAGCAGTCGTCCCTCCGACCCTTACTTCACTAGTATGTTTCTTCCTCGTCTTCGCATCATTTTACGAACAAATTTTTTTTACACACTCACAACACGACCCTATAGGAATTCCTTTAAGTGGAATGAATTTAGGCACTTTGTATTGACCGAACAGTTGATCGAAAGTTGGACGAAAGACTATTCAAAACAGTTCCGAAATTCAATCGAACCACCCATTTTTACGTCCAGTTTGCGACCAACTCGTTCAATATTTTGAGAATCTATTTGAAAAAGTTTATTGAAAACATATAGACAGAAAAATATTTCTTTTAGTTTTAATTAATTTGATTTATTCATTAAATAAAATATGTGGAAAGTTGACTAAAAATTATATTTTTAGAAATTAAAATATTGCGATACGGAGTGTGTCCTGTCAAACCGGACCACCACGTCATATACCAGTTGCACTAAAAGACGCGTATGGTATTACCTGATGTGCGAGCTTTCATGGAAGTTGATTTGGACGTGTGTGCGCGTCAAAATTAACTCGTATCAGTAAAAGTTCTCCCGTGTCGACATTTTGTAAAATTTTTCATTAGTTGGTGCACGCTCTTCGGAATGCAAAAAAACTTGCGCCATTGAATTTGTATCACGCTGGTCTTGTGACCCAAGTTTCACGCGATTCTGAGACAGTTGAATCAACCGCCTATTCGCGGGCCCCACGGTTGACTCGACGGGCGAAACTGTGATCGGCTCACCGGAATCCAAAACTGGACATACCGTTGAGTTTGTATCGACGTTTACGATTTAATTGACCTATAATTTGTCCAATTTAGAGATCTTTACCCTTGGCACGTATTTCGGTGCAAAGTGGGCCACGCATGGACCCCGCTTTGACCCAAAATTATCGTTTTGCCTCTGTATCCAAATTGTACGAAAGGGTAGTATTTTTTAGCTATCTCGCTGATTTTGAAAATGTTGGTGATGTTTATTTCAGCATCCGGAGACGTTCAGTCGGAGGCAGTGGGTTCTGATACTCTATACTTGACACATGGACGTTTATATTACGCACTGATACTCCCTCACTCGCAGTCAATTGCACATAGTGCCAAGTTCAAACTCACAAATCAACATCAATCCACCACACCACACTCACTACACAGGTGCATTGTCACACTCAAACACTTCCCAAATGCACTGCACAGACACCATGACTGAAAGACTCTTCACACAACACTCTAAGTATAACCCTCAAAACCAACTGACACAGTCAACTAGATAAACCTTGATAACAACTAATGATTGTCTACTGCTCGAGCTCTCCTCTCTGCACATAAATACACACTGTCACTCGAATGTGCAATTTAGTATATCTCCAACTCCTCACACACACAGACCTCTTATGCCATAATTGGTATTAGAGCCCTATGATGAGCGGCTAACGGTGGGGTACTTCTAAAGGGATTTAACCAATATTGATACAGATTAGACTAAGAGAACTAGAGAATGGAGGAGATGGTTACAGTGTCCACAAGGAATTCTTGACGACTGATGATGAAGCTTAACTAAGAGATGTTCAGCACCTACTTACTCTCGACTTGCTTTGACAATGGTGGCGATACCAACCATGCTACCCTACTAGTACTTAACTAGTGAAGTATACCTTGCCATTGTACTATGATTTACATTTCATATGGTGCATGCATTTTATTTCTGTTATTTAGTTCATATATTTTAACTGCTATATAAACTGCGCGTCCAAGAATAACTTAGGTGCAACGACGGTAGCGTTGTATTTTGTCTTTATTATATTTTATGCATGTTAACCTAGTTTTACGAGACCACCCCATCATCACGAGACATTCTTATGTTTCATTGTCCGTGGAACAGTTGTTACACGAGTATGAGTCTCATGTAGGACGCGTACTTGCGTGACGGGCTGGCCACCTATGCGTATAGGACGTGTGACGGATAGGGATAACTGCTGATAGAATTGCATGATTATAAGCCTTGTCAGTCATTAGAGATGTCATCGTGTCATGGATATGGCATGAGTAGAGCATAGGGTAGGGAGAATAACAAGTAAGGCATTTGGGCTCCTTTGCACTTTTTCTTATGTAACCCGTATGCTCCGCCAGAGATGCGTAGTCAGATGACCCTTATATTATATATCTACATGCGGCCTCTGACATTCAAAATACGTCATACTTTTTATGCCCCTGATTCTCCGAGAGAATTATGCTAATCCCATTTTTAGCCAGATAGCCCACGTGTTGAAAGTTGTTCTTAAAGTGCATTCATATAGACGATTAGGCGACTCTTAGATGTTTATTTTAGTACTTTATTGGCATGCTATTTCTGTATCTTGTTACGTCCCTCTGAGGACCTGGTCTACTTCCAGGTGTAGACGGGCATGATTATCCGTAGGAGTACGGACCCGGACCTGACGCTTCATACCAGATTGAGGAGGTCTTACCTTCGGAGTACCACTGATCCTTTGCAGCAGATGAATATTTTAGTTGCTATTCTTTTATGGACCTTTATATTATATTGGATTTTTTTATCTCTTCTCTCGTTTAGTTTTGGTATAGTCGACTGGCAGTAGATTTGTTTCCACCCGACTATCATTCTTTGATACTTCATATTTGAGATTTAGTTATTTATTTTATATTTCTTTATTTATGCTATGGATGGGATATAGATTGCATGTGACTTGTGTCGACAGTATATTACCACTTGTGGATTTGATATTCATATACAACATACGTATGTGTTACGATCTTTCAACACATTGGAGTTATCGTATACATATGGCTGGCATATTACGTATTTCTAGTCCTACATATTCTGGGACTAGGACGTGACACATTTGCCTCAAACAAGTCTTCTTGCTGAGCAAAGCGGGTCGGGTCATCACACTTGCACCGTTTGAATCGGCTATCCGTTTGAACGGAACGGGTCGTTACACACCGTACCGTATTGCACCAAATCTACGATACGCTACCAAGGTTAGATCCAAACATATCCCAAATGATACGAGCAAGTCTAAAATCATCATTAGAAGCAAAACTGTAAACCCTCTGATTTTCAAGAAAATTTTAATTTGGATTTTTCACAATTTTCTGAAATTTTTCGGGGATTTTCTGTAATTAAACTAAGGTATTTTAATTATTAAATAATTTTTAAATGATAATAAATAATATTAAAATATTATAAAAATAATATTTTATGGTGTAAAATAAAAAACTATACATAGGATAATTTTTCGGGAATTTATTGGACCCCGGAAGTATTTTAAAAGCCCTAAAAACTAATTATTTAATTTAACCAAATAAACCGGGTTTATTTTAAAATAAACCAAACCAAACCAATAGCTGAACCAAACCGGTTTAACTAAACCCAAATCCTTATTGGGTCAGATCCGGGCCCAAAACCCAGACCCGACCCACTAGCCCGACCCGACCCGTAATCTATTTTATTGGATCGGGCCGGATCCATAGCTAGACCCGACCCGTCGAACCCGACCCGCCAACCTCTCTTCTCCCCCAAACCGCCCGACCCCCGACTCCTCACCTTCCGCCGCCGCGTAACACCGCCGCCCGCACCGCTCCGGCTTCCTGCACCCGCCGCCGCCGCCGCCCGCTCGCGTCCCCGACCCCTCGCTCCGCCTCCCCTAACCCGCCGCGGCCGTTCCCCTCTCCCTCTCTTCCTATAAAGGCCGCATGAACCCTAGCCCAACCCCTCCTCCAGCCCGACCTCGCCGCCGACCGACCCTCTCCCCTCTCCCCTCGGTCGCCCTAGCCAGGGCCCCTCTTCCCTCCTCCCAGCGCCACAGCCCGACGCCGGCCACGCCTCCTTCCTCCTCTCCCCAGCACCCCGCAGTCAGCCGCAGCAGCAGCGACCCCGAGCCCCCATCCCCTCCGCTCGACCGCCCTGAACTGCTCGAGCGACCGCCTCCTCCGCTGCCTGGCCTCCCTCCGGCACCCTCCAGCCTCCGGCGAGCTCAGACCGGACATAACCATAACCCTAGGGCGGACACGGACACAGCCGCCTCTGACCGGACACAACCCTAACCCTAGACACGACTCGGACGCGACGCGGACACGGAGAATTCAGGTTTTCTGGAACCCTGTTCAGGTATCCATATCTCTCTCCTCGCTGTCCCGTTTTCAATTCCGTTGTTGCATCGCGTAGCCTGTATGACCCCCTCGATGCTCGTACAACCCGCTCGGTGCATCGCGTCCTGTGGTGATCGCGAACCGCGATCCAAAAACAGGAAAAATAATGCCCTGTTTCACCCCGGAACTGAGTACGTCCCGCCAAACGGGACGACTTGGTCGCGTGCGGTCTTCACCGATACGTGTGCATCATTGATACGGATGTGCGGGATTTTACAGAAGTTGATTCGGATGTGCGTGCACATCGGAATCAACGCGTATCCGTCGACAACGCCCCGTATCCGTCCTTTCTGGTTCTCGCTGTAACTTAGTGTACACACGTCGGATCGAGGCGAAACTTACACCATCGGACTCGTAGCAATACGCTGGTCCTGTGACCCAAGTTTGGTTTGATTCTGAGAACGTTGACAAAATCGCGTATCGTGGGCCCCACAAGTTCCACTTGACGGGCGATTTTGTGATCGGCTCATCGGAATCCAATTCTGGAAGTTCCGTTGGGTTCGTATCATCGTTCCTGACCTGTTGACACTAAGTTTAACAGATTTGGAGACCTTTGACCCTGACACATTTTTCGGTGCAAAACGGTCCACATTTGGACCCCGTTTTGCCCTGAAATGTCATTTTTGCCCCTGTGTCCAAATTGGACTCAAGGACAGGCGTTTCTAGCTGATTGATATTTTTTGATTCTGATGGTGATATTTATTTCAGTAACCGGAGTACTGACTGCAAATCCCGCTGAAGTCAGAGCCACAATTGGAGCAGGAACCCCAGGCAAGTGTACCTTGCCAACTTGCAGTTTTTGATACATATTACTTGGACTTAATTATAAACTGTTGTACATGCTTAAACCTAGGACCGTGTGACTTACTTAGCGTCCGATTAATAGTCGGGTGCCAACCCCGTACGCGGTGTTGTGTACGTCATCTAGAGATGGACATTCGTGACCCTTTATATTCTCGTACTTGCATTATCAAGTACGTTATACCCAGGACACCTGACACGAATCATGAGACAGAATCTTCCTGAAATATTCAAGGTGATTCTGTGTAGGTTGCAGGATTATGACATAGATATTACATTCCTAGACATTATATTCATAGACATAGTATGACTCACTGCATTAGATATGATCTTACGTGACGTAAACATGAGGCATCGTGGACATGAGACGTATGATTACATTGGGTGGGGAGAGACACACAGGCTACAGGCTGATTATATATATAGGCCAAAATATAGTAAATTACATAGCATAGTATAACTGCTACCGGCTCCCCGACACAAAGCTTGTAGTGGTATCAGCCTAAGTTCTAGTGTTGCTCTCACTTGCATATCACTTAGCTGGTTTATTTTATTTACCCTATTGTTTCCTTTATTTCTGCACTGCATTTATTTTGGCTTGTAATATTTGTACCTTGCTATGTCCCTTGAGGACCTGGAATGGATTATGTCCCCAGGATTAGCAGAGGATATCTATCCTGAGGTGTACGGAACAGGAGCACTTCTCGGAACAGTACCTGTCACGTCCCAGTCCCAAAATGACGAGGGACTGAGCACGTGAGCAATGGCCAGCAGCATGCACTGATGGACAACCCAATTTAATGGATCCATCAGGGCATGCTTAAGCTGTAGTCTAGCAGTACTAAGTACAAGTCTCAGGTATTACTAATCTCATCCACAGAATAACCACAGATTAATTGCCAGAAATAATGCAATGGAAATGAATAAGCAATATTAAATAAGGTTATCTCGGAAAACAAATCCGAGAATTATTCTGTTACATTTAAGGAAACATAGACTGGAAATAAAATACTGAAAAGGAAATACTGTGAATATGAAGCCGGTGCTCAGGAGAAGTCTTCTGCAACTATCTCGTCCTCGGTTCCGGGTTCTGCTCCAAGGAGTGCTCCTGTACCGTACACCTCGGGGTAGTTCTCCTCGGCTATACCTGGGGACATAGTCCATTCCAGGTCCTCAGGGGACATAACAAGGTACAGAAAATACAAGCCAAAACATATGCAGTACAGCAATAATGAAACAGCAGGGTAAATATGTAAACCAGCTAGTGATATGCAAGTGAGAGTTTTATTCATACTCAGGCTGAGACTACTACAGGATCAGTGTCGTAGAAACCATAGCAGTATTTTCTCGAGGAGCCAGTAAGGAACCAAAGCTCTGAATCAGAGTCTAAGGCACCGCCAGATATAAGTATTTATATTATATTATATTCAGCCTTGATATGACAATACTCTCCCCATCCCATGTAATCTCACGTCACAGTTCCAGAAAATATCAGGTACAAGTCACGCAAGTTTGAACTAATGCAATGAGTCAGGCTAGAATCTAAGCATGTAAACTGGAAATAACATGAAAATGTAACCTATACGGGATCACCAGGTATATCTCAGGCAATTCTGTCACATGAAGAGTGTCAGGTGTCCTGGGTTAAGCAGTTAAACATGTTGCATAAGAATCTACCAGAAATCAAGTAAAATACTATAACCAGGATTGTCTGAGAATTGGCAAGCTTTACTTGCCCACTGATGTATAAACAAGTCCAGAAAATAACTAGCAAGCTGCAAGTTTTGGCAAGGTACACTTGCATGTGGTTCCGGCTATGTTTGCAGTTCTGACTTCGGCAGGAAATGCAGGCGGTACTCCGGTTGCTGAAACAAACATCATCATCAGATCCAGAAAATATCAATCAGCTAGAAACGCCTGTCCTTGGGTCCAATTTGGAGACAAGGACAGAAACGGCAGTTTCGGGCCAAAACGGGGTTCACCGGTGGGCCCGCTTTGCACCGAAAAACGCGTCAGGGTCAACGGTCTCCAAATTCACCAAACTCAGTGTCAACAGGTCAAAAACGCTGATACGAACCCAACAGAACTTTCAGAATTCGATTCCGATGAGCCGAACACAAAATCGTCCGTCGAGCGGGGCCTATAGGGCCCACGACACGCGATTTCGTCAACGTTCTCAGAATCGAACCAAACTTGACCCACAGGACCAGCGTATTGCTACGAGTCCGATGGCGCAAGTTTTGTCTCGATCCGACGTGTGTACACAAAGTTAGGACGCATTCTAGAAAGTACGGATACGGGGCGATGTCCGCGGATACGCGTCGATTCCGGTATGCACGCACACCCGAATCAGCTTCCGCGAAATCCCACACGTCCGTATCGACGAGGCGTACGTATCTGTGAAGACCGCGCGCGACCAAGTCGTCCCGTTTGGCGGGGCGTACTCAGTTCCGGGGTGAAACAGGGTCTGGTTTTTCCTGTTTTTGGATCGCGGTGTGCGATCACCACAGGACGCGATGCCCCGAAAGGTTTGTCCGGACACCGAGAGGGTCATACAGGCTTCGCAACGCAATTTGCGGAATCGAAAACGGAGCTACGAGCAAAAAGTTACACGCACCTGAAGGGGACCCGAAAAACAGGGTCGAGTCGTGTCCGACACGTGTCCGACTCGTGTCGGACACAGGGGAGAAATTAGGGTTAGGGTTCTGGGGGAGTCGCGGCGGCCGGAGGCGGCGGCGAGGGCGGCTGGGCTGCGGCGGAGGGGACCGGGGCAGCGCGGCGGCGGGTGGCGCGGTGGCTGGAGGCTCGCCGGCGGCGGCGGCGGCGGCGCTGCTCGAGCTGCTGCGGCTGTTCGTCGGAGAAGAAGGAGAGGAGGGGAGGAGCAGGAACTGCGGGCGGCGGCGTCGAGGTGGCTGGGCAGCGGCGCTGCGGCAGAGCAGGGTGGCGGCGCCGGGTGGAGGTGGAGCGGAGGCTAGGCGGTGGTCGTGGGGGCTGGAGACGGCGAGGGGGGGGTTAAATAGGGGGCTGGCGCCGGGCAAGGCGGAGGGCGCGGTGGACGTGGGGGTGAGGGCCGGCCGGAGCGGGCGGAGGGCGCGGCGGAGGCGGCGCGCGACGCGGGGCAGCTGGCCGGGTCGTGCAGCGTGGGGGGGGGGGGGGAGACGGGTCGGTCGGGTGCGGGTCGGGCGGCGGTCAGACCCGACCCGACCCGGTGGGGAGCGGCTGGGTTCGGGTCTGTTGGGCCGGGCTGGGCCGGCCCAACGGGCTGGGTAATTTAAAAAAATAAAAATAATAATAAAATCTATAATTAATTAAATAATTAATTAAATAAGTAAATACTATTTAGGTATTTAAAAATAGGTCCGGGGTCCGATAAATTTCAGAAAAATTGCCCTAAGTCCAGTTTTTCATTTTACATCCAAAAAATATTATTTTCATAATATTTTAATATTATTTAATATCAATTAAAAATCATTGAATAATTAAAACCCTGTTTTTAAATTACAGAAAATTCCCAGAAAATTCCAGAAAATTGTGAAAAATCCAGTTTTTAAAATTTTGAAAAATCAGGGGGTTTACAGTACCAGCACCTGAGGACGAGGTGATCGCTGAGGACTTCTCCTGAACCTCTGCTTCTTCCATGCTCAGTTGTTATGGCAATTAAACTCTTTATTTCATGTTTATGAGAACTTTTGTAACAGACTTAATATCGGTTTGTTCTTCGATTTTATTTACTTGTGACTGGATGTTGATTAATACTTTTTATTGATATTGCTGTATTTATTCTGTGGATGAGAATAGTAAACCCTGACATTGTAATACAGCTTAAGTATGTCCCGATGGATCCATTAAATTGGGTTTGTCCATCGGTGCGTGCTGCTGGCCATTGCCACGTGTCCAGTCCCTCGATATTTTGGGACTGGGGCGTGACATGGTTTTTGTGGTGGCCCATGCAGGTCAACTACTAAATTGTTCGATTTTAACTTAGGGACCGAACAGGCCTGCAATAAAATAGGATAAGTTTTTAGGATCTCATCCACCTGCTTGAAACGTTCTTGATATCTATATCGTATTCGAATTAATTTTTTTGACTTGCATCTTGCCTTGAATCCTGTGCGCTTCTTATATTTTATTTTTGATGCAGAGTAATGGATCCAAGAAGCGGAGACGAGAATCCCTTGAGTACACCACACGATGCTGTGGTTACTTATAATGAAGGAGTGACACCCGAAGACCGAGGACAATCTTCTCAAGGCAATCAAGCAGGCCAGCATAATTCAAGGTTCCGGCGTGACGATATCCCACCTCCGCCACAGTTCACTCCACAGATGCCTGTCTTTCCACCAGGGCAAGCCATGGACGGGCAGCAGATATTTCAAATGATCTACGCAATGATGCAAGCCCAACAGCAAATTCATCAGGAGGCGCAGCGTCAAGAGGCAGAGTATTTGAGAACCAACCTAGTAACCGCCTTGGAGCAGGCGAACCCACAAGCTAGGCGACCAGCAACGGGGTCTATCACTGATTTTCGTCAACTCAAGCCCCGTACCTTTTCGGGCAAAGAAGGACCAACCGAAGTTCATGAGTGGCTCACCAACATACAACACCAGTTGGAAGCAGCTGAACTTCCAAGAGAACGTTGGATGACCGCCGTTAGAATGCAGTTGACGGACAATGCTCATCACTGGTGGCTATCTGAAGAGACCAGGCTCGGACCAGACCGAGTCACTTGGGAAGAGTTTTCCAGACTCTTTCAGGAGATGTACATTCCGGCTATCGCTCGATCAGAACTTTGGGACAAGTTCAATCGCCTCACTCAGGATGCTATGATGGTGGAAGAGTACAACGCGGAGTTTATTTGTCTAAGTCGCTTCGCCCCAACATTGATTCCGACAGAAGAAGAGAAGGCTGAGAAGTTCTTCGACGGACTAAACTTTGAACTGCAGAGACTCATCGGATCCGTCGCACCTACCTCTTACTCGGACGTTCTCGCTGCAGCCCGATGCATGGAATGAGTCACCAGGAGAGAGACCAGTCTGAAACGGTCTTCCACATCAGCTAAAGCACCACAAGAAGAAGCTGCAAAGAGACCTCACATACACCAGCCACCCAGAGCCTCTCCGCAGACATTACCTATATGTCAATACTGTGGCAAGGTAGGCCATATTGAGAATGACTGCAGACGCAAGTTGGGATTATGTTTGATTTGCGGAACCAATCAACACTTAGCCAAGGATTGTCCTCAGCATCGAGGAGGAGCACCAAGGATAAACCAACAAGCTCTACCAGCACCAGGAGGGTATCAGCCGAGGCCACACTTTGCACCACAAGCAGCACTCTTCCAACAGGCCCAGCAGCAGCAGAGGAATCCACCACAAGGACGCGGACAAGCCTTCACGATGACCTTGGAAGACGCACAGAACCATGGAGTAGCTAATGCGCGTAAGTTTTTATAGTTTTTTGTTTCTAGTATTGCTTTATTTCGTGCCCGTTGGTTCGTGACCCTAGACTTGACCTGACAGTTTTTAACTTGCTAATAATTGATAATCTAGTGATAACCTAGAATTGTTAATCTAAATATGTTTTTAAAGAATAACCTAGATTTTTCTAAAAACTGTAATTTTCTAGATTTTCTACATTTGGGAAATTGCATAGCTTCCATTGCTTAGGGAAATGATTTTTCCTATGTATTTAAACCCTCAACCTTGATTTTCTTCATCGTGTTGTGATTCGAATAAATTTTGCAACCGTGTCATCTCTGTTGACCGGTGATTCTTTGATTGCGAGGACGCAATCCTCTTAAGGGGGGTAGATTGTAAACCCCCTGATTTTCAAGAAAATTTTAATTTGGATTTTTCACAATTTTCTGGAATTTTTTTGGGATTTTCTGTAATTAAACTAAGGTGTTTTAATTATTAAATAATTTTTAAATGATAATAAATAATATTAAAATATTATAAAATAATATTTTATGGTGTAAAATAAAAAACTAGACATAAGGTAATTTTCCGGGAATTTATTGGACCCCGGAAGTATTTTAAAAGCCCTAAAAACTAATTATTTAATTAAACCAAATAAATCAGATTTATTTTAAAATAAACCAAACCAAACCAAACCAATAGCTGAACCAAACCGGTTTAACTAAACCCAAATCCTTATTGGGTCGGATCCGGGCCCAAAACCCAGACCCGACCCACTAGCCCGACCCGACCCGTAATCTATTTTATTGGATCGGGCCAGATCCATAGCCAGACCCGACCCGACCCGTCGAACCCGACCCGCCAACCTCTCTTCTCCCCCAAACCGCCCGACCCCCGACTCCTTACCTCCCGCCGCCGCGTAACGCTGCCGCCCGCACCGCTCCGGCTTCCTGCACCCGCCGCCGTCGCCGCCCGCTCGCGTCCCCGACCCCTCGCTCCGCCTCCCCTTACCCGCCGCGGCCGTTCCCCTCTCCCTCTCTTCCTATAAAGGCCGCCTGAACCCTAGCCCAGCCCCTCCTCCAGCCCGACCTCGCAGCCGATCGACCCTCTCCCCTCTCCCCTCGGCCGCCCTAGCCAGTGCCCCTCTTCGCTCCTCCTAGCTCCACCGCCCGATGTCGGCCACGCCTCCTTCCTCTTCTCCCCAGCACCCCGCAGTCAGTCGCAGCAGCAGCGACCCCGAGCCCCCATCCCCTCCGCTCGACCGCCCTGAACTGCTCGAGCGACCGCCTCCTCCGCTGCCCGGCCTCCCTCCGGCACCCTCCAGCCTTCGGCGAGCTCAGACCGGACACAACCCCAACCCTAGGGCGGACACGGACACAGCCGCCTCTGACCGGACACAACCCTAACCCTAGACACGACTCGGACGCGACGCGGACACGGAGAATTCAGGTTTTCTGGAACCCTGTTCAGGTATCCATATCTCTCTCCTCGCTGCCCCATTTTTAATTTCGTTGTTGCATCGCGTAGCCTGCATGACCCCCTCGATGCTCGTACAACCCGCTCGGTGCATCGCGTCCTGTGGTGATCGCGAACCGCGATCCAAAAACAGGAAAAATAATGCCCTGTTTCACCCCGGAACTGAGTACGCCCCGCCAAACGGGACGACTTGGTCGCGTGCGGTCTTCACCGATACGTGTGCGTCGTTGATACGGATGTGCGGGATTTTGCAGAAGTTGATTCGGATGTGCGTGCACATCGGAATCAACGCGTATCCGTCGACAACGCCCCGTATCCGTCCTTTCTGGTTCTCGCTGTAACTTAGTGTACACACGTTGGATCGAGGCGAAACTTACGCCATCGGACTCGTAGCAATACGCTGGTCCTGTGACCCAAGTTTGGTTCGATTCTGAGAACGTTGACAAAATCGCGTATCGTGGGCCCCACAAGCTCCACTTGACGGGCGATTTTGTGATCGGCTCATCGGAATCCAATTCTGGAAGTTCCGTTGGGTTCGTATTATCGTTCCTGACCTGTTGACACTAAGTTTGACAGATTTGGAGACCTTTGACCCTGACACATTTTTTGGTGCAAAGCGGCCCACATTTGAACCCCGTTTTGCCCTGAAATGTCATTTTTGCCCCTGTGTCCAAATTGGACTCAAGGACACGCGTTTCTAGCTGATTGATATTTTTTGATTCTGATGGTGATATTTATTTCAGTAACCGGAGTACTGACCGCAAATTCCGCTGAAGTCAGAGCCACAATTGGAGCAGGAACCCCAAGCAAGTGTACCTTGCCAACTTGCAGTTTTTGATACATATTACTTGGACTTAATTATAAAATGTTGTACATGCTTAAACCTAGGACCGTGTGACTTATTTAGCGTTCGATTAATAGTCGGGTGCCAACCCCGTACGCGGTGTTGTGTACGTCATCTAGAGATGGACATTCGTGACCCTTTATATTCTCGTACTTGCATATCAAGTACGTTATACCCAAGACACCTGACACGAATCATGAGACAGAATCTTTCTGAAATATTCAAGGTGATTCTGTGTAGGTTGCAGGATTATGACATAGATATTATATTCCTAGACATTATATTCATAGACATAGTATGACTCACTGCATTAGATATGATCTTACGTGACGTGAACATGAGGCATCGTGGACATGAGACGTATGATTATATTGGGTGGGGAGAGACAAACAGGCTACAGGCTAATTATATATATATATAGGCCAAAACATAGTAAATTACATAGCATAGTATAACTGCTACCGGCTCCCCGACACAAAGCTTGTATTGGTATCAACCTAAGTTCTAGTGTTGCTCTCACTTGCATATCACTTAGCTGGTTTATTTTATTTATCCTATTGTTTCCTTTATTTCTGCACTGCATTTATTTTGGCTTATAATATTTGTACCTTGCTATGTCCCCTTGAGGACCTAGAATGGATTATGTCCCCAGGATTAGCAGAGGATATCTATCCTGAGGTGTACGGAACAGGAGCACTTCTCGGAACAGTACCAGCACCTGAGGACGAGGTGATCGCTGAGGACTACTCCTGAACCTCTGCTTCTTCCATGCTCAGTTGTTATGGCAATTAAACTCTTTATTTCCTGTTTATGAGAACTTTTGTAACAGACTTAATATCGGATTGTTCTCCGATTTTATTTACTTGTGACTGGATGTTGTTTAATACTTTTTATTGATATTGCTGTGTTTATTCTGTGGATGAGAATAGTAAACCCTGACTATTGTAATACAGCTTAAGTATGTCCCGATGGATCCATTAAATTGGGTTTGTCCATCGGTGCGTGCTGCTGGCCATTGCCACGTGTCTAGTCCCTCGATATTTTGGGACTGGGACGTGACAAAAACCGAGTGCTAGCTTCTCAACTATGTGTCAGCGTCAAAATATGACGTGCTCAAACTCCCGTGTCGAAGAAAAAACCCCCAAATTAACCCGTGTCATCAAATTACCATGACACGGCCTACACGTATCCAATTATGGACATGACACTAGACTCATAACACCATAATAAATACAATATCATCTATCTAACCTAATGATAAACACTTGGTGTGCCAATCTCGGATTTTCTCCAAAATTGACACAAAACACATGGTAACTTTCACCATAGGGGTCCCTAGTAGTCCAAACTTTTTCCTATAGGTAGCCCTACTCCATAAGAGGGTTCCTAATGATTAAACTCCAGATTTAGAGTCTAATTAGAAGAAAAAAACTAAATGGTACATATTGGGAGATGGATTCCAATGCAAGTCTCTAAATGAGTGTCAAGAGCCTTCAACTTGTGCTCCCTTCACCTTCTTGTAGATCATTGCTTCTTCCTTGCTCCAAGAGTCTCATATGGTGAAGTAGGGAAGAATTTGAGAGAGAATTGGTGAGATTTAGGTGTAGGGATGAAGAAATTTGGAAAAGAACACTTAGATCTAGAAAATTGGGATAAAATAAAATGAGGAAAGAGAAGCCTCCTCTCAAATACAAGGCCAGCCCCCCTTGCTTGTTGTCCAAGCAATGGTCAATGACCAATATGCCGTCATGGGCTTGTCGTGACGGATTAATAATTAAGGGAAAACTTCTACTCCTAATGGTTAATTAATTATATCACTAACTTAAAGACAAGGGCTAATTAATTAGGCTCAAGTGTCACTAATTTAAATGTTGGTCCAAACTCAAGTCTAGTCTAAGTTAGGTTCACCAATACAAGTCCACTAACTAATTACTAACAACTAACCATTAACTATATACAAGATACAATATATAACTATACCAAATTTATTGTAAAATAAATTTAATCCATATATTTCATTACTAATTATTGAAAATAAAATACCACTCATTATAATTATTATGAAATACCATTATTAACAATATTACTAATAATAATAAAAGACAAAAATATCCCTCTCCGAAAAAGTGGTAGTGACATATGGAGACCTCGGTTCCCATGCCGCAAAACGCCGACCTAGAGACGACACATCGTTTCCTCGCCGACGAGTGGGAGAGAGAGAGAGAGAGAGAGAGAGAGAGAGAGAGAATAAGAGAATGGGTAGGAGAGAGAAAAGAGTTTGTAACTATGAAAAAAGAAACAATAGGAGAGAGAAAAGAGAGAAAAAAATTATTTTATAATAATAATAGTAGTTTGTTATTATTTATATAAAAGTTGTTAAAATTTTGTTAACTTTTAATTTTAAAAATATATTTTTTATAATTATTTATATCAAAGTCTTAAATCTGTAAGCCATACACAAAAATACAAGTCGGGGGTAACCTCACTCCTATTCAAAAGTGTAAACCATATCACTTTTCAACTATTACTTCATTACGAACCAAATGTAGGAAATACAAAAATTATACTTTCCAGCTTACTTCAACAACCATCGAAAGAACTCATAAACTATGCATACTCATGATACGTACATGCAATGCGTATACAAACTTTCATTTTTATATTTTTTTAGCTGGCTCCACCTGATTGAAACCAACAGCCCCATAGAGATTCTTCTTTCTTCTTCATTTCCACCTACGAGTAATGTTATTTACACCTACAAATTGTTCTTCCAAACCATTTCTCCATATGTGACAGTTGACGTGACGTGTTAAATATTATTATATGACATCTAACATGCTATATCTCATAACAAATTTTAATCAAAAAAAATTAATTATAAATTTTTATTTTAATGTTATTATTACTTTTTGAATAATTAATTTTTTGAATTAAATTTTACCAGTTAAATAGTTATCATTCCAGATGCTTGAGGAATAGTTTGGAGGAAGAATTAAGTGGTGCAAATAGCTAATAGCATTACTCTTCCAACTACAACGGTTTTTTTTCCCCAAAATATCCCCTCTCTCTTTCAAAATCCTAGCATCAATCCTCACCCCCTTTCTTCCTTCCCCGACCATCCGCCATGGCTCTCCATCTCAAGCTCAAACCCAAAACCCTTACCCTAACTCACATCCGCCCCTTCTCCTCTTCCACTTCCCCATTCCCTCCTCCTCCACCACCACAACCGGACGACTCCAATGGCGGCGGCCAGCCCAGAGCCCCATCCCCTCCCTCCTTCGCCTCCCACTTCAGCGACATCAAGCAGAGCCTCAAGACCCCTCCTTTCCCTCACCGCCGCATCCCCACCGACCCCCCTCGGCCTCCTCCCTTTCCCTCTCCCCCCAACACCTCGGCCTCCTCCCTCGACGACATCCGCCGGCACCTCGCCAAGTTCCGACTAAAATCCCCAAACCCTAACCCTAACCCTAACCCCACTCCCTCCTTCCAGGAGCTGTTCAAGAACAGCGTCTCCGCCAACAACCGCGGCCCCGACCCCTCCGAGAATCCCGACGGAGGCGGAAGGCTCTCCTTCGACTCCATCCGCGAGAGCCTCCACCAATTCCGCTCCTCCCCGAGGGAGAACACCAGCACCCGCTCCTTCCCAAACAACTTCAACCTCAAGTCCTTCCAGGAGAGCCTCCGGAGCCCCTCCGTCTCCTCCGCGGACGGGATCCCCGAGTCGATCTTTGGGCGCGAGCTGCGGGAGAAGAATAAGGGGGACGAGCCGCAGGCAGCAGCGGGTGGCGACGGGGAGACTACGAAGGCGCTCAACACGGAGTTTGTCAAGATGTACTCCTGCGAAGAACTCGGGGAGAAGCTGCGGAGGCTGAGGCCATCGGCAGCTGGGAAGGCCGGGAAGGACCGGTTCTCTCTGAAGGAGCTCAACGGACGGCTGGCAAAGCTGAGGGAGCTGGAGGAGAAGGAAACCCAGGACCGGATGGGCGGGGTCTTCCGCGACCTCAGGGATAGCCTGGTCAAGCTCAATAAGGCTGATGGCAGTAAAAAAGTTGATAGTAGGTTCTTATTTTTTTTCTTTTACTCGCGTTTAATCATAGGGTTTATAAGCATTCGTTTGGATCTGAGCAGTGCATAGGCTGTCGATCTTGGGGAGTCTCGGCATGAACGCTACACCGCCGTTTATGCTTAAGCCGCCGCAGGAGCAACTGCTGGAAAATGTAAGTATTTGGTGGTTGGTTTACAACTTGTTTGTGGGTTGGAGATGTTAATGTTGGGTTTTTTTCTTCTTCTTACTTGCTTGTCGCAGTACTTCCATCCTGACCACTTGTCATCTGCGGAGAAGATGAAGATGGAGCTCCAGAAGGTTAGGGATGAATTTAAGATGTCGGAGTCGGATTGTGGTTCTTCTGGAGTTCAAAGTAAGTACTTATTAGTTAGCATAATTAGTTTACATTTCATACAAATGCTCTTTATTTTTCTCTCTTCTTGTTTTGGACTTTTATCAATATTTTATACCGGAGTGCTAATTGGGACTAGTTGTTGATGCAAGACAGTAATATTCCCTGTTGTACATCTTATTGAAAAAGACAGTGTAATTTGTGCGTATAATCATCACAAAAACTGTTTATGAAGCTTTTAATGATATGCAAATTCATCAAACACTTGAGAAAGGTAATCAAGAGGAGAAGTGGAACCTGGAAACCATAGAAGGGATTACATCTGATGAACACGAAATATAGGAGTCCGCAACCTATGAGCTAAATCAGCATAAATTATTAAATCTACATCCTTAGTACCTAACATGTCTACTTACTTACATGGATTCCATTATGTACGTTCTTTGATAGCAGTCCACATACTAACTTGCATAAACGTAAGTACCAAGAGGGTTATCTTAGATTCCTATTCCCTTTTCGGAGCTAGCTTAATGAGTTCTCATAACCAAGGGTACTTCCAGATGACTTCCAAGGTTTTTGAGGCAATTTTGGTTGACTGAAGAGCACATAGCAACAATTTTGTGTTCAAATACAGTGGTAGAATATGGTCAATAATCAATATTCTTTGCTTGAATACTATGTTTAATCTTCTCATTGCTAATCTCAGCTCCTATATCTGATTGAAAGTTTGAAACGAGGCTCCTGTAGCTGAAAATTGGTGGATTCCTCTATCTGACCTTTCCCTTCTAAGAAATTCATGGAGGCGGCATTTCGCATTGGAGGCTTGATTTATTTTCTTCCCGAAGAAAGTAAAAGGTCACTTTGGAGGTTTTTTTATTCTTTATTGTCCTTAAGATCCTTTGGACCTTTGGTAGAAAAATAAATTTTGTGTTTCTTCTTTAATTTATAATCTCAATATTTTTGCATTTCCAGCTTAATATCAACATTTATACATTTCTCCCTAACTTTATTTAATACATTTCTATTTTAATGCTTTGTGCCACTTGTGTGATGGATACATAATGCCCTCAGACATAAACATGTCTCACCTACCACACCAGCCGACCCTTACTGTGAAGGTATTTTTTTGTTATGTTTTCTTGGTACTCGTCGGTCTTTCCATATGTCTAAAGTTTGACATGGTATTATCCAATGGGTCTGGGTTGTTCTATACTTCTATGCTTATAAAATTTATTATAAGTAGCCTAATTTTCTAGCTTAAGTTGTATGAAAAAGCAATGCCAATGAATACCAAAGGAGTATATAAAAAAGAGTAAGGATCACACAAGAAAGGAATGTTCTACAATAGTAGTGTAGATGGTGATATGGTAGTCAAAGGCACGACTCACAACAAGACGCATCACCTATGCCTAGCACCTCACTAGGCGCGACGTCTTTCTCCGGACGCACCCAAGATGCGTCTTTCAGCAAGGCGCAACCAAGAAAATACGTGTCTTATATATATATATATATATATATATATATATATATATATATATATATATATATAACTTTGAGACATTGAGATAACCCTTATCTCATGCAAGTGGGAGAGAGTTAGCTTTTTCTACGGTTGCTAAAATTGGTTACAGTTGAACGAGAGAAACTAAAATTTACTAAAAGCTCGGGCGCGTGCATTAAGTGCGTCTTGAACGATATGGACACACAAGAAAGGAATGTTCTACAATAGTAGTGTAGATGGTGATATGGTAGTCAAAGGCACGACTCACAACAAGACGCATCACCTATGCCTAGCACCTCACTAGGCGCGACGTCTTTCTCCGGACGCACCCAAGATGCGTCTTTCAGCAAGGCGCAACCAAGAAAATACGTGTCTTATATATATATATATATATATATATATATATATATATATATATATATATATAACTTTGAGACATTGAGATAACCCTTATCTCATGCAAGTGGGAGAGAGTTAGCTTTTTCTACGGTTGCTAAAATTGGTTACAGTTGAACGAGAGAAACTAAAATTTACTAAAAGCTCGGGCGCGTGCATTAAGTGCGTCTTGAACGATATGGACCCTTTGCTCATCGAGTGCGCTTTGCGCCTTTGACTATCTTAGATGGTGGCTCGAATGCTAATAGTTACTTGAATCAGGGTTCACTTCGATATGCAGTTTCAATATGCAGTATGGGCACTAAATATACTACTTACTATGTACACATGACGAGATGGGTAGGCTTAACCATTATGCCACTATCAAGTTAGTCAAAGGCACAAGATGCACTTAAGGTGCGCTCCCGAATGAAACGAGGTAAAAAATAAAAAATACATAAATAAATAAATATATTACTAATATAAGAAATAAAACAAACATGTTAAAAGTTTAACATAAACAAGTAAACTAGCAGCAGTAACAATCAACAGAATAAACAAGGATTAATGTTCTCCAACAAAATGTTACAAAATGAAAGAAACACAAATTATAAACTAAAAGCAGAACCAATAGAACAATCATCATTTTTTTCTCCTTCAAACTCGTCCATCAAATTATCGTTTCCATTATTACTCCCATCGGTATCATCTGTGTTGAAAACCCCCAATCTCCTCCTCCGTATCTTCATTATAATCAAACTTATCCTCTTCAAATTGCATATTTGATGTTGTGGAAGCCCTAGTGCTTGAAGTTGTAGCAACAAATCTTGATCTTGATGTCGTTTATTTTCTGTTGCTGGGGCTCCTCAACCCTCATTGCTCGATCCACCTCTCAATGAGAGTTGTTCATCATAAAAAACTAGCTCATCGTCATCATTTAAATCTCCCATCTTCCCAATCAACCCCTCGTTGCTATTATCAATATCTTCTAAGCATATGAAATCAATCTCATCCCTCATATCATGACGAGCTTTGAGTTTTTCATTCTACCATTCTACTTGATGTAAACCAAGTCTTGTAGCTTCTGGTGCTCCAATTTGATCGGATAGATCGTGCTTAACGGTAGTGCAATACTTGGTTTGAGCGTGATTGGAAATGACTTGAATTTTGATTGACCCCGTTGGAGGTATCATTGTGATTCATAAGACGAGAACCCTTGAGATTTTTGCGAGTAGCTTGTCCGAATTCACTATCGCTAAGTTTAGTTGAATGCATATGTTTGAGGAACGCCTTGAACGTGTGCACGATCCAAGACTCAATGATATGTTGAAACTCGAGTGCAAAGATTTCATTATTGCTAAGTTAGTTGACATGCATATGTTTGAGGGACACCTTGAATATTTGTACGATCCAGACTCGCGATATGTTGATCTCGAATGCTAGTGCAAGTGAATATGTTAGATTCGCATGGACGAGTATAACGAATTGAATAAGTTTGCCTCAGCCCTAGATCATCATTTGAGATAGATTATAACATACCCCGCATTAAGTGATATATATTCCTTGCTAAGGTGCAGTAGAGACTGAGTCAGAGCTTGGATTGAATGATAGAGTCATTCAATGAGACAGACCCAGCATACACGCGACACAGAATGAGGAACGAGTAGGAAGTTGTGTTCGAACGGATCTAATGATACGGATTGATATGCTTGAGATATACTCGATAGATGCGATAGAACGATTTGCGCTCAGGAAGTCTCGAGGACGAGACTTATTCTGAGTGGTGTATAATATAACGATCCGTTCCGCTCAAGCGAAGAGACGATTCAAACGGCGCAAGTGCGACGACTCGACCCGCTTTGCTCAGCGAGAAGACTTGCTTGAGGCAAAGAATTTCAGACTTGGCCCTTCAGGAGTTCAGACTTAGACTTTCAAAAGGCGCGCTCGGAGTATCGCTCGACCGAGACGAATCATCGCTAAGGTGGGTGGTTATGATGAACCTGTCTTTGCTTAGCATGCACACTTAAAAATATGGTCGATACATGCTAGTCGCTAGACGAATCACCCCTTGCATGCTAATAAATAATACAACACACCTAGCTAAGAAAATAATTCCATCTTATATCTCTTGCATAGAACATGGAAGTAGATCGGTTGAACGTAATAGTATGCTCGCTTTATAGTTCTTATAACCTCTCCCTCGTAGCGTTACTTTTGTTCCTTATATGTTCCTTCAAGTATATTGCTTCATTTGTCTTGAAATGCTCATCACATAGATATTGCCTCGATATAGAAGCACAACACAGATCATGGTTCACTTACCTGTGACAGAAAAACTATCAAAATAGTCGTTCCAAGCCAAATAATAGAAACATGAGAAGTCTTCGGGACCGTTGGGTCGCCAAGGCAACTTCCAAAACGGGAGCTGCAATAAGTAGTAAAACATCAGCATAAATTGTGCATTGAATGGAACACACCCGATCATGAGTCTCTGAACGAGTAAATGCATTCATACTATGTCAAGTAGCTATGTTCATTCAAGGTCCTAAAATGTTGTATATAATAAAAATCTTAGTGTTGATCGTCTATTGTCATGGATTGCATGTGCACATGTTTGTGGTTCCTGCGGACGGTACGTCGGGGCACTGGGGCCGATCCGATCCGGACATGAATGTCCCATAGTCAGCTAGCAACATCAGCATAGGGGAGACGGTGCCTTGTAAATGGGCTCGCTACCTGTGCTGCAACGACCGTCATCTACCCGGACTAGTCCATGATGGCTCGTCAAGTAATGTGAATGTGTTGTTAAAAAGTATCATTTAAGTTTCATCAAGTATCATTAAAAGAATCATGTGGCAACCCACGTATGGCCTCTTATGGACTTGAGGCAAGTAACAGATGCACGACGCACTCTGCGTGCAGATCGTTAATTGAACCAAGAAATATGAACCTCTGAAACACACTTGAATAATCTGAGAATTCTGAACGGTCTGAGTATAATGCATTTGAACAACCTGAGTCGCAAAATAATATGAGTATCACAAATTTGTATATGTCGTTCACCTGAGTCAGAAACATGCTAGTAATACTTGTGTTTGCTTATGTGATTCTTGGTTTCCTTATACATATTCTTGCTTGGTTAACTTGGTTGTATCATTTGGACATGGAAGAAATAATGGTAAGTTGGTAAGTTTCGCCGTGTTTCTCTTATATCGCACGTCGCACTGCCACACGAGTTAGGCTTTACATCATTGCCATGAAACTGATCCGAAGGCAAGATTAGAAAGATAACTTAATAGATGGTGCACGGAACTAATATATCGTGTTTGGATTTGTCGAGCGGACGAGAAGCCTCCCCACCAGTGCATTCATGTACTGATAATCCACCAGATTGCTTGCAGGGTGCGGGAGAATCTCGTTCAGTGCGGAGTATCCCTTTGTGCGCGCTAAGGCATGGAGTTCGCTCTGGAGCCTTGGAGTGTTGCGTCCGAAGCTGAATCATATATACATGACATAATGTTGGAACATCGCCTATGTATCATTCCAAGTTGTAAGCCGCTTGGCACGTCTTTATTGTTTGAGAGAGAGAGAGAGCGCTTGAAGACTTGTAATCCCGGCCTAGCGCCGCTTGTAACCTTATTCATTATCAATAAAGAGCTTGTTTATGTATCATACTTGTGTTTATTCTATGCTTCCGCTAATTCGACTTGGTGAACTAGTTATCATAACGGCCGTTTACTCGTGTCGTTTAAATTTTCGCTGCACTGGAGACTATCTGTGCGACTTTGTGGCTTAGCTATTTCTCCGCATGTTCGGATCATGGTCTTGCGCGGACGCAGTTTGTGCTCGCGCGACATCACGTCCTGATGGGAACGATCGTCCTGCCGGAGCGCTGGCGCGGTAATTCGCGCCTAGTGGGGGCTGCCAAATCCTGCGGGAGATCGGGACGTGACAGTGTATCCTAATTTGTTCTTATGAAATGAAGCTTTTCATGAGATGTTTTCTCAAGGCAATAATTATAGAAGTAGTTGCTCAACTCATATAAGTTTGCTGTAACTCTCCAGTAACTGTTTGTGAACAGTTCAACTTGGCTCGATAGTAATCAGCAGATTTGACATGAAGTCTAGGCACAAAAATATGACCGAGATTTGTTGCAAATAGCTCAGAATAGTGGGAATATGGGTCAGGCTTTGAATTCTTACAAATCTACTTTCATGTATTTTTATCATTTACATTTGTATGCACTATCCAGAGTTACCTCGTAGGGATAAGTAGAATTTCATATTATCATGATAAATTTCTTGTTGGAAATAGGAATGCATTTGTATTGGCTGATTTTTTAAAGCTTAATCATTCGCACTATATCAAGGATTGTCCCCTTCATAACACAAATTTCATATATGATGCTAAAGTTCTTTTAGAAATTGAAAATTTAATTATCAGCACCAACCTATGAATGATCATCATTTTCTTGTTGAGTTTGAATGGCAGTTATTTTATGCTTTAAAATTTTTAAACATACTTGAATATACTGATCTTTGTTTTATCTTAACTGCAACTTTTTATTCAGTTGCAATGACAGTGCTTTGAATTTAAGATCTATGTTTTGTCTAAAAAAGGGAATTTGCTATGGTAGGTTAAGAAGTTATTTCTTAATTTGAGTTGCTGGACATGGACATGACTGCTCAACACTAATGGAACACACCTATATCAACACCACATCAATTTTACCTTGACATGGCACAAACTCCAGCAGCATTTCTACAATGAAATAAGCATCATGTACATGTTTTGACATGTCTGCTGGATTCATGCCGTGTTGGATACAGACACTGCAATGATGTTGGAGTGTTCGTGCTTCCTAGCCCGTCAGCATTGTCGATATGTTGCCGCTTTACTGGTAATTATGTCTTGAATCAAGTGCCAACAGATCCCTGTGTATGAAGTCAGAGTTGATCCCTTCTCGGTTAAGTTTCATAATATTTCATGCAAAAGGCTTTTGAAAAATATAAAGGTTGAACCTTTAATTATCAGGGAATGTGGAGAATGTTTATCATCACTTCAAGTATTAATTCAACACAGTTCCACGGGAGTACTTCAAAATCATGAACCCTGTTGTCTGGTAAAGGAAATTGAGTATGATTAGTGTAAGCAAGCGATAGTCTTTAGCTGCCAATATTTACTTGTTCTTGACGCAAATACCGACATGGATACATGACTAGATATGGACACCTATGTCAGACATGGCACCAATTTTGACCTTGAACTTATTCAAACATGCTATTGTGTGCACACACTTTTTGTTGTCGGCAGGTTTATATCATAATGGCACTGATTCTGAATTATCAGTGTTTTCTTGATCCTGATAAATGCTATCTTGTCGCCCTTCTATTTGTTGCTTAGCCTCGAGACAAATGCTGTACATCCTGTAATATATAAGCCTAGGTTACAATAGAAAATTAGCTATTTCCAGTCTTTGGAAGGAAATATATAACTTGCCAGCCAGAAAAAAAGCCCTGGAAGGCCGAAAATAATTGGGATTTTAAGGGTTGAAGCTAGCTAGATAGATACAAGGGTGAGGATGGAGATTAGGAGCTAATATAGTATTAAGATTTACAAGTATGCTATTTTTAGCAGAAATGGAATCTAGCATTGGTTGTAGAGAAACTCCTTGAAGGTAGTTTGATAGTTTTGTAAGCAGAAACTTAATCCAGCTTGTGGACAAACTCCAGTGAAGGGGGGTATGTAAGAGAGGTGCTTGGAATTAAGTTTGGCGTGGCTCGAACCTAGGACGTCCACTTGCTGGGCTACTACCCCCGGTAGCTGCTAGGAATTAAGTTGTTGGAGGACTTCTCCAAGTATGTGATAAAATGATAGAAAGAGATCACATATCAGTGAAACCAAACCTTCTTTTTTATACACACATTAAGGGAACCTTTGGATTGTTTTTACAATAAAAAGTACATTTTTTTTTTTTTTGAGGTTCAGTATAATATTTTAAGTTGAGTGTGGACTTTTGCTGAGTATGCTAAAGATAGAAAGAGAACATATCAGGGTGAAACCAAACCTTCATTAAGAACAAACATTTTTGTACACATCAAGGGAACCTTTGGATGTTTTCATAATAAAAACAATAATATTTATCCAGTCTTTTAAGGGGAAAAAACAGCAAAACCTTATATCAAAGTTGTGGGATCAGCTAGTTAAATCCTTTTCTTTAAGAATCCATTGAGCATGCTAAGGGCCATGCCCTCAGAAACATTAGCAAATACTTGGAGAAGTCCTCCTCCAACTTATATCAAAGTTGTGGGATCAGCAAAACCTTTCATTTCGTATAACCTCAATCCAAGTTTGTTTAGACCTCTAGTTCTAGCTGGACTTTTTAGATATGTAGATTTGTCATTGTGCTGTGGTCGCTGATTCTGATAGACGTAAAGACGCTATTGTTATAAAGAAAAGAAAAGCAAAATCATGATATTTGACAGTTAAACTTTTAGTAGAATTTCAAAATCCATAATTACATATTTTAAGATTTTGGACACGGCTAATCACTAAATCCCAAGATCATGAAGTATCTTCTCTATGCCCACAACATCTGATGTCCGAAAATTATTGTGATTCACAGATTTTAAGATTTTGGATGTTACATAACAACCTAAGGGTGTATTTGGCAAATAATTTTTTTTGGAAAGAAACTGGTGGATATGATAACTACTTTCGCTGGTTGTATGACTGCAATCAAGCTGAGCCAAGCCTGTGCTATTTATTTGGTTTGATTTATCACGCTGTGCTCGAGGTTTATCTTGAGTTTTGAAGACTATGTTCAATCTTGAGTGGCTCACGAGCTGCTCAATTGGTGCTTGGGGTAGAGTATCTTGTACTTGCACCAGCCTAGAGGAACAGAACACACTAGCATGTTCTTCTTTGGAAAATAGTCTTGTTCAGTCATAGAATAAACAGTCAAAAGTGGTTTTAGTAAACAGAAAACAAGAAAATATATATAACTAGCACCAAGCACTATCATCGAATTATATATAGTTTCTTTATTGATGGTTATAGTTGCGATCTGTTTCTTATTTGACGAGAAATCAATTTTCTGCTGCAGTTGCCCAGCTCACGACTAAAATCAAACATCTGTCATCTGTTTTACATAAGAAGGTATGATGATCAGTTGCTTTGTTGCAGATGCATTTGTTTGTTTGTTTTCTTCCGTTCATTTTTGTAAATTCTTTCTTGTGTTCCTGTGTTTCTCTACAGGACAAGCATTCAAGGAAGGGTCTGCACGAAATGGTCCAGAGGAGGAAGAAACTCCTCAAGTATCTTCGGAGGACCGACTGGGACACATACTCTCATGTCCTGTCAAAGCTTGGCCTGAGAGATGTTCCGGAATACAAGACTCCAAACTACAAGGCCTAGTATCTTCTCCTTCCAGGTCAGAATTCAGTTTCTTAGACTCTTAAGCAAAGGATGTCAGGTGGCATTGCAATTTGAAAGAATGCTTCTAAGAAACGCAGAGCTGATTTTGCATGTAAACAGACGATCAGTTATCACCTGGTTATTCTTTTCTTCTTTTTTTAATTGCAATAAATTGGTTTTAATTTTACATAAGTGACTGAGGCAACTTCTTTCTTTACTTTTTTTAGTAGACCGAAGATCTCAGCCCTTTAGTTGGAAGGGAGGACATTTATTTTTGCTATAGATGTCTTAAATTGTAATGTTACTAATGAATGTTTAGTAGGCTTTTGCTCAATGGCGAGTATGTTCAATGGTTTTCCGTTTGCAAAATGGACTTTGAATAAATTCTTTTTGTGGTATATTAGAGAACTTAAAACTGCAAATCATTTACAAATTCCTTGGATTTTACCAACTCTGCAACTTTGAATGTGACCATATGTGGCTACAAAAACACTGGTTTAGCTCACATGTTTTTGTTACATTTTAGTTCACATTTGTGCCACATAAAAATGTAAATGCTAATATTAATGCAAGTATTAGAGCGACTTAGATTCAACCTCTTTGGTGTGCCATCTCAAGTGGTTTTCACAATTTTTTTTGCTACCACATCAATCCTAACTCTTAACCATATAATAGATCTTAGAGCATGGTCAAGGATATGTTGAATAATATAAACATATAATCCTTACCAATACTCTAATAGCGTGTTTTCTGGGATGAACAATTATCCAACCCTACTGTGACTTTGGAAAAAAAAAAAGATTATTGTCACACAGGAATGACAATTTTATTTAGAAATCTTTTTTCAATGTAATTATCAAGTAAATTGTGAAGTTCACATGACAAAAGTTATAGAAAGTATTGTGAAGTTGGTTGTCTAGTTCTAGTTCTAGACAATGCATTTGACAATGTCATCAATGATGAATAAAAAATATTTAGAAAAAAAAATAGTCTTGGAAGTTGAAAAAATGTAATGATTTCAGTACTTTTGTATTAGAGAAGACTTTTCTACTTAATTGTCTTTTGTGAATATAACATTGTTATTTAGGAAAAACATTGTCTTGTGCTTCGTGCCATATATGAATCACGATAAGTTTGGAGATACTTTAAGTGCACGTCCAAGTTTTCAACTCCACATGGATCAAGGTATTTGGTGGGTTAGATGGCCCGGAAGAGCCGGTTCAGGACTCACACGACCCGTTCCCTTATCTAAGTCGGGCCGAGTTTTGTACCGCCGACCTGGTTAAAGGATTGGTCAATAGACCAGCCCGGACCAGGTCCAACCCCCTACGCCCTTTATTGCCGGCCCGGACCATGTTCGGTTCTCCACTCCGTAACCATTTTGTGACCATGAGGGGGAGGGCATTTTGGTAAAACATTTTCTCCAATAACCATATTAGTATTTTGGGGGTGTTTTTTCTAAACCAAAATACACATGAAAAATCAGAATTATAAAATTATAAAATGGAATTTGAATTATAGATTATAACATTTTTTAAGAAAAATTGAGATCGAAGAGGTGGGGACTTGTCTTAGGGGAACTTGAAATTGAGAAGGGAAGATGGAAAAGAGGGCTTGATGATGTTGATGGTGATGCGGTCCGGCGGGCAACAGCAGAAGGGGCGACAGAAGCAGCTGGGAACAACAGCAATAACAGTCAAAAACGTCAACATCAGAAGTCATGAATGCAATAGCAGCAGCTGCAAAAGGAGGAAAAGGGGAAAGAGATTAGGTGGTGATGGCTGGAGTTCAGATGGAAGCGAAGAGGAGAAGGTGGTGAGTGTGGGCGATGGCCGTTTATGAGTAGGGAGAGAGATGATATCTCTCTCTCTCTCTCTCTCTCTCTCTATATATATATATATATATATATATATATATATATATATATATATATATATTACAGAAATTTTACTGTAGCGAAATAATTTATATTAAATTTATGCAAACGGATTTTTTTGAAATAGAGACAGAGTCCGCCAACAAGTGATGGCGAAAAAAAAAAAAACGAACACGTAGACAAAAAAGCCAAAAGTGGATCCCACAAGCCCAAATTCGGTCAACAGTGTTGGCTGAATTTGTGCAAGCACAAATTCAACTAACAGTGTTGGCAGAATTTGGCCTTATGGGGCCCGCGGGTTGGTTTGGGTGGTTAAATTTTGTTTGATTGGTTTGGTTATTTTATTAGTTTATTTTATTTAGTTATGTTTTGGTTTTTTTTTATTCAGTTAGTTTTAGAATTTGATTTAAGAAAATATATATTAACGAAATAAAATTAAAATTAATTAATTGTAAAGAAAAATTTAGAAATATTTTTTTCGAAAAATTGCATCCAGAGCATCAAAATTTGTATAAATTCGATCTAAAGCATCAAGGTTTAAAAAATTACGAAAAAAGCATCAAAACGTCCATTGGGCATTTATATTTTTTAATATTATATTCCTATCGTTAATTTTTTCGCCGTTAATAGACATCCAGAGTAAATTTTAAATATTCGAAAATAAAATTACCGAAAGTAAAATTTGGAGGTCGAAACATCGTTTTTTTACGATTCTAAAATTTTTAGAAGTCCATCAAACGGTAAAACAGTTTATCCCGTAGTACTTTTTGATACGGTCATTTTGGCACAAACTGGACCTTATTTCGATCTCTCAGTCAAAAGTTATGACACTTTAAAGTTTTAAATTTTATATTTTTACATGTAACATGTGCGTCTTGCTTCGGATAATTTTTTTTTCTACACGATTTGTGTTACTCTCGTTGAAAACATATAAATCGACTTATTGTTTAACGAAAAACGATTTAAAAAAAAAATAGTTATGGCCGCTCGAAGTCTGCTCGACGGCAGACGTAATATTCTTAAGGCAGATTTTTATTATTATTATTTTATTTTAACGTTTGTTAACGACGAAAAAATTAACGATAGGAATATAATATTAAAAATTTTAAACGCCCAAAAGACGTTTTGATTTTTTTTCGTAATTTTTTAAACTTTTATGTTTTAGATGAAATTTATACAAATTTTGATGCTCTGGATGAAAATTTTCGAAAAAAATATTTGTAAATTTTTATTTACAATTAATTTATTTTAATTTTATTTCGTTAAAATATATTTTCTTAAATCAAATTCCAAAACTAAACTAAAAAAAAAAATCAAAACATAACTAATTAAAACAAACTAATAAAATAAACCAAACAAACCAACCAAACAAAATCCAACCACCCAAACCAACCCGCGGGTCCCACAAGGCCAAATTTTGCCAACACAGTTGGCTGACAGTTGACTGAATTTGGGCTTGTGGGGTCCACTTTTGACTTTTTTGCCTACGTGTTCGTTTTTTTTTTTTTTCGCCAACATTGTTGACGGACTCAGTCTCTATTTCAAAATTATCCAAACTTGTTTCGTTTGCATGAATTTAATATAAATTTATTTTGCTACAGTAAATTTTCTTATATATTATATCAAAGAAACATCATTATTATGCTTCACTAGTGAAATGTCCTAAATGTCATTCCTATCTATACATGATGACACATGGACAGGTGAGGTAAATGAAAAAAAAATGCAATTGCGAATTTTTTCTAAGGGCTTAGGTGAAGAAAATGATTTCTTGTAAAAGAAATAGTAATTTAGCTAAATCAATTCGGATTTTTTCATTTAAAGTAATAAAATAATATATATTTATAAAAAGGGGATAAGTTTGGGGTATTTGCGGGGGGGGGACCACTCGCCAACTCAGTTGGCGAGGTGCTGAGTTGGCGAGCATCTCGCCAACTGAGTTGGCGGGGGCGCCCTCCTCGAGGGGCCGCTCGCCAACTCAGTTGGCGAGCCATGCAACGTTGGGATTTTAGCCGTTGGCCAACGGCTATATTCCAACGTTCCTCTCACCACATTCCTATAAACACCCCCCCACCCAACACTCCTCTCACCACATTCACATTCTTCCCCTACCCCAAACACTCCTCACACCACATTCTCCTCCTCTTGATATTTACTAGCGATGGCTACCCGCAATGACGGTCGTATTCCTGGTGGACCGACTACCGCGCTTATTCTTAAGCAACGTGAAGTGCACATTTCTACTCAGATTTTTACTGGCGAGGTAATTTTTGAAATTACAAGTTGCCAACTTTATTAATGTATATGTTTTTTATAATGCCTATGTTTACTTTATTAATGCATATAATTTTTATAGTTATACGACCATGATAATGCTTTACGAACCCGGATCCACGTACATTGGCGGGCTGAAAGGAATTATCGTACGTGGGAGCTTAATCCAGCTCAAAAGGCTTTGGTGGAATCCTTTGGATTCCACTATATAGATCGTGTTAGATATTTAATTCACGATCTTCATTTAGTTGTAAGCCTTGCGGAGCGTTGGTGGCCAGAACGCAACACTTTTCAACTCCCATTCGGCGAGATGACGATCACCCTTTTTGATGTGGCGAATATACTAGGGTTACCTATTAAAGGTAACGCTATATATTTTGATCCGCACTTAAAGGGATCTGATCTGATCCGGAGTTATCTCGGTGTTAGCCCTCCTTCTGGTCTAAAAGATGGCAATTATGTAAAATTTTCATGGCTCCGTGGCAACTTTATAGACCTACATCAAACTATTGATGGGGTGGTTGATGTAGATGAAAATCGGGTATGTATTTTAATTAGTAAATTTGTTTATTACTTAATTTAGTGGTGCAATTTAATAATTTGTTTAACACTTAATAAATTCAGGTCATTCGTTGCACTAGAGCGTATCTGTTCTGTTTATGTGGTGCAATTCTATTTCCCGATGCATCGGAAAATATGGTAAATGTGCAGCTTTTACCATTCTTGGATGATATCACAAAACCTACTGAGCATGCGTGGGGAGCTGCTACTCTTGCATTTTTGTACGCCCAGCTGACAGAATTTGTCAGATGCAATCGCAAGAGTATTTGTGGATGTATTTCACTGATACAGGTATGAATTAAAGACCTTAAAAAGTTAGAGTAATTTTATACGCAAATTATGTTTGTACTAATGTCATTTTTGTGTTTTATAGTTCTGGTCCTACGAGCACTTTTATATTGGTAGGCTTGTTACCAGCATTCTCAGTGATGTTGGAGTATTTCCAGTTGCTATGCGCTGGCCTACAGACGTAGTGGATTATCAACACTACCAATACAGGACTGTATCACTATATCGTAGCCAATTTGATACGTTGCGGTATAATCAGGTAATTTTTAAATATGCAATAAATAGCTTTAAATTATTTAAGTTTTGATCGTAGATAAACATCACATCTAATCTCTTAAAATATATTTAAATAGGTAACCTGGTTACCGTACATATGTGAACCTGATGCTCTAGAAATCAAGATGACATCCTATGCATTTAGTTTACACAGATGTCATATTATATATGATCGGTTCACCATGTACCATCCGGCAGACCGTGTTCTTCGGCAATTCGGAATGGCCCCAATAATTCCCGATGATCCACCGACAGTCGGTTATCAAACATCAAATGCATTACAACGAATCATTGGTCTCGTTGTTGACTGGAATAATCGGTTCGAGAATTATAGTGTGAGGGACATGTCTCCTAGACTAAATTCTGCTGAGGAATGTAAGTTATAAGTTACTCATTATTCGTATTGATTTAGTGTAAATAGTTTGTTAAAATTTTGTTTATATTTTGCAGACATAGGTAGCCTGGGCTACAGACAATGGTGGGGATGCCCTCTTATGAGCAACCGAGTATACCACTATGAGGAGCCCAGGTTCAAGACTAGATCCCTAGACGATTCTACTATGCGTGTTTTTATTGATGGAATGAATGATTTGGTATGACTTCATTATACTTTAACTTCATTATACTTTAAAAAATACATATACATAGATATGATAAATATTTTAATTTACATGTTTCAAATTTCAGAGTGGGGTATACCAGCAACATTTACAACAACCTCCTATGGAGGAATATGTGACTCGTCGTCTTATGGAGGAGCTTGTTACTCGTGTTCGGCATCTGGGTATTGGACCGGAACCGGAAATGCCTCCGGTACAATCCCGTCTTCCACCGGACTATCCGTCCGGCTTAGTACGACAGAGACACTCTCGTCGTCGTCGGCAGGATACTGCTGGAGCGGGCCCGAGTGACCAGTATGCTGGAGCGGGCCCGAGTTACCAGTATACAGCTGGAGCGGGCCCGAGTTACCAGTATCCTGGAGCGACCCCGAGTTACCAGTATCCTGGAGCGGGACCGAGTTACGAGACTCCTGGAGCTGGACCGAGTTACGAGACTCCTGGAGCGGGACCGAGTTACGAGACTGCTGGAGATGAAAGCTACCAGATATTCACACAATTCTTTTCGACTCCATCAGCACCGCTGCCTACCCAAACTCAACAAGACGAGGACGAGGAATAGTAGAAAGTTTTTAACATTGTATGATTGCAATTTTTGTATGATTTGTAATGGATTTTTATTACAATATTTGGGTATTGAACAATTATATTTTACTCTCTCGGTTGACTAGTACATCTTCTTCGATTGTGTCCCATAGCACCACAATTACTGCATCGTAGATCTCTTGTCGATGAATTCCGGGGTTTGATGCGGTTCTTCTTTGGTCTTCCGGCTTTGCGTCTTACATCTGGCACCCCAATTTGTCCTCTTACCAAAGGACCTTGGATTTCGTAGGGAACTGGAATTGGCTCCATTTTATGCGCGTATACAGCTTTCAAGTTTTTCGTCGAAAATACTGCAGGATAAAATCTATCAATACTAATATTGCAATATCTACAAACAAAACATGCATGTATACATGGTATATAAGTATGGTACCATCTAAAACATGTACAAGTTCTATCAGTTATATGAACAATATAGGTTCTACCTGTTGCCCGGTCTATTATTTCAAACTTATAACTATCAATAGCTAATATTTCTAGGTGGTTCTTCTCTTTGATAATAGAAGCCATATTTTTTAACATCTTCGGACAATAATCTGTGTCTATATTTTCAGCAAACTTTCTACGATTGTCATGAAGTGTAATAATCTTGGCTCTAATACCATCGAGAAGTGTTGTTATTGGCTTATCTCGTAATTTCTTAATCCAGCTGTTGAAACATTCAGCAAGATTAGAAGTGTTAATATCTAATCTAGGACAAGTAGCATACGCTGTTATCCAATGTTCAAATCGACGACTTTCATCGTTTACACCAAGAAGCCAATCATACAACACTATGTTCTCGGCTTTAATTATATCAAACACACTCTCTGCATCCGTTTTATCATATGATCTAGCAAGCGAGTCTAACAAGCGTTGAAATACTTGTTCTTTTGTAACTTTTTTCATGTTTTGTTTAAAATATTGAATACAAAAAAAATGAGGAGATGCAGGAAAAATAGCACGAACAGCATTTATTAATCCCTTTTGCTTGTCAGATATAATGAAATTGAACTCCAATCATTAAAACAACTTCCAAAAGATATTTTAAGAGAATTTAAAAACCAAGACCAAGAATCACTATTCTCACCTTCGGCAACAGCATAAGCTATAGGATATAATTGATAGTTAGGATCGTGAGCACAAGCAATAAATAAGATACCTTGATATTTAGACGAAAGAAATGTAGCATCAGTACTAATAATTGGTAAACATCCACTTAAAAATCCATCAATACATGACTTAAAACAAATAAAAATTCGTTGGAAGCTATTGTTTTCGGTAGTTTTAATAAAACATGTACTATCTGGATTTGTCTTCATAATTCTATAACAATACTCCTCAAGACTAGCGTATGCCTCATCATAACTACCATTAATTTCAGCTAATGCTGTCTCTCGGGCTCTCCATGCTTTGGAATAACTAACTTGTATACGGTGCTCCCTATATATATCTTTAACAATTTGTGATGGACTGTATGACTGGTTATCTCTAATAATGTCAATTATCATGGTCTTAATCCATGAAGCGGTAGCTAGTCGATGACGTCCTGTACTAAGTCTTCCTAAACAAGAATGACGATTTTCTAATGTACTAACTTTAACTATATCGCCATTTCCAATAGATTTGACATATACTCTCCAATTACAATTCGGTTGATCACAACTATATATAATTCCATGAGCATTATTCATAAGACTAGCTGAACAACTAAAATTATATTTAATTGCTAAATTACTTATAAAGCTTCTAAAGTGAGAACGACTAGGAAATGATTGTCCCTTAAATAATTCATCAGTGATAGCTTTTACAACATCATCATCTACCGTATAATCTACATTTTCAACTAAATTATCACTATTTCCATCGTCGTTGTCACTATCATCATCATGGTTAGATTCATCTGATGAATGACCTTCTTGGATAAATGAAACTATTTGTTGAGAAGAACTAGCACCCGAACTAACATGCTGATATTCAGAAAAATATTCATTATTTCTACTATCTAAGGTTGCTGCTACTTTAATAACATATATTTTTATATATCGTGATTGTGAATTAATCTCAAGAATATAATTCCATGCATCTTCACTATCTATCAAAAAACAATTAGAACAGAAAATAGACTTCAGAATAAAATCATAATGAATAGAACAACGTTCAATAATATGATTACGTATATTTTCAAAACTAATATTCGGGTAAGTTGAAAAAATTATACTTTCCCCTCCTTCGTAATTTAATCCATTTACTTTACCGCCGTGCGAGCATACAATTCTTACGCTACGATCCATGACGGTTGAGAACTTTTGCTACAGAAAACAGGAGGAGCAAGCTGTAAAAATAGGAGGAGGAGCTGTGAAAATATGAGGAGGAGGAGGAGGAGGAGAGTGTGTTCTGTGAGGAGTGTTGGGGGGGTTGGGGGTGTTTATAGGGGTTCGAGAGAGCCGTTGGAGGGAGCCGTTGCCCAACGGCTAGCCAACTGTGCATGGCCCGCCAACTGAGTTGGCGAGCATGCTCTCGAGGAGAGCGTCCCGCCAACTCAGTTGGCGAGATGCTCGCCAACTCAGCATCTCGCCAACTGAGTTGGCGAGTGGTCTCCCCCCGCAAATACCCCAAACTTATCCCCTTTTTTATAAATATATATTATTTTATTACTTTAAATGAAAAAATCCGTTCTTAATTTAATTAAACAAGAGATTAGTTAGCAAGTAAATAAAATAAAATTTATAACAAGCAATAAAATTTATAATTTCGTAATTACTGTGGTCTCCTATACCTAGTTATGTATGTATTTCGGGATGCTAAATAGTACTTTATGACTAGGTTATTACCCATCTTATAGAGGGCTGGATTCGGAACTAATTATTTTTTTAACTAGGTTTGGTTAACTACTAATTTGAGTTTATTAAAATATCTTATAATATTAATATAATTCAATAGCCACGATTAATTTCTAAGATTTAACCTACTATTAAGATTTGATTTATGATTTAGTTTTAGAAATGAACGGCTATAATTAGTTAAGTGTTGGAGTCCACATAAAATAAATAGAAAAATAGTTTATTAATTAGTTTATAGGATCTATTAAATAGATAACTTAGATTTTTTGTTCTTTAAAAATAGTAAAATGATGAAAAAAGATTCCTAAAATATGCAATAATTCTAGAAAATTATAATGACTCATCTAATATTGTTCTAAGACTTATTTGCATGTTTCTAAGCTCTATATGGTTTAGTTATACACTTGTAGGTATATGAACGTCGTTTTGATATTATGTTTCTAGGGATGGCAACGGGACGGATAGGGTCCGGAAACCATACTCTCAATTCCTATCGTCGAATAGTGTGAATTTTCATTTCCGTTCCCATTTTCGTTCGGATTCAGTTTTCTATCCATATCTCCTTACCCGTTAAACAATGCACTCTCCGTCTCCATCACCGTTAAACAATGCACTCTCCGTCCCAGTCCCCATCCATGTCTCCGTCTTGTTAATACTTTCGAGGCCGAATATTTTCATCCCCGTCTCCATCTCCTGTCCCGTTAACAATTTTTTATGTATATTATAAACTTAAAAAAAAATTCGTTCTAAAAAAAATATACACGACTTGTTAATAAAACTTGACTTCCATAAAAAAAAATATACTACTAAGATACATAAAAAATGATACAATACAACAAAAAGGAAATATTAATACAACACAAACATACAAGTACTAAATAGAAGTCTACAATACAAAACAAAAAGAAAATATTAATCCAACAAAAAAAAATATTAATCCAACAAAAGCATACAAGTACTAAATAGAAATCTACAATACAAAAAAACAAAAAGAGAATGTTAACCCCATAGAAATATATTCCAAATAAAGATCTATAGTTTCATACAACAAAGACATGCAGGTATATGTAATTGGGGTCGAAAGTTTACCGGAGCAAGGAGTACTATACTCATATCCGGTCTCAAATTCGACCGATTTTTTGTAAATTTTCATCTCCGATTCTCGTCATGTCTCTATTTTAAATTTTCAAATTCGTCTCCGACGAACAAAAAAAAAAATCGAATTCTGGTCTGAGTTGGAGAGAAATTGCCATTGCTATATGTCCCACATTCAAATTACTCAAAGGTCCATTGCATATAATCATATCTATTTTTAGTAATTCTATTTGTAAAATAGACCTCTAAATTTTAGGGGTGTTACAAAAAGTGGCGATGTTAAAGAACTTTAAGCTCTAGTTTAGATGACCATGTAGAAGCTAGAGCATTAAGCGACGAACCTTGAAATATAAAATCCATTTCTCTGATATCGAAGATTTAAAGTGATCAAAGACTCCCATCAAAGGATAGTTAAAAACCGATTAATGAAGACAAAATTAAAAATGAACTTTGTACCTTTTATTTCAGTTTTTTTTACAAATAATTAAAAATTAAAAATTAGTTTTAGATTTTTTTTGTTTTTGACTTATTAATGTAATTTTTCTCAATTAAATTTTTTTTTTAGTTACTCTTCCTATTTCTTTCTCACCATTTTCATTAAATATTTTTGTTCACTACTTACTATTACCTACTACTACTATTATTATTATTATTATTATTGTTATTATTATTATTATATGGTAGTCCAAGGTCTGCTGTGGGTTTTTTTTTTTTTTTTGGAAATAGCATTCGGTCGGTCCAAACCAAGCCTTGAGCTGAACTCGGTTCAGATCCACTCAGATCCAGCCCAGGCTGATTCTACTTGTGCCACGGGCCAGACTGGATTTGAAATTATTAATCAACTTGACTGGTTCTACCTAGATCGTGGGATCGAGGTGGGTTTAAAAATTTCAGTCCAAGTCCGACCAGCCTAACTCGGACTATTTGGTCGGACTAGTCCGATCGAAATCTAATTCGACTTTTGTCAAAATCGAGACGAACTAGCCCGGACCGGCTCACCCAACCCCACCTCGACTGACAATGGAGTTCTACATGTTCGGCCTAGGTCAGGTATATGTTGATACTAAGGGGGGTTTCGGGACGAGAAACATCTCCGAGTTTTTAACTGTCTTCTTCCTGTTAAATTAATTCCTCATTTTGACTCCCAAAGCCAATAGCACTCGTAGGATGTGCAGGCCATGGTCTATTGATTATGTCAAAGAAAACTTGTATTTTGTACAAAGGGCATCACATGCCAACCGACAATCTGTGAACCCGGTCCATTTAGCTCGTTCTTGTCCGCCCATAATTCAACCATTAGAGTTTGAACTAATTTTTTTTTTTCCATATACTTTGTGTAGATTGTATACAAAAGTTGGATATTATACAGTCAACTGTCAATTCATAAGATATTCAGTGAACTAGTAAAGATGTATAACTTTATAGCACGGTGGCAAGGTCTTCTTGACATAGGAATAAAAGTGTTTGAAAGTGTCATCATGATAGTTAGGGACCGATCCATGAGTTACTTTTACCTTTTGTACTTATTTTTTACATTTCCACTCTAATGTACACACTATTAGTCATGATATTACAGTCCACCCCAAAAAAGTTTGTACTTTTTTTTTTTTTTCATTTAATTTTAATTTTAATTTTTTTATATGAGTTAGTTTATTTTTAGTCCATCCAAATTTATGGTAGTTCATTACGGTTACAGTTTCTGGATCCGTCCGTGATGATAGTGAAATTGTATTATTTTTCATTATTTGATGAATTTCAAATAAATATTTTTTAAATCATATTTACACTAAATTGGACTAAGAGGGAGAATATAAAATTATATGGAGCCAGTGCACCCATACACTTTTTAGCATTACTTACGAAAATTTTTTCTTTATCGAGAGGAGGAAGAATATTGATTAATTATGAATTAAGTTCTTAGTTAATTTAATATTGATTAGTGTAAACTAAATATTTAATAAAAAAATAAAATTATTAAAAAGAAAATCAAATCCAAATTTTTTTCTTTTATATTTGATTGGAGATGAGAATGTGAGATAGTGTTCAAATTATGATTTTGGATTTGAAATACAATTATAATCCATTTTCTAAATCCAGGGTCCAAACAAATATACGATCTCATGAACATTTGATTCTAAATTCATTAAATCTTCAAATCCACGATACGTTACTATTTATCAAACATGCTCTAAACTAGAAAACCAAATTTTTTTTTCTTTTTGTTTTCAACTACATCTTTTACAACACCAACATAAATATATCTTATATCCCAAATTTAAGTTTAGTTCAAGATTAATAACGTGAATCTACAATTTTTTTTTTTCATTTTCTTTTGAGAAAGTCTATCCAAACCGTTAAGATCTCTTTCCCCATTTTCTCACACATTAAACCATCAATATGTATCTTTTATCTCAATCCCAAAATATTTGGTATTTCTCTTAACATTAACCTTTATCATATTGTTTGTTTTTGTTGCACTTCTCCAATGGCCCTTAAACCGGTTCATTCTCGGTCCGGTTCACAAATGTAGGTAAACAAACCAAACCCCTAAAAGGGCTAATACAGTAAATTCCTCTACAAAAACTCCCACTTATTAATCTCTGTTATAAAATTTCCCCCATTCCTTCCCTCCCTCCTTCCTTCCTTCCTTCCTCGATCCATTTGATTCGTAAAAGGTCAGCTCTCTCTCTCTCTCTCTCTCTCTCTCAATGTATCTAAATGTATAGATCTCTCTTTCCTCATCAAGTCTAGATCTTAAATTCCCCCAAAAAAAAGAATAATAAAAAAAAAAACTGACTCTAGATCCCCATTTACAGATCTGGAAGCCATGGCTTCCTCCCCAAAGCTCCTCCTCCTCCTCACGTGGGCCCTCCTCCTCTCCTCGAGATCCTCCCATGGCTTCTACCTCCCCGGAAGCTACCCCCACAGCTACAAGGCCGGCGAGACCCTCTCCGTGAAGGTCAACTCCCTCACCTCCATCGACACCGAGATCCCCTACTCCTACTACTCCCTCCCCTTCTGCAAACCCATCGAAGGGATCAAGGACTCTGCCGAGAACCTCGGCGAGCTCCTCATGGGCGACCGCATCGAGAACTCCCCCTACCGCTTCAACATGCACTCCAACTCCACCGACGTCATCCTCTGCCGCACCGACCCTCTCACCAAACCCGACTTCGACCTGCTCAAGAAGCGCATCGACGAGATGTACCAGATCAATCTCCTCCTCGACAACCTTCCCGCCATCCGCTACACCAAGAAGGACGACTACTTCCTCCGCTGGACCGGCTATCCCGTCGGCATCAAGGTCGCTGACTCCTACTATGTATTCAACCACCTCAAGTTCACTATACTTGTCTCCAAGTACGAGGAGACCAACGTCGCCGGCGTCATGGGCACGGGAGACGCTGCCGCCGAGCTCATTCCGACTTCGGGTGTGTCGGAACGCAATCAGCCGCCTGGGTGGATGGTCGTCGGGTTCGAGGTCGTCCCCTGTAGCTTCCAGCACGACACAGAGTCGATCAAGAACCTCAAGACCTACGACAAGTACCCGGCGAAGATCCAGTGCGACCCCACGACGGTCGCCATGGCGGCCAAGGAGGGCCAGCCCATAGTCTACACGTACGAGTACTCCTTCGTCGAGACCGACATCAAGTGGCCCTCTCGCTGGGACGCCTATCTCAAGATGGAGGGCGCCAAGGTGCACTGGTTCTCCATCCTGAACTCGCTGATGGTGATCGCGTTCCTGGCCGGGATCGTGCTGGTGATCTTCTTGAGGACTGTGAGGCGGGATCTGACCCGGTACGAGGAGCTCGATAAGGAGGCGCAGGCGCAGATGAACGAGGAGCTGTCCGGGTGGAAGCTGGTCGTCGCGGACGTGTTCCGTGTGCCGGCCAACCCGACGCTGCTCTGCATCCTTGTTGGCGACGGCGTCCAGATCCTCGGGATGGCAGTCGTCACGATCCTCTTTGCCGCCCTCGGGTTCATGTCCCCGGCCTCACGGGGCACCCTGATCACCGGGATGCTCTTCTTCTACCTCTTCCTCGGGATCCTGGCCGGGTACGTCGCGACCAGGTTGTGGAAGACGATGCGGTGCGGGGACAACTCCGGCTGGGTGTCCGTCTCGTGGCGCACCGCCTGCTTCTTCCCGGGGATAGCATTCTTGATTCTGACCACGTTGAACTTCCTGCTGTGGGGGAGCCACAGCACCGGAGCGATCCCATTCTTCCTGTTCGTGGTCCTCATCCTGCTCTGGTTCTGCATCTCGGTGCCCCTTACTCTTGTTGGTGGCTTACTCGGCGCCCGAGCGCCCCACATTGAGTACCCTGTCAGGACCAACCAGATCCCGAGGGAGATCCCTCCTCAGAAGTACCCGTCCTGGCTGCTGGTCATTGGAGCCGGCACCCTCCCCTTTGGCACTCTCTTCATCGAGCTTTTCTTCATAATGTCGAGCATATGGATGGGGCGGGTATACTACGTGTTCGGATTCCTCTTCATCGTGCTGATGCTTCTCGTCGTGGTGTGCGCCGAGGTCTCTCTTGTTCTCACCTACATGCACCTCTGCGTCGAGGACTGGAAGTGGTGGTGGAAGTCGTTCTTCTCTTCGGGATCGGTGGCTCTTTACATCTTCCTCTACTCAGTGAACTACCTCGTGTTTGATCTAAAAAGCTTGAGCGGTCCTGTGTCCGCTACGCTTTACCTCGGATATTCTCTCTTCATGGTTCTTGCCATCATGCTCGCGACTGGCACGGTCGGGTTCCTCTCGTCCTTCTGGTTCGTCCACTACCTCTTCTCGTCCGTGAAGCTGGATTGAGTTTTTACTGGCAGGAGAGATGACACTGTTGACGAAGATTAAGGTGCTTACTTTTGAATTACACTAGATTTGGGTGTTATAGATGAGAATAATTCTCGAATTTGTGCTTCTGTTATTCTTTATTAGTGGGATATTTCTACATGATTTTTGCTGTAAAATGATGTAGTAGGTTGCAACTGTTCTAGGATTTACATTCTCATTTAGCCTTGTTAGAACAGAATCATTGTTGAAGGAATGATACCTTACATTGCTTTCTTGCTACAGTTCTACTTTGGAATTGGAAGTGGTTATGTTTGCCTCACAAGTTCTGATCACTTCATTGGTATAAATTATAATTTAGTTCTTCACTATTATTTTTTGAGTATATAAATTTTGTATGAAGTAATACTTAGTGCAAGGTTGGCCTCCTCGAGTATAGTTTTATATAATTATAACCCTTTAAGTATGTTAGGCAATTGTTGGGGTAGCAGTTACGAGGTATTTTTAGAGTACTGTTATGAGCGGTTATGAGGAGTCCGGTTTGGGTGGTTTTAACTTTAATTAGCGACTTTTAAGCCATTGCAACACATGCTTGGTAATTAATTAATGTGCGGTTCTAAAATATTTTTACAAGAATTAAATTTCCTATATGCTCATATATAAAAACATAAAAAATGAAGAGAACAAAAAAAAAGGTACTTTATCCCAAAATTTCAATAGATTAAATCCTAGTCTGATTAAGAGTATAAGATTAAGTCATATAAGACTTGATCTGTCGTTGGTACAAGCTTGGTCTAATAACGTATAGTGAGAATTTGGTTGGTTGCTATGAAGAAGAATTATAGACTATTGGAGAGAAATATGTACTTGAACTCTAGCAACCCAAAAAATAACTGATTGCAAAATTATCAAGTATGGAAGCTAGCATTTCAAAAGAATCTCTTAAATGAGAACTTGTTTACTGTATTGACGGGTTTATAATGTTAGAGTATATTAAATAACTTCAAGCCCACATTATGTAAAGATGACCCGATCGACAGCCTCATGACAAAATTATTATTTTTAACAATCTAGATGAATTTTTCATGAAATCCCTAATCTAGATGGATTAAGGATTTATAAGAACAATCGCCTAGATGAAGATGGTCATTATAATAATGATAGCCTGGATGAAGATAGGAAAGACTAGAAAAATATGATTTTAAAAACTCACTGGAGGAAGTAGCCGTAGTTTTGGAGGAAGTAGAAAAAAAACAAAGATGAAAAAGAGGAAATACGGTAGGGTAAAGTAGTTATAGGTATATTTTTTTGGTGAGGATATAAAAATAATAAAGTAATAAAATCCTCAAAACCCACCGATTTTTGGTGTTTATAAAGACGTCCAAAATTACAGTACACCGGTTTTGGTGGGTTTTGAGCCGACCAAAACGAGTGCCTCAAAAAAATTACCAAGCAGGATTTTTTTTTAAATACTTCATAAACGGCCGGCTAAAAAACTCTTCAAAACCGTTGAAAACAACGTTGCCAAGCAAATCCAGTTCTTTTGATAGTAGAGTCTAATGTAGTAAATTTGACATTGCATACATTGCCACCAACAGAGGGCTAATTCATCTGACATACGAGAAGTCTAGATTGGAATGACAAGGAAGATTGAAGGTAGAAAAACTATCATTTGAGTGAGAATCCGCATATGGTTGTAGAGATGGGTCTTTTGTATTACACTAGTTTTGGATGTTATAGAATAGAATAACTCTCTACTACAGCTTCTCTTATTCTTTATTAGTTGGATATCTCGGCAATACTTTTGGCTTAAAATTGAGCTAATAGGGTGTAACTGTTCTAGGTTTTACTCTTATGTAGCTTTTTAGAATAGAATCGGTGTGAAGGAAAGATGTCTTGCAATTTACATTGCTTTCTTAGCACCAAAGTGTTTAGAAAGTCAATTGTGTTTGCAATGTAATTTCATTGCTTTTCTTCAGTTCATCACTATCATTTTATAAGATATCATTGTAGTCAAAGGCGCGCTTTGCTCCTAGGCGCAGGGACAACGTCTCAGGACTGTCCAGGTGAGGCGTGTTTCATAAGGCATGTATTTCCATGAGGCGCAGAGTAGTTAAGGCGCGCATTGAAAATATTGTGAATTTTTTTATACATGGACCAATTTTTTAATGCTTTTTTTGTATATTGTTTTTTTTAATTGTTGTTTTACTAATTTTTTATAGTGTTTTGTATACTTTTTTAAGCTCCTTTTTTTTTCTTTTTTGTGTATACTGTTGTTTTACTTTTTTCTTTATACGGTTTCTTAAACTGTTTTTTAATACTGTTTTGCATATGAACATATTTTTTTTTTACTGTTTTGTATACTATTTTTTATACTGTTCCTGCAAACAAAATTCTCACTATCGTATCTGTATTTTTTATTTTGTATACTATTTTTTATACTGTTCTCAGTATACTATTTTTTTTATTTACTGTTTCTAGTGGTTTATATATATATATCATTTCCATCTTTTGATGAAATCAAGTCATGTTAATTTGAATTATCCTTGAAAAGCACTATTTTTTATACTGTTCTCAGTATAATATTTTTTTTACTGTTACTACTTCTAGTAGTTTATATATATATATATATATATATATATATATATATATATATATATCATTTCCACCTTTTGATGAAATTAAGTCCTGTTAATTTGAATTATCCTTGAAAATCACTTGAAGAATATCTTAAAACTTCAATTCAAAAGGCACTCCTGTGATATATATATATATATATATATATATATATTTATATATGCGCCTCGCATCGCTCGGGCGCGCGCCTTGCGCCTCGGGTGCGCCTTGCGCCTTTGACTACCTTTTGAGATATCACATGTTTTGAACTACTTTATTTTTAACTTCTGAGGAATAATAGCTGTTCAATCTGGGGGTAGCAGGAAAGCGGAGAATACATGAAGTAATACATAGTGCAAGATTGACCTCCCTTCGAATAAGTTTATGCAATCTCTTTATTGCTTTTGAGTCCAGCATCTAAAATTGTCATTGCATACACTGCGAGCAGCATAGGGCTGAGGCATCTGATCTAGGAGAAGTCTGGATAGGAATGACAACTGATGTATGGGTACCCAAACTGATCGCTTGAGTGAGCATCATCAGCATATATGGGTACCCATGTTTGACATCCTTGCATATTTGGTGGTGTAAATGAACTAATGAAGGTGAAGCAGATATGCAATGGTATTTGTTAAAAACATACCTGTTGTAGCATATAAAATTACAAGCACACTTGTTGTCAAATAATTGAACTGATGTTTGTTTTTAACTAAAGCAGATAGAAATCTAGATTATATAATTTTATAGATAGGATATTACGAAGGAAATAAGTCAACAAATTGTATTATGTCTTTTAGACATTTGAATTTTGTTCAGACTTCAGATACAATTCTGGTAAGGTGGATACAAAAGAAGAAACCACATCTGTATCCATGCTTTAAGTGAATGGATACAGGATAACAGATATCCATATTTGTTAAAGAGCTTGAAGATCGAGCCGCATTTTGTTTGGCTATTGAGAGCAGTGGCATATATGGGTACCCATGGTCAACACACCTCTTGCATATTATGGGTGTAAATGGAGGCAGATATGGAATACATAATTGTTAAAACCCCACTTGTCTTTCTTGTAGCAGTTACAATTAAGAATACCCTCGTCATTGTAATAATTAAACCGATATCCATCTTCGACAAAAATAAATGGAAATATAGGCCAATTATTGTTACTAATAGGTTATTAAAAAGGAAATTAGATTCAAGATTTGGTTTCAAAGGTTTTCAAAATTGTTCATATACTATGCTATGTTGATGATGACGTGGATACAAAAGAAGAAATGATATCTGTATCCCTGCTTTAATGTATGGATACAAATATCATATTTCATTGAAGTATTGGAAGTTTTATATGGATTTGATTTGGATTATTTAGATTCTTTTGCACCCCTATGCACATTCGATCTCAAGTTTTGTTTTAAAGGGGAGTATTTATACTAGTCAGAAATAGATTGAATGCCTTGAACTGATTGTAGATGAAGAAAGAGATTGCTTGGTGGCTCGGCAATTTGAGTTAGCTAAGTATACGGTGAGTTTCATGTATTTGAGCATATTAAAATATTTTGTGAATTTCCTGTATTTGAGCTAGGTGATTGGCAATTCGATATGAGATGTTTACCATTAGAATTTTTGATCCATCTATGAGTTTCTTCTGCACATACTACTGGAGCCTGTAAATGATTCAGCTTTTCTCAATTCAGAGGTTACATTCAGGAAGTTTATATTTTTTCTTTTCTTTTCTTTATGTATAAATAGACATGAGATGCAACCTAGGGTTTAAGGTCCTTGCAATCTCCTTTCTCATATTCTTTTTTCTCCTACTTTCCCTTCTCCTCTCTATCTCCAAACTTAATTATGGGCAACTAACTTTTTAGGGGCATTTTCATTCTATCCAAGAGAACATTGGATATGGTTGATACTTGTTTGCAGCGACTAAGCTTTTTTTGCTTAGCCACTTAAAAGTTGAGCATTCTACTAGGTTGTATTGCATTTGATCTAAGAGAACTTAGGATGTGTTGATACTTAATTTAATGCGACTAAACCTGCTTTTCCTGCGGAAAGAAAATCCAAGGAAGATTGAATAATTGTACTAATTCTTTATGTAAGATTGTCGCCCAGACTGTAGGTTTGATGCTTATGAATAAGGACTAGTTCGCTTGTGAACAACAGCCGAGATTTTAAGTGGCCAAGAATAACACGTATGGGTGCCCATATTCTACATCTTTCTTGAATATATATGTTGCAGATTTGCTCCGTTTGATATTTACGATACAGTTTTTTTCTTCTTCTTGAGGTGCATTTTATATTCTGGACAATACTTAGAGTTGACAAGATTAACATGAACTCTGCATTATGTTATAATATTTAAGTAAGAGTTTGGTGAATGGACTGGAACTAACTGCAGATGCAAAAAGCCATTGCTTGTTGGCTTGGCAATTTAGCCTGTTAAGTGTAAAGTAATATCATGTAGATACTTGGTTGGAACATAGTTACCTGGGTCGAGGATCCTTTAGATACATGGCACAGAAATGTGGTAAGACTACTTTTCTTGTTATGCAGTATGAGGGGTGTAGGCTTAGAGGTTGGTGTTTTTTTACGAGCAGGTCGTGTGTATTTGCGTCTAGAAACTCGTTTTTGGTGGGTTTTTTTTTACTATCCGAAACCCTCTCCCACCCCTTAGCCGATGCCGGAGCTCGATGTCCGGACCTACTCGGTAATGTTCCGTAACTTTACCACTAAGCTACACCCTAGGGGACATTTTGGTGGTTTGGAACATGTACAACACATGCCAATAGATGTTCCGGTAAGGAGGAACAATAAGAAAATAGTTTAAGGAACTGCTAGGATTAGAAAGTAGGCATAAACAAACATGAATTGATGTTTTGAAGTATGATGTGTCTTGTTAATTTTACAAAAGACATGGCCCTTCGCAGAATTAAATGGAAGGAAAGGATTAAAACATCCTACTCCAAGAATGTGAGATAAATGCTATGCTGTTGTTGTAGTAATATATGTGTCTAGGAGGGAAGAATCCATAACAAATCCTACAACCTCCTATTGTATCCTTCATTTGACAAACTTATGTTAATATTTTTTTGTTACCATTTGATTACTACCTCGTTTGATTGTATAAGATCTGGACAACCCTGGTTGCTTGGGGTCGCGGGATCAAGATTGCTGTTCATATAGGGGGGTGGGGGTGGTCCTTTAACTATGCTTGGGAATTGAAATGACAACTTCTTCCACTATATTTAAGACTTTTACTTTTAGTGCATCCGAGTTTCTTCGCAGCATCTTTCTTTAATGCTTTATGTAAACCTGAAGGCTCTAAACGATTTAGCTCTCAATTCGCAGGCAACTTTCAGGAGGTTTGAGTTTCTCTATCATATATCTGTTGATGCGGGCTTATAATTTTAGGAGCATTTGCGCGTGTTTGATACAAGAGTACGTCCGGTATGTATATTTAGTAGTTGGTTGCAGGGTGGGTATACTTTCTTTTCTTGTGCAAAGCTTCTTCACACAGATTGAACGTGCCATGGATTGTTATGCTTGAAGTCAGGTACATATTTTCTCCTTGGATTTGGATTATCAATTTCTGGTCTAGCTACTAAGGCCATCTCGGATTTCTATCTTCCCTATTTTTAAGGTTGAAACTCTTCCCAACAATGGTTTCTGTTACAATATCTATCCTACGCGGTGCTCATGTAGAATGGAGAATTTCTATGTGAGTGTAGAAAATTTTCATCTCTCATAGAATTTAATAAAGGCCATATTTTCAGATTAGTTCATTAAATTGAATATTTTGTTTTCTGTTAATTATAGAAATGGAGAAACATTGGAGAGTATTTTTGTTGTTGGTGCAACTTCTATATAGAAACACTGGCGACTAGGATAGCAATTTCTTTAAATGATATTGCCAAGTAGGATAGAAACTCAATTTTAGAAATCTCCATTGAAGACGGCCTATGTGTCCCAAAGCCAAACTTCTTTATTACTAGAATTACAGGAGTTGGTGAAAGTTTTCCCTGGCCATGGTCAAGGAGAGTTGTTTTCTTGTACATCTCAAAGAGCTCAAGGTGTGGAAAAACACAAATCGAACCAATTACAGATGTTGAAAATTGCCGACTCTGGGGGCAATTCAACAATGGGACTCGGGTTAATATTTCTACAGAACTATTGGCTCTACCTAATTTTTTTTTTATTGATACATAAAGCTGTTGCTTGTGGCAATTTAGTGAGTGGACTATGGTTAGAATTTTCTGAAAGCTCAGCTTAGCAAGAAATTCTTTCAGATAGGTGTTGGTTGCAAGGTTAGTGATAATTCTTCCAGGCTTACCACCAGTGATTGCTCTACTAACCTACCTAATTCTTTAGCAATTGCGGAGTAGCTTAATTATTTTAGGAACACTTGGGCTGTAGGAATTGTCATCCTGGAAATTTAAGTCCAGGAATCGGCCCAAAATTTGGAAGCTAGAATTGCATTTTTCTAGTGAAAATATATTCTGTACTAAAATTGTTATGCTTGATTTCTACTTATTTCTAATAGAACTAATTTCAGCTTTTATGATCCCTATTCCCATTCCTTTTACTATAATCCATATCCCATTTTCTCCAACCTAGCAAACAAAGGTGTGTTATGGGCCTGTGTTTATTCTTAACTAATTGTTAAGATTGTTGCGGCCTTACTGATCTTTGATAATTCCAATCCAAGGTCTTCTTCTGCACTTTTTCTATGGGAAGTTTTTGGTTGGGCTGTAATTAGAAAAATATGCAACATTTGTTGCACATTTTTATTATTATTAATTTCGATATTTTAGTTTGATATGAATGGTGGGATTGATGTAACAAATACTGCATCCTTTCTTTTGGCTATCGCAATGTTGCGTTTAACAACTTACGGCAACAAATGCAACTTGAATTACATCATTTTCAGTGATTATCTTTTCATACAATATACTAAAGACAACCAAACAATAGGTTGTCATTTACCACAACAGAGTTAAATGATACATGTAATCATGCCAAACAATTAATTTATAAATTTCACAATATTGTTTATATGCAACTAAATAATGATCTGCAATATGCAACATATGTTGCATTAGATTTCTATTTGTTCTATTTCTTCATTATATTCCATAAACACAAATGTCCAACGGTTGAAGCTGGTGGGGACTATTGGGGAGATCTAGATTCGATCCTAGGCCTCCGTCCCAGACTTTTGGAAACCTACATTTGGTTTAGTATCATTAGACACTAAGGCTATGTTTGATCGGACTTTTTTTTTATGAAAAATATTTTTATCACAATTTTTTTTACCAATTTTAGTGTTTGATAGCTTATATTTTTATGGAATTATTTTTCCAAAAACTACAATTTTTCATATTTTTCTCCAAAATTGTGGAAAATTATATTTTTCGTGAATAATAATGATAATCAAACACCAAATTAAGTTTTCTATGATTTTTTTTTAAAAATTTTAGAATTTTTTTTCTAGAAAAATAATTTCGTCATTTCAATCGTATTCAACTTAGATGGTGATCTAGGTAAATGAACTCAAAATTCTTCCTTTTTCCCTCTTTTCCCTTTTGAAAGGAAAAAACATACTGGGTTAAGTTTGAAGGGATTATTATTATTATTATTATTATTTACTGAAAGTGTGTGTGTTTGAAGTTAAATCTCTCCAATAATACCGAACTCGAATGGCTCTTGTGGTTACAGAGAAGAGATATAAGATCTTGGCTGGGTGGCAAAAAATCAGTGAATCGAGCCACGGGGGCGTATTATTCCTTCTATTTATAAATGGTGAAAGTTGGGAGGCAGTGAACCCAAATATATGTAATGCAGTATGCACAAAGTTTCGAACATTACGTCGGATTCCGAACGTTATGTCGGAAATTAAAAAAAAAAAAAAAATCTCTCCAATAACTGTCACCGGTCCAACGGTGGAATATATAATTTCTGCACTACCAAAATAATGTACCAAACACTAGCTTGTTAACTAAAATAATTATTGGCTTCAAACTGTTCTCATTACTAAGTAGTAATATAAAGATCAGTTTGAATTCTTTTCCTTTTCCTTGCGTTGCCACCATGCTACCTTCGGCAACCCTCGATCCATTGCATGAAACAGTTGCATTGATCAGAATGCAGTTATCTAGTTCTAAACACTTTCTACTTCTGTATTAGTTTCTAGTCTTTATAAGAGCCATCTCCAATGATGCACCCTATTTTTATTTAAATTGTAGTTGAAAAAAAATTAGAAAAACTATTTTAGAAAGCTCTTTATATGATTTTTACTCCAATAATGATGCCTAATTTAGGGAGTAATAAAATATATTTTTAATCTAATTCATTTTCATATTTTTTCTTATTAATAGAAAATGAAGACACTAGCTACAACAACTTGAAACGAAGACACTACAATAACATGACCAACTGGAAAACAAATAATTCATTGAAACGCATCTATGTATTAGAGTTTGAGAAGTTCATTCTCAACTTCAGTTCGATCTTATTCAACAATCAATAGGAAACTAGTCATATGTTTAAATTATTGAGATTACTACGATAGAGATTTTTTTTTCTTCCAAATTTTTTAATCTTCTTGAGAAAACCTTAATTTGAGAAGTTGAACGGAGAATTGTTTGAAGCAAAAATACAACGTTCGTCGCTTCATTTGAGTACTCGATGGCAGGGCCGGTCCTGAATAATTGGATGTCCTGTACGAATCTCAAAATGTGACTCTAAATTTATTTATTTGTATTTTAAAGATGTTATTCTATGTCTTTATCAAAATTATTTGAGATGTTCTTGTATATTATAACTGAATCTATAGATAGTTACTAAACAAAATAACGAGAGCTCAAAGTATCTATATTCAAGCATATTACATAGTATAATAAAGATGTTTTAGATATAAGACGTATTGACCGTTAAATTGTATAAATAAAAGCTAGGCTTGCACATCAATGTTTCTTAAATAAAGACTAGGCATGCACATCCAAATTTCTAAATTATATAAATAAAAGAAATCTGATCTTTATTGTAGAAATAAAACTCACGTCAGATCTTTATTTGTAGAATTCATCTAACAATTGAGGGATCTTTAGAAGAAAAATAGTAATTGAACCGCTTAGAGATGATAGACAGCACACCGGTCAGAGCAAGATTTTTGATAAATACTAAAATTTTTGTATGATTATAAATATGAGTCTTAGAGTCTGTAGGGAATAGTGATTGAAGAATTTGAGGTCTTGTGCGGATCGTAGAGTATAGGAATTGAGAAAAAAATGTGATGACTTAAATTAAAAAATTATAAAACTGACCATAACATATGTATATGTATATGTATATGTATTATTTATTATATATCTCGGGGTGATCATCACCACCTGCACCTCACATCTCGGCATAGTGGAACGTGTAACCCGTCTGCTGTCCAAGATCAAATCTTCAGCATTGAGATGCTTAACGCAGCCTTTCCAGTTTATTGCACTGCAATCAAAGGCGCATTGACCGCGGTGGAGTCGGCCTTTGTGAATGATCGTCCATTTGTGGAGATCAAAATCCCAGCAAACGACCCTATGCTTAAGGCAGTTGGTTTATATATATATATATATATATATATATATATATATATATATATATATATATATATATATATATAATTTTATTTTGATGTTCCAAAAAATTGGAGGTTATGTGCGGTCGTACTCTTGACACGGTTCCAGGACCGATCCTGCTCGATGAACGCAATGGTAACATAGAAAGTATTTGTCCACCAAGCCATCGAAAACTTATAGAAATTTTAAAATCCAAATACAAACATATCAGAAAATACACGGGTTTGAAACCTAATCTAGAGTTTTTTTTTTAGAAAAAAAGTTAAATTTAAAATAATAAAATACCCAAAAAAAATTCTAGTCTTTAGGAATGTTGTTATTTGATCTATTCTTTTGATTTGTTATCACTTAGTTAAAATATGGTTAGAGGGTGTTACTTTTATGTATTTTGTTAGAGTTGTAAATGGCTATTTAAAGGCTAAGTTGAGTTTGAACAATCACACAGATTATTCTGATTAAGAATCAAATACTCTTCTTGTTTTACTTGTCTTACATCCATGTAATCACCCTAAAATTTTCAGTTTGATAAAAACAATTTTTGGAATTTTTCTGCAAATTTTTAAGAATTAACATAAGGGCTTTGGTGATTATATAATTTTTTAATTGCTAATAACTAATATTAAAATGTAATGAAAATATGATTTTATGGTGTAAAATAGAAAACCGGACTTAGGATAATTTTTCTGAAATTTATTGGACCCCAGACCTAAATTAAATTACCTAAAAACTATTTAAACTAATTAATTATTATTATTATTATTATTATTATTATTATTATTTGATTTCTGGCCCGGCCCAGTGGGCCGAAGCCCAGCCCTAGCTTAGCGGGTCGGGCGGGTCCGCCCAACCCGGAACCTGCCGCCCGACCCGACACGGACTCCCCATCTCCCTCCCCACGCCTGTGCCCGAGAAACCCGCCGCGTTCTCCGGCCACGTCGCCGGAGAACCGCCCGGCCTCACCCCACGACCCCACGCCCCTCGCCTCCGCCATTTCCGGCCTCGACCTGCCACCCTCGGCCTCCCTCTCCCCTATATAACCTCCCTTCCTCCTTTCGACCGCCTCCCTCATCTCCCTTTAACCCCCGCCGGAACCCTACTCCGGTGACCCCCGAGACCCGCCGCCCTCCTCAGAGCCCGCCTCCACCGACTCGCCGCAGCCCCAGCTGGCCTCCCCCTTTCTCCTCCTCCTTCCTCCCCTTTCTCTCCGCTCGCAGCGGCCAACCCCGACCCCGATCCAGCCGCTGCCCCGAGCCCGCCTCCGGCAACTCGCTGCCGGCGACGCTGCCCCCGGCCTCCCTCCGTCGCCCAGGCCGCCTCCGGCCGGCCTCAGCTCCGGTGTCAGAAGCCCAAATCCCTAAACCTAGCACAGTGGACATGACTCGTGTCGGACACGAGTCGGACACGATTTATTCTCAGTTTTTTAGGTCCTGTTCAGGCACCCGTAACTCTCTGCTCGGTTACCCGTTTTCAATTCCGTCTATTGCATCGCGTAGCCTGTATGACCCCCTCGGTGTCCATGCAAACCGCTCGGTGCATCGCGACCTGTGGCGATCGCGAACCTCGATCCAAAAACAGGAAAACCAACGCCCTATTTCACCCCAGAACCGAGTACGCCCTGCCAAACGGGACGACTTGGTCGCGTGCGGTCTTCACAGATACGTGCGCGTCGTCGATACGGACGTGCGAGATTTCGCAGAAGCTGATTCGGATGTGCGTGCACACCGGAATCAACGCGTATCCGCGGACATCGTCCCGTATCCGACTTTACTGAATCTTGCCATAACTTTGTGTACACACGTCGGATCGAAACGAAACTTGCGCCATCGGACTCGTAGCGATACGCTGGTCCTGTGACCCAAGTTTGGTTTGATTCTGAGAACGTTGACGAAATCGCGTGTCGTGGGCCCCACAGGCCTCACTCGACGGGCGATTTTGTGATCGGCTCATCGGAATTCAATTCTGAAAGTTCCGTTGGATTCGTATCAGTGTTCCTGACCTGTTGACACTAAGTTTGGCGAATTTGGAGACCGTTGACCATGACACATTTTTTCGGTGCAAAGCGGGCCCACCTGTGGACCCCGTTTTGACTCAAAATTGTCGTTTTTGCCCTTGTCTCCAATTTGGACTCAAGGACAGGCGTTTCTAGCTAATTGACACCTTTTGAGCATGATGGTACTATTTATTTCAGCATCCGGAGACAATTCTGAAAATTTCCCGAGAACAGGACCGTAATTGGAATCCAAACATCAGGCAAGTGTACCTCGCCAAAACTTGCAGTCTTTGCTAAATATTCCTTGGCTTAGTTATACATCAGAGGGCAAGTATACCTTGCCAACTTTACAGTTTTGTTGCATATTTTCTTGTTTTATTTATAACTGTTGTACATGCTTAACCTAGAACCGTGTGACGTACTTAGCGTCCGATTATCAGTTGGGTGCCAACCCCGTACGCGGTGTTGGGTACGTCACCTAGAGATGGATATTTCAGACCCTTTACTTTCTCGTACTTGTCTTATCAAGTACATCATAACCCAGGACACTTGACACTATTCATGAGACAGGATCTTCCCGAGATATTCGTGGTGATTCTGTATAGGATACAGGACTTGACAGAGATATTTTATTTATAGACAATATGACTTGTTGCATTAGCTATAATCCCGCTGACATGGACATGAGACGTTATGGTCATGATATGCGTGATTACATTGGGTGGGGAGAGACACACTGGCTACAGGCTGTTTTATATATATATCTACTACTATTGTGAGGTTGTAGACTCTCCAGCAGAGGTAGACCCTTTACCTGTTATTACTGCTACCGGCTCCCCGACACAGAGCTTGTAGCGGTCTCAGCCTGAGTTCTAGTGCTACTCTCATATTGCATATCACTTAGCTGGTTACATAGTTTACCCAATTATTTACTTATTTCTGCACTGCTTATTTATTTGGCTTGTATTTTCTGTACCTTGCTATGTCCCCTGAGGACCTGTAATGGATTATATCCCCAGGTTTAGCTGAGGAACAGTACCCCGAGGTATACGGGACATGAGCTGAAGCTGTTGCTGGACTTGACACTGGAGCAGAACTGAACCCTGAAGACGAGGTGACTGCCGAAGACTTCTCTTGAGTACCTGATCCCGTACTCAGTATTTACTTTATGTTTATCTCTTTTGTTCTTGGCCTATTGAGCCAGTGTATTCAGACATATGTCGGATTGTTTCTCCGACCGACTTGTTGGGATTTGTTGCTACTTATTTCCATTTCATTATGCAGTTTATTTATTTATCTTTTATGGATGAGATTAGTGTGACTTGTTGTAGTAGACCTTCTTTACAGCTTAAGTGCGTCCTGATGGTTCCATTAAATTGGGTTGACCATCGGTACGTGCTGCTGGCCATTGCCACGTGTCCAGTCCCTCGATATTTTGGGACTGGGGCGTGACATAGTTTTTGTGGTGGCCCATGCAGGTCAAAACTAAATTGTTCGGTTTCAACTTAGGGACCGAACAGGCATGCAATAAGATATGATAAGTTATAGGATCTCATCCATTGATTGAATCGTTTTTGGACTCTATGTCGAATTCAATTTAATTGCTTGAATTGCATCCTGTTTTGATTCTTCTGTGCGTTCTCATTGTTTTCTTTTGATGCAGAGTAATGGATCCCAGAAGTGGTGACGAGAACCCCTTGGGTACACCGCCTGAAGCTGTGGTTACCTGTGAAGCTGGAGTGTAAACTCCCTCGACCAGATTTTAGTATTTTAATATTATTTCTAGTTAATTAGAATTAGTGTAACTTTTTAAAAATTTATTTATTAATATATTCTATTGATTGTGCACCTGTTTGTTACACAATAAATTAGGGCACCACACTAGCTGTTAACCCTAAACTAATTTCACATCCCTGCCCTAGACTTGCTAGACTACATTTTCCGTATTTTTAGCAACTCCCAGAAACCTCGTTTTGTGCTTCGTTTTAGTCGCACAAATATCGTTACAAACGTACGTATTTAATTCCTATTTAATTTTCTGCTCTTTACCAACCTCTGTACCCTAGAGATTTGAGGACCAGTAGGTACCTGTTTTGCCCAACCAAAAATACGATAATATTCTACACTAATTGTATTACAATTATCGTATTGACACCGTAGAAAAATTATGACCCTAACTGCCCTTAAATAATTAATGAACAACGTGCGCAGTATTTATTAAATAATAAATACGGTGACCCGTATCACCTGCAGAATCAGACCCTGACCCTGCCCAGGCTCATCCCCACAGCCCAGGACATTTCCCCAGCAATTTCCCTCAATTCTGTGAATTTTAGTAATTTTTAGAACCAGGTGATTTTTCCAGACAAATTGCATAATTGCGCAAATTCCCAATTTTTGGACTTTTATGCAAATTGTGAAAAGTTAGGGGTTTTATTGCAAAAATGCATGCTAGGTGGCAACCTCCTATTGGATAGACCATAGGTGGCAAGGGCCCACCATAAATATCCAGGAAAATATCCAAAAATACCTAAATTACCAATTTAACCCTAAAACTTCCCCATAATTACGAAATTGCCATTGCCCCTAATCCTATATAAACCCTAAACACCCCCCTCTCTCATTACCGGACCCCTCACAGCCACCACCGGCCACCGCCTCCGACCCAACTCCGGCCAGCCCTCCGCCCTGACCCCCTCTCCCCTCCGGCCAAGCCACGCCGCCTGAGCCGCCCTGCTCCGCCGTGGCGAGCCACCGCAGCGACCTCCCCTTCACTGCACCACAGCGGCTCCCCGACCTCCGACCGCCCACCACCGCCTCCCTAGCTGTCGCCGACCACCGCCACCACCCCCACTCGCTTCGTCGGGACTTCCTCTCTCCAACCACCACCGCCCCGTCCCTCCACGACCACCACAGCCTCCGCCATCACCCCCGCAGCGCCACCACAGCCTCTCCCTGCCCACTGCTCGAGCCACCTCCGACCGTCCCCCATCGCCACTCCGGCCACCCCCGACCTCCGCCACCCACCCCGACATGTTCGCCACCTCCTCCTCCACCACCTCGACAGCCTGCACCGCCGCCCCAGCCACCGCACGCGGCGCTGCAGCTGCCGCAAGCTGCTGCTGCTGCTGCTACTGCTAGCAGCTACTGCTACTGCCGTTGCTTCTCCGGCCGGCCGACGACGACTCCGCCGCCGTCCTCCCGCCGTCGACTCGCCGTGGACCCCCTGTCACCTTCCCTTAGGTATAATACCTGTATATACATGTATATATGTATATATTTATGTATGTATGTATATATATATATATATATATATATATATATATATGTATATATATATGTGTATAACTACATATATATATGTTTATATATATATAATAAAATATATTATATTAACTATACTGTATATACAGTATACAGTATATATATTATTATTAATATTTTATATATATGTATTTAATATATGTATAAATTATGTATATACTTATATCTATAAATACTTATAAGTATATGTATATGTATAAATATGTATATATATGTATATATATATGTATATTAATATATATATGTGTTTATTTATATATTATATATACTATATAATACTATAAATACAGTATATTATATGCATTATTATTATTATTATTATTATTATTATTATTGTTATTATTATATGTATATATTTTATATATATGTATAATAATTTCTATGTATATATATATATATATATACCATATATATATGTTATCATATATATATTCAGTATTTACTAAAAATAGTATATATATATGTATTTTGTAAATATACATATGCATTTTTCTTTTTTATATATATATATATAAATCTATATAGATATATATATTATGTGTTGTATAATTATATATATATATTATATGCTTTTCATTTTTATTCATTTCCTACACTTTTCTTTTCCTTTATATATATGTATACATATATATATCTAAATATATATAGTATCTATATATTGTATATATATTACCTATATATACAATATATTATATATATTATGTTATATAATATTGCTGGACATTACAGCTTATATTTATACTATATATATATGTATTTCCAATTCTTGCACTGTCTTTAAATTTATTATATAATATTTATCAGTGGTCACATATAGACCCTAATAATATTATTATAAATACTGTACATAAACAGTGGTCACCTATAGACCCTGATATTAGTGCTGGATATTACAGCACTTATATTTATATTTAAAATTCCTGCAATGTCATTTTTATTATCTATATATATATACTATATAGTACTGTATAATACAGTACATAGATATATACGTATTTAATTTCTGCCTGTCATTTTAATTTATTTAATCAGTGGATACACCCTGATAATATTATTATATCATAATATTTATGACAGTGGAAATACCCTGCTATTATATAAATTTACATTCCTGCATTCTCTTTTCTGTATATATATGCTATATATATACTACTACATACTATATCTATAAGTATATATATATACTATATATCTATATATATGTGGGTGTGTATCCTATATATATTATACATAGGTAAATATATATACTTTTATATACCCTGATAATTCACGAACCTGTATATTTTTAACAGAGAATATCTCCAACACAACCAGTGACCCCTGTCACAAACAACTACAAACCTGACTGTGAGATCAGGTTACCAAACACTATCAGGGAGTAGGCAAGTATACCTTGCCAAGTACTGTGTAAATTCTCAATATTGTATATGCTCTTATTTCTGTATTTCATATACCATGATTACCTGAGACTGCCTTGGGTACAGTCAGTTGATATGTTGACATTTAAAATCATATTACAGACTCACCAACAATTATGAGAATATTCTAATATTCTCCTAGACCCTATCACGGGAACACGCAACATGGTTGCAATGCATATTGGGATGCGAGCTACGTATTTGATTTGCTACCAATACGTGTGACCCGCATCACGGATTAGAATAATGCAGGAAATATACGACTTGACATTTAGTTACATTGGGAGGGGAGAACAACTAAAATACGTATGGGACACCCACCTCTTTACCATGTGCCGCACTCGACGGAGTGATACGGATGATATAGATATGTATTCATGTGACCATTCTCATCGTAGATGGAAAATTGTATAGTGCCCTTGAACGGGGGCATATGTGGCATATACTAGCCCGTCACTACAGATTGGTGAATTACGTCAGCATATGTCTAGCCACACATTTCCCATACGTATTAGGTTGTCTCAAATTGCATTTCACATAGATGGTTAGCACCCTATATTTATTTTATTCAGTAATTTCTATTCAGTATTTACACACATGGCATGTTGTTTTCCTGTATCTTGTTACGTCCCTCTGAGGACCTGGTTCCCTGCCAGGTTTAGCTGAGACACTCTACCCCACAGTACCTGGACTTGGACAGGAGTCTGGATATGCCCTTGAGATGGAGCCAGAGGAGATGACGTCAGAGTCTACCTGAGTGCACCTGGAGTTGGAGCTACATATTTTTGAGGATGTTGTGCTAGTTTATCTTATTTCACTCCTGCTTACTTTTTGTAGTGGGATTGTTCCCACCTGACTTTATCTGGGTTGTATATGACATTTCAGATATAGCATCTATATATTCAGCATTTTCCCTGTTATTCTTGTGGATGAGATAGATTTACCTGTATTTAGACTTGTAGTATTTTAGGACAGCGTAGCACATCACTTTGGGTCCATTAAAATTGGGTAATCCCTTAGTGACGTGTCAGCTGGCCAGTGACACGTGGCCTAGTTCCGTATATTTTTGGGACTGGGGCGTGACACGGTTTTAGTGGTGGCCCATGCAGGTCGAGTTAATTGCTAGTAACATGATATCATGTTCAGCAAACCTGCAATAGGATAGGAATACTAGGTCTCATCCACACTAACTTCATCCATAAATATTGCATCCTGCTTGATTATCATCTATTAAGTCCTTCGTACTTTTCTAAATTTTTTAATTCTTTTCAGAAATATGGACATACCCGGGGAAACTGCGATTAATGGAACTGACCAAGCAACAGACCTCTCGCCAGATGTCCAAGGGACACCAATCCCGAGAGACCAATCTCCGAGAAGGATGTTGGTCAATCCAACAACCTCGTACCTTCACCAGGATCCTACCCAGGAGACAATACCAGCCCGACAAGAAGGGCAAACTTCTTAGGCACCAACACTGCAGGCCGAGATACCTTTGTCTCCACCTCCAGTTCTCGCAGCCCTGATGCCACAACTTGAGGAACAATCTCAGATGTTCCAAGCCATATTGCAGGCTCAGTGGCAACAAAATGAAGTCCTGAGACAATGCTTAATGACGGTTCTGGAGAGGACAGCTGCCCCAGTACCAGCCCCTATCCAACCAGCTAGTACTGTTCGAGGCTTTAGCCGGATGAGCCCGAGAACCTTTAAGGGCAATGAAACTCCGGAAAAGATCTCAGACTGGATCTCCAACATGGAAATACTGCTAGAAGGTTCACAACTTCACCCTGACCTATGGATAACCGCAGTAAAGATCCTACTCCTCGGCAACGCCCATCACTGGTGGGAATCTATAGAGCGCAGCACGGGCAAGAACCATACTTGGGAGCAATTTTTGGAATATTTTAATGCAAAATATTTCCCAGCCACGGTCAGAGATGAACTGTACTTCCAGTTCCTGCATTTGGAACAAGGGAATATGACCGTCGACGCCTATGATGCAGAATTCAGTCGACTAAGTCAATTCGGTGCCATCCTAATACCAACCGAGCTGAAGAAGGCCCTAAAGTTCCATCACGGCCTTACCCCCGAACTCCAAGGGTATACTACGGCACAGTCGAGGATTTCATACGAAGAAGTTCTTTCAGAGGCAAGGATACAAGAAGCCATTGGCCAAGAAGTAAGATGCTCAAATCCAACCATATCAGCCATAGACCAGACAGGAGCAGGAGGACCAATCCGTCACCTGGGAAATCAGGCACAACACAAGACAGGGCCATATCAATACAAGGAACTTCCGACTTGTCACTATTGTGGCAGGAAAGGACATTATGCCAAAAACTGCCGAAGGAAGTATAGACTATGCTTGATATGTGGAGATAATCAACATAGGGCCAGAGACTGCCCACAACACAGAGAAGCAACACTTCGGACTGGGCAAGGACCAGCAGCACCAGCCCAGAGAATGCAACCTCCTACTAGAGGTCAGCATTCCCCAGCATCTGGAAGATTTCAGAGGGGCCCACCCTTAGCCACCCAAGACACGCAATACTACCTAGCCAGACAACAAACCATTAGACAAAGGCACGAGCAGGCCTTTGCACTAGCTGCAGTTGCAGAAGAACCGAAAGGTGAAACCATCTCAGGTACCCTTATAGTTGCATTATTACCAGCAAACCGCATTATTTGATTCTAGAGCTACACTGTCTTTCACATCTAGTAGTTTCGTACCCATGCAAATAGTCAGGTTTACCGGAAGAGGCATTGTTCCAGTTACCAACATTACTAAAGCATGCTAGTAGTCATATATAGTAGCGTAATAAGAACGCGATTCCCGGTACTTTCAATACCAACCTTCGACGTAGTCTTAGACATGGACTGGCTAAACCAAGTACAAATGCTATCCTAGACTACAGGAAGAGAAGCGTCATCCTTAAACCACCAAGTTACCCATTCGGATATCAGGATTAAAGCAAACACATCTAGGTAGATTGCTAGACGTTGATTGTTAGGCTCAAAACATGTGAATGTAGGAATAGCTGAATACTACAGGTAGTTTCCAAATTAGATTTGATATACATGACTTATTAGGGTAGTCAGTAACTTCTAAATCTTGTGTTTTCACCTACCCGAGAAACTATCAGACTTGGAAGAAGTGGAAAACTAAGCTCGAGGTACGTCATACCCTTCGATGTGTTGGAACGAATCAAAGAAGTTGTTTACAAGATAGCATTACCTCAGACATTGGAAGGAGTACATGACATCTCCCGCGTATCCTAATTAAGGAGGTACGCTCTGGATACAAGTCATGTGCTTAAATGCAGACAACCTATAGTGTATATTAAGGTTGTAGAACTTAGAAACCATACCTCTTTTGGGTCAACTACCAACCTAGACAAGAAGTTAGAGATTATAGAATCTTGTCTATTTGTGAATTTGTATTGTTTTATACTCCTCATATCCTAATCTAGCGTACTTATATTTGCTATACTACCTTAAATGATACTCTGCTATTATAGCCTAGTTTTGCAAGCTTATTCTTTATCAAGCTTGTTCATTAAATTATGTATTATTGGAGTACTACATTAATACATTTCAGAATCAGTGTATAACGGTCTGATCAACCATAATGCACTTGGTTCGCCTTCGCATAACTACTTTAAGTGGATTGAGATATAATGATTGGTAGACAGGTGTACTTACCCTCTGCGCATATCATATCAGCTACATAACTGTGCTAATACGAATATGTAAATAGGGATTACCAAAATAGCATTTCCATCCACAATTGCCTTGGCAATTCCCATTGGATTCTTTAAACGCCTTGAATCTCCATACTTCTAATCCATTACCCCCTTGAACTCTTGATTACTGTTTTCCGTCTTTCCTTATTTCGGAAAGAAGAAACCTCGTATATAGTATAAATATGAAGTGTATTGTTTCCATAGCCATTTATATAGTTTCTTGGAGAATTACCAAACCCTATTAATAGATTAGATTGCAGTTTAACACTGTTCTTATTTTTAGAATGATTTCTGTTACCTACCTTACGTTGTATTACGTTCCTCTAGTTCATATTGCATGAAAACATCATGAACCAGGCCAATCAACCTGGGAATGTGTAGAGAATATCCGATAATGTTTCCCCCATCTATTACCAGATCAGGGTATGTCCAATATTTCAAACTTAATCTTTCTTAATCTTTATATCAATCTTTCGTTCTCATTATATGTGTGTTTTTATTTCGAGGACGAAATATTCTAAGGAGGGTAGATTGTAAACTCCCTCGACCAGATTTTAGTATTTTAATATTATTTCTAGTTAATTAGAATTAGTGTAACTTTTTAAAAATTTATTTATTAATATATTCTATTGATTGTGCACCTGTTTGTTACACAATAAATTAGGGCACCACACTAGCTGTTAACCCTAAACTAATTTCACATCCCTGCCCTAGACTTGCTAGACTACATTTTCCGTATTTTTAGTAACTCCAAGAAACCTCGTTTTGTGCTTCGTTTTAGTCGCACAAATATCGTTACAAACGTACGTATTTAATTCCTATTTAATTTTCTGCTCTTTACCAACCTCTGTACCCTAGAGATTTGAGGACCAGTAGGTACCTGTTTTGCCCAACCAAAAATACGATAATATTCTACACTAATTGTATTACAATTATCGTATTGACACCGTAGAAAAATTATGACCCTAACTGCCCTTAAATAATTAATGAACAACGTGCGCAGTATTTATTAAATAATAAATACGGTGACCCGTATCACCTGCAGAATCAGACCCTGACCCTGCCCAGGCTCATCCCCACAGCCCAGGACATTTCCCCAGCAATTTCTCTCAATTCTGTGAATTTTAGTAATTTTTAGAACCAGGTGATTTTTCCAGACAAATTGCATAATTGCGCAAATTCCCAATTTTTGGACTTTTATGCAAATTGTGAAAAGTTAGGGGTTTTATTGCAAAAATGCATGCTAGGTGGCAACCTCCTATTGGATAGACCATAGGTGGCAAGGGCCCACCATAAATATCCAGGAAAATATCCAAAAATACCTAAATTACCAATTTAACCCTAAAACTTTCCCATAATTACGAAATTGCCATTGCCCCTAATCCTATATAAACCCTAAACACCCCCCTCTCTCATTACCGGACCCCTCACAGCCACCACCGGCCACCGCCTCCGACCCAACTCCGGCCAGCCCTCCGCCCTGACCCCCTCTCCCCTCCGGCCAAGCCACGCCGCCTGAGCCGCCCTGCTCCGCCGTGGCGAGCCACCGCAGCGACCTCCCCTTCACTGCACCACAGCGGCTCCCCGACCTCCGACCGCCCACCACCGCCTCCCTAGCTGTCGCCGACCACCGCCACCACCCCCACTCGCTTCGCCGGGACTTCCTCTCTCCAACCACCACCGCCCCGTCCCTCCACGACCACCACAGCCTCCGCCATCACCCCCGCAGCGCCACCACAGCCTCTCCCTGCCCACTGCTCGAGCCACCTCCGACCGTCCCCCATCGCCACTCCGGCCACCCCCGACCTCCGCCACCCACCCCGACATGTTCGCCACCTCCTCCTCCACCACCTCGACAGCCTGCACCGCCGCCCCAGCCACCGCACGCGGCGCTGCAGCTGCCGCAAGCTGCTGCTGCTGCTGCTACTGCTAGCAGCTACTGCTACTGCCGTTGCTTCTCCGGCCGGCCGACGACGACTCCGCCGCCGTCCTCCCGCCGTCGACTCGCCGTGGACCCCCTGTCACCTTCCCTTAGGTATAATACCTGTATATACATGTATATATGTATATATTTATGTATGTATGTATATATATATATATATATGTATATATATATGTGTATAACTACATATATATATGTTTATATATATATAATAAAATATATTATATTAACTATACTGTATATACAGTATACAGTATATATATTATTATTAATATTTTATATATATGTATTTAATATATGTATAAATTATGTATATACTTATATCTATAAATACTTATAAGTATATGTATATGTATAAATATGTATATATATGTATATATATATGTATATTAATATATATATGTGTTTATTTATATATTATATATACTATATAATACTATAAATACAGTATATTATATGCATTATTATTATTATTATTATTATTATTATTATTGTTATTATTATATGTATATATTTTATATATATGTATAATAATTTCTATGTATATATATATATATATATACCATATATATATGTTATCATATATATATTCAGTATTTACTAAAAATAGTATATATATATGTATTTTGTAAATATACATATGCATTTTTCTTTTTTATATATATATATATATATATAAATCTATATAGATATATATATATATTATGTGTTATATAATTATATATATATATTATATGCTTTTCATTTTTATTCATTTCCTACACTTTTCTTTTCCTTTATATATATGTATACATATATATATCTAAATATATATAGTATCTATATATTGTATATATATTACCTATATATACAATATATTATATATATTATGTTATATAATATTGCTGGACATTACAGCTTATATTTATACTATATATATATGTATTTCCAATTCTTGCACTGTCTTTAAATTTATTATATAATATTTATCAGTGGTCACATATAGACCCTAATAATATTATTATAAATACTGTACATAAACAGTGGTCACCTATAGACCCTGATATTAGTGCTGGATATTACAGCACTTATATTTATATTTAAAATTCCTGCAATGTCATTTTTATTATCTATATATATATACTATATAGTACTGTATAATACAGTACATAGATATATACGTATTTAATTTCTGCCTGTTATTTTAATTTATTTAATCAGTGGATACACCCTGATAATATTATTATATCATAATATTTATGACAGTGGAAATACCCTGCTATTATATAAATTTACATTCCTGCATTCTCTTTTCTGTATATATATGCTATATATATACTACTACATACTATATCTATAAGTATATATATATACTATATATCTATATATATGTGGGTGTGTATCCTATATATATTATACATAGGTAAATATATATACTTTTATATACCCTGATAATTCACGAACCTGTATATTTTTAACAGAGAATATCTCCAACACAACCAGTGACCCCTGTCACAAACAACTACAAACCTGACTGTGAGATCAGGTTACCAAACACTATCAGGGAGTAGGCAAGTATACCTTGCCAAGTACTGTGTAAATTCTCAATATTGTATATGCTCTTATTTCTGTATTTCATATACCATGATTACCTGAGACTGCCTTGGGTACAGTCAGTTGATATGTTGACATTTAAAATCATATTACAGACTCACCAACAATTATGAGAATATTCTAATATTCTCCTAGACCCTATCACGGGAACACGCAACATGGTTGCAATGCATATTGGGATGCGAGCTACGTATTTGATTTGCTACCAATACGTGTGACCCGCATCACGGATTAGAATAATGCAGGAAATATACGACTTGACATTTAGTTACATTGGGAGGGGAGAACAACTAAAATACGTATGGGACACCCACCTCTTTACCATGTGCCGCACTCGACGGAGTGATACGGATGATATAGATATGTATTCATGTGACCATTCTCATCGTAGATGGAAAATTGTATAGTGCCCTTGAACGGGGGCATATGTGGCATATACTAGCCTGTCACTACAGATTGGTGAATTACGTCAGCATATGTCTAGCCACACATTTCCCATACGTATTAGGTTATCTCAAATTGCATTTCACATAGATGGTTAGCACCCTGTATTTATTTTATTCAGTAATTTCTATTCAGTATTTACACACATGGCATGTTGTTTTCCTGTATCTTGTTACGTCCCTCTGAGGACCTGGTTCCCTGCCAGGTTTAGCTGAGACACTCTACCCCACAGTACCTGGACTTGGACAGGAGTCTGGATATGCCCTTGAGATGGAGCCAGAGGAGATGACGTCAGAGTCTACCTGAGTGCACCTGGAGTTGGAGCTACATATTTTTGAGGATGTTGTGCTAGTTTATCTTATTTCACTCCTGCTTACTTTTTGTAGTGGGATTGTTCCCACCTGACTTTATCTGGGTTGTATATGACATTTCAGATATAGCATCTATATATTCAGCATTTTCCCTGTTATTCTTGTGGATGAGATAGATTTACCTGTATTTAGACTTGTAGTATTTTAGGACAGCGTAGCACATCACTTTGGGTCCATTAAAATTGGGTAATCCCTTAGTGACGTGTCAGCTGGCCAGTGACACGTGGCCTAGTTCCGTATATTTTTGGGACTGGGGCGTGACATGGAGCGACGCCAGATACTAGAGGACAATCCTCTCAGAGCAATCAATCTGGCCAGCCAAGTTCCAGGTTCAGGCGTGATGACATCCCGCCTCCACCCCAGTTCCCTCCTACGATGCCTGTCTTTCCCCCAGGGCAGGCAATGGACGGACAGCAAATGTTTCAGATGTTCTACGCCATGATGCAGGCATAACAACAGATCCAACAGGAGGCCCAACGTCATGAGGCCGAGTACTTAAGGAACAGCCTAGTCGCAGCATTGGAGCAGGCAAATCCACCAAATAGGCGACCAGCGACGGGATCTATCACAGATTTCCGTCAACTCAAATCCCGTACCTTCTCGGGCAAGGAAGGACCAACTGAAGTTCATGAATGGCTTACGAACACGCAGCATCAGTTGGAGGCCGCTGAACTTCCAAGGGACAAGTGGATGATTGCCGTCAGGATGCAACTGACGGACAACGCGCACCATTGGTGGCTGTCCGAAGAAAGAAGGCTCGGACATGATCAAGTCACCTGGGAGGAGTTCTCCAGACTCTTCCAGAAAATGTACATCCCTGCTGTTGCTCGGTCAGAACTCCGAGACAGATTCAACCGCCTGATCCAGGGAAATATGACGGTGGAGGAATATAACGCCGAATTCATTCGCCTGAGCCGCTTTGCCCCTTCTCTAATTCCTACCGAAGAAGAGAAGGCGGAGAAGTTCTTTGATGGACTCAGGTTCGAGTTCCAGAAGTTATCGGATCTGTCGAGCCCATATCATACACCGACGTCCTTGCTGCAGCACGTCGTATGGAGCGCGTTACTCGGAGGGAGTCAAGCCTGAAACGTCCATTCTCCTCAGCACCGTCCAAGTCATCACCTGGGGATTCTGCCAAACGGCCCCAGAAGAACCTGCCTCAGAAAGCAGCATCAAAGAACCTACCTACTTGTCATTACTGCGGCAAAGTAGGTCATATTGAAAGAGAATGTAGACGCAAGTTGGGACTCTGCCTGGTTTGCGAATCCGGACAATACTTCTCAAAGGACTGCTCGGAGCGTCGAGAGGGAGTTCCAAATCGACCAGCTCCACCTGCACCTAGGCCAGCTCTTCCAGCTGTGGGAGCAACACAAACAGGAGCTGGAGGAGCCAGGCCACCACTACCACCTCAGGCAGCATTATTCCAGCAGGCTCATCAGCAGAGGGGTCCAGCCCAGGGACGAGGACAGGCATATGCACTAGCAGTCACAAAGAAAGCTACTGCAGGCGAAGTGATAGCAGGTACCATATTAGTAGCTTCATTACCTGCTGTAGCTTTATTTGATTCTGGAGCCTCGTATTCATTTATTGCTGCTAGCTTCGTAGCCACACATAGAGTAGCTACCGCACCTCTCTCGAAGATGAAGAGAATTCTTACGGGAGGTGGAATTATCCTGGTTAGTGATATATGTAGATCATGTTCGGTAGTAGTCTGTGGCCGAGAGATGCGAGCCCAATTTCTGATCTTTTCTATGCCTGATTATGATGTTGTACTTGGTATGGACTGGTTAAGTCAGTACCATGCGATACTGGATTGCCGGCTTGGAAAAGTGATATTTAGACCCCCTAGCCATCATGAGTTTGAATTTCTTCGGGGAGCTGTAGAGCAAGGTGTCCAGCCAACTCTTAGGGTATTATCTGTAGAAGAGGATTCAGGTTACCCAAGAGTCATATCGGAATTTGTGAATGTATTTTCCGACGACCTTCCAGGTTTACCACCTGATCGGGAGATAGAATTCACAATAGACCTAACTCCAGGAGTCAAACCTATCACTTCATCGGTATATCGGCTAGCACCTAAGGAGTTAGTGGAGTTGAAAGCGCAAGTGGACGATCTTCTGGAGAAAGAATTCATCCGGCCTAGTGTTTTACCTTGGGGAGCGTCCATACTTTTTGTACCAAAGAAGGATGGAACTGTACGCTTGTGCATTGATTACAGGGCTCTTAATGCTGTAACTATTAAGAACCGGTACCCCTTACCACGCATTGATGACTTATTTGACCAATTGAGTGGTGCTAGGGTATTCTCAAAGATTGACCTTAGATCCGGTTATCACCAGATTAGGGTGAAGAAGGAAGATATACCAAAGACGGCCTTCAGGACCAAGTATGGACATTATGAGTTCCTAGTAATACCGTTTGGTTTAACCAACGCACCCGCCGTATTTATGAGTTTGATGAACGGAGTCTTCCATCAGTACTTGGATAAGTTCGTTGTAGTATTCATTGATGATATTCTAGTCTACTCCAAGGACCACGAAGAGCACGAGGAACACCTAAGAATTGTGCTAGAGACATTGAGAAGGGAGAAGCTGTATGCCAAACTCAGCAAATGTGAGTTCTGTATGGACAATGTGCCATTCTTGGGACATATCATCTCGGGGGAAGGACTGTCTGTGGACCCAGAGAAGGTCACTGCAATAGAAACTTGGCCTACACCTACCTCTGTTGCAGAAGTGAGAAGTTTTCTTGGACTTGCTGGGTATTACCGGCGGTTCGTAGAAAAATTTTCAAGGATCGCAGAGCCGATGAAGAAGCTGACACGGAAGGATCAGGAGTTCATATGGACGGAAGGATGCCAGAATGCCTTTGAAGAATTGAAGAGGCATCTAACAACAGCACCAGTCTTGACTCTTCCCTCAGGGTCAGGAGGTTTTGTTGTTTATAGTGATGCGTCCGGTAGTGGACTAGGTTGTGTCTTGATGCAACATGGCAAGGTTATCGCTTATGCATCGAGGCAGTTGAAGGTCCACGAGAAGAACTACCCAACGCACGACCTGGAGCTAGCTGCAGTAATTTTTGCACTGAAGATCTGGAGGCACTATCTGTATGGAGAGAAGGTCAAAATATTCACTGATCATAAGAGCTTGAAATATCTATATACTCAGAAGGAGCTCAACATGAGGCAAAGGCGTTGGCTTGAGTTGATGGTGGACTTTGGCATAGATCTGCAGTACCACCCGGGGAAAGCAAATGTTGTAGCCGACGCCCTCAGCAGGAAACCCTCGGCTTATTTCTTAACGGAGCAGCCTCAGCTATTACAAGACTTACAAGATCTCCAGATAGAGGTTGTTTTACCTGGACAAAATGGCTTGCTGGCTAACCTCGAAGTTAAGTCATCACTTGTGGAGAGGATCAAAGAAGCTTTGCCTACTGATGCTAGATTCCGAAGGCTGAGAGAGAGAACAGAAGCAGGTATGCAGACGGGACTTCGCATCCACGAGGACGGGACATTACGGTGCGGAAATCGCCTATATGTTCCAAATGGAGAATTAAGGCAGGAGTTGATGACGGAAGCACATAGCTCCATATACTCTGTTCATCCAGGAGAAACCAAGATGTACCGGGACTTCAGACAGTATTATTGGTGGCATGGAATGAAAAGGAAGATTGCTCGATTTGTGGCAAAATATTTAGTCTGCCAGCAGGTAAAGGCCGAGCACCAAAGGACTGCAGGTATGTTGCAGCCTCTTCCCATACCTGAATGGAAGTGGGAGCATATTACCATAGATTTCGTCACCGGATTTCCAAGAAGCCCTAGTGGAAAGGATGCGGTATGGGTTATCGTAGATCGGCTCACTAAGTCGGCACACTTCTTGCCATTTAGAGTCGGACAATCCACGGAGGTACTAGCCGACATGTATATGCGACAAATCGTAAGATTACATGGAGTGCCAGTTAGTATTGTATCAAATCGAGACTCGAGATTTACGTCTCACTTCTGGCGAAGCATGCAAGAGAGTCTCGGCACCAGACTCAAATTCAGTACTGCCTATCATCCCCAGACAGATGGCCAATCGGAGCGCACAATTCAGATCTTGGAAGATATGCTGCGATCACGTATACTGGACTTTGGAGGATCTTGGGAAGATCATCTGCACTTAGTGGAGTTCTCCTACAACAACAGCTATCAGGCAAGCATTAAGATGGCACCTTTCGAGGCATTGTACGGAAGGAAGTGCAGATCGCCGATATGCTGGAGTGACATTGGCGAACGTCAATTACTGGGTCCAGAATTGGTAACGGAGACAGTGGAGAAAGTAAAGCAGATTCAGAATCATCTCCGTGCAGCCCAGGATAGACAGAAGCATTGGGCCGATACGCACAGACGTCCTCTGGAGTTCAAGGAAGGAGAGCACGTATTCTTGAGGATCTCGCCCACTCGAGGTACTATCAGATTTGGAAGCAGAGGCAAGTTAAGCCCAAGGTATATTGGGCCATTTGATGTCTTGGAGCGCATTGGTGAAGTGGCTTATCGTCTTGCATTACCTCCATCCTTAGAGGGAGTGCATGATGTATTCCATGTCTCGCAGCTGAGACGATACGTGACGGACCCAAGTCAATAGTTGATCATTCTGAGATTTTGGTGGGCCCTAGCCTGAGATATGAGGAACAACCAGTGGGTATACTCGACACCAGTGAGAAGACACTGCGAGGGCAGACAATCAGACTGGTTCGGTAGCTTGGAAACAACACTCTCCTGGCAAATCGACCTGGGAACGAGAGGATATCATGCGCCAGCGTTATCCACACTTATTCGCAGATGCAGGTAAAACCTAAGCATTCTTTTACTTCTGTAGTTCGTGCCTTTGTAGTTTACTCTTCGATTGCGAGGACGCAATCCTCTAAAGGGGGGTAGATTGTAATCACCCTAAAATTTTCAGTTTGATAAAAACAATTTTTGGAATTTTTCTGCAAATTTTCAAGAATTAACATAAGGGCTTTGGTGATTATATAATTTTTTAATTGCTAATAACTAATATTAAAATGTAATAAAAATATGATTTTATGGTGTAAAATAGAAAATCGGACTTAGGGTAATTTTTTTGGAATTTATTGGGCCCCAGACCTAATTTAAATTACCTAAAAACTATTTAAACTAATTAATTAATTATTATTATTATTATTATTATTATTATTATTATTATTATTATTATTATTATTTGATTTCCGGCCCGGCCCGGTGGGCCGAAGCCCAGCCCAGCCCTAGCTTAGCGGGTCGGGCGGGTCCGCCCACCCGGAACCTGCCGCCCGACCCGACCCGGACTCCCCATCTCCCTCCCCACGCCTGTGCCCGAGAAACCCGCCGCGTTCTCTGGCCACGTCGCCGGAGAACCGCCCGGCCTCACCCCACGACCCCACGCCCCTCGCCTCCGCCATTTCCGGCCTCGACCTGCCACCCTCGGCCTCCCTCTCCCCTATATAACCTCCCTTCCTCCCTCCGACCGCCTCCCTCATCTCCCTTTAACCCCCGCCGGAACCCTACTCCGGTGACCCCCGAGACCCGCCGCCCTCCTCAGAGACCGCCGCCACCGACTCGCCGCAGCCCCAGCCGGCCTCCTCCTTTCTCCTCCTCCTTCCTCCCCTTTCTCTCCGCTCGCAGCGGCCAACCCCGACCCCGATCCAGCCGCTGCCCCGAGCCCGCCTCCGGCAACCCGTTGTCGGCGACGCTGCCCCCGGCCTCCCTCCGCCGCCCAGGCCGCCTCCGGCCGGCCTCAGCTCCGGTGACAGAAGCCCAAATCCCTAACCCTAGTACAGTGGACAGGACTCGTGTCGGACACGAGTCGGACTCGATTTATTCTCAGTTTTTTATGCCCTGTTCAGGTACCCGTAACCCTCTGCTCGGTTACCCGTTTTCAATTCCGTCTGTTGCATCGCGTAGCCTGTATGACCCCCTCGGTGTCCGTGCAAACCGCTCGGTGCATCACGACCTGTGGCGATCGCGAACCGAGATCCAAAAACAGAAAAACCAACGCCCTGTTTCACCCCGGAACCGAGTACGCCCCGCCAAACGGGACCACTTGGTCGCGTGCGGTCTTCACAGATACGTGCGCGTCGTCGATACGGACGTGCGGGATTTCGCAGAAGCTGATTCGGATGTGCGTGCACACCGAAATCAACGCGTATCCGCGGACATCGCCCAGTATTTGATTTTACTGAATCTTGCCCTAACTTTGTGTACACACGTCGGATCGAAACGAAACTTATGCCATCGGACTCGTAGCGATACGCTGGTCCTGTGACCCAAGTTTGGTTCGATTCTGAGAACGTTGACGAAATTGCGTGTCGTGGGCCCCACAGGCCCCACTCGACGGGCGATTTTGTGATCGGCTCATCGGAATTCAATTCTGAAAGTTCCGTTGGGTTTGTATCAGCGTTCCTGACCTGTTGACACTAAGTTTGGCAAATTTGGAGACCGTTGACCCTGACAATTTTTTCGGTACAAAGTGGGCCCACCTGTGGACCCCGTTTTGACTCGAAATTATCGTTTTTGTCCTTGTCTCCAAATTGGACTCAAGGACAGGCGTTTCTAGCTAATTGACACCTTCTGAGCATGATGGTACTGTTTATTTCAGTATCCGGAGACAATTCTGAAAATTTTCCGAGAATATGACCGTAATTGGAATCCAAACATCAGGCAAGTGTACCTCGCCAAAACTTGCAGTCTTTGCTAAATATTCCTTGGCTTAGTTATACATCAGAGGGCAAGTATACCTTGCCAACTTTACAGTCTTGTTGCATATTTTCTTGTTTTATTTATAACTGTTGTACATGCTTAACCTAGGACCGTGTGACGTACTTAGCGTCCGATTATCAGTTGGTTGCCAACCCCGTACGCGGTGTTGGGTACGTCACCTAGAGATGGACATTTCGGACCCTTTACTTTCTCGTACTTGTCTTATCAAGTACATCATAACCCAGGACACTTGACACTATTCATGAGACATGATCTTCCCGAGATATTCGTGGTGATTCTGTATAAGATACAGGACTTGACATAGATATTTTATTTATAGACAATATGACTTGTTGCATTAGCTATAATCCCGCTGACATGGACTTGAGACGTTATGGTCATGATATGCGTGATTACATTGGGTGGGGAGAGACACACAGGCTACAGGCTGTTTCATATATATATCCACTACTATTGTGAGGTTATAGACTCTCCAGCAGAGGTAGACCCTTTACCTGTTATTACTGCTACCGGCTCCCCGACACAGAGCTTGTAGCGGTCTCAGCCTGAGTTCTAGTGCTGCTCTCATATTGCATATCACTTAGCTGGTTACATAGTTTACCCAATTATTTACTTATTTCTGCACTGCTTATTTTTTTGGCTTGTATTTTCTGTACCTTGCTATGTCCCCTGAGGACCTGGAATGGATTATATCCCCCTGTTTAGCTGAGGAACAGTACCCCGAGGTATACGGGACAGGAGCTGAAGCTGTTGCTGGACTTGATACTGGAGCAGAACTGAACCCTGAAGACGAGGTGACTGCCGAAGACTTCTCTTGAGTACCTGATCCCGTACTCAGTATTTACTTTATGTTTATCTCTTTTGTTCTTGGCCTATTGAGCCAGTGTATTCAGACATATGTCGGATTGTTTCTCCGACCGACTTGTTGGGATTTGTTGCTACTTATTTCCATTTCATTATGCAGTTTATTTATTTATCTTTTATGGATGAGATTAGTGTGACTTGTTGTAGTAGACCTTCTTTACAGCTTAAGTGCGTCCTGATGGTTCCATTAAATTGGGTTGACCATCGGTGCGTGCTGCTGGCCATTGCCACGTGTCCAGTCCCTCGATATTTTGGGACTGGGACGTGACAATCCATTACCGCTTGTATAAAAGGGGATATATAGAAATATTTAGTGGAACTTTTGTTGCCGTTAATACAGCATTTACTGTGAAACAAATTTGTATAATTGAGATAAAACTTCTACAAAACAAATGCAGCGATAACAAGATTTATAAGTTCATAATTACCATTCAACCTCATTTACTTTGGTTTCGATCGATCCCTCTACTGCCAGCACGTTTTAAGCGGATTAAAAAAATTATACCGGTTGTTGAATCAAGATAGACTTACGAAACGTGTTGAGTAATATAAATATAGAAATGCTACATGAACAGTCAATTCTGACCCGCAGAACTGATCTGCAACCACATATCAGAGTTCTATTGGCTTGCAGTCGGTTGACCTGTCAATTGAGCGCTGACATGTGACTGCGGACCAGAGCTACGGTTTACCTAACAGCTCTCATATAAATAACCAATGTTCATTCTATAGTGGACAGGGATTGTTATTAAGAAGAATACCGTTTTTTAAGGTCAGGTCCGTTTTAAAATCTGGACGAGGTTAGACTTTATGTTTTAATATCAAGTGCGGGGATATATTTGTTCACTTGTATTTCTGATATTCCTTTCTGAAGGTTTGTATTCAAACTGACCGAGCATTAGTATTATAAGCAGGAGCATCATCTTTGACAAAAACCCTCCAGTTTAGAAATATCATCCATGATGACAACCTGTACTTGTACTGGAGTGGACTGGATGAATATACTATGTCATTTCTTTAATCACTTCCTTGCATTTTCATGCCTGCACTCATAACATTGTATGCATTTTCATGCCTGCACTCATAACATGTTATAAATACAGACATGAAAATTAATATATATATATATATATATATATTATGTTTGGGTCATATTTGGTCCACGTAATCAAATATTGAGAAAGGAAAGTCTTTTTTTTTCGGATTTTTTCGTTTAAAGTAATAAAATATAATCTAATTATAAAAAAAGGGAAAAGTGGGGATATTTGCAGATAGGGGGACCACTCGCCAACTGAGTTGGCGGGGTGCTGAGTTGGAGAGCATCTCGCCAACTGAGTTGGCGGGGCGCTCTCCTCGAGAGGCCGCTCGCCAACTCAGTTGGCAGGGCATGCTGAGTTGGCTTAGACCCGTTGCAATTTGTTCGCCAACTGAGTTGGCGAGTAAGGATCCGTTTCCCGACCGTTCCACAACGACTATTAACAACAACGGCTATTACATTCTCTCTCTATAAATTACCTATCTCAACCAAATCATCTCACACTCAATCTACTTCCTCTCTTCCCTCTAGCAAAGTCTCCAACACTCTCTCTGTCTCTCTGCCGGCAGCTAAAGTTCATTTGAGTTTTTTGTAGCAAAAGTTCTCAACCGCCATTGATCGTAGCGTAAGAATTGTATGCTCGCACGGCGGTAAAGTAAATGGGTTAAATTACGAAGGAGGAGAAAGTATAATTTTTTTAACTTATCCGAATATTAGTTTTGAAAATATACGTAATAATATTATTGAACGTTGTTCTATTCATTATGATTTTATTCTGAAGTCTATTTTTTGTTCTAATTGTTTTTTGATAGATGGTGAAGATGCGTGGAATTATATTCTTGAGATTAATTCACAATCACGGTATATAAAAATATATGTTATTAAAGTAGCAGCAACCTTAGATAGTAGAAATAATGAATATTTTTCTGAATATCAGCATGTTAGTTCGGGTGCTAGTTCTTCTCAACAAATAGTTTCATTTATCCAAGAAGGTCATTCATCAGATGAATCTAACCATGATGATGATAGTGACAACGACGATGGAAATAGTGATGATTTAGTTGAAAATATAGATTATACGGTAGATGATGATGTTGTAAAAGCTATCACTGATGAATTATTTAAGGGACAATCATTTCCTAGTCGTTCTCACTTTAGAAGCTTTATAAGTAATTTAGCAATTAAATATAATTTTAGTTGTTCAGCTAGTGTTATGAATAATACTCGTGGAATTATATA